>OY856409.1:957202755-957605255 GCA_963693085.1 Alisma plantago-aquatica
AGTAACTCTAATGAAAATAAGTTATATATGAAACTTTTTCAATAAAAATGTAGAATCCAAATAAAATAAGTTTGAGATCTAGTTCTCATTAAAATTCAAAAAGTAGTGCAATATATACTAAAGTGATGATTAATGCATAAAAATCCTAGATTTGGGCATCAACATGTCGAATATGTCAAAAACCTCTATTTATGCTATAATCTGATATTGAGTACTATAATCGCAATTTGAGATGACCCTAATGCTAATGATGATACTTAGGCTCCCTAATATGAATAATAATGCATAAGAAGTAATTCTGGTTTGATATCGTATTTGTTATATAATTGAATCTAATGCTCATGATACAACATTATGGTAGATAGGATCATCATGACTGCACCTAATATGAATTAGGGTTCTAGAGTCATTCGATTGATCAACATGGGAATTGGGTTATCAAACATAACTCGGATGATAACTCAAAACCAAGGAAACCTAAACCCTATATTAGGACCTAGTAGGGTTTGATGTGATTAATGTGATTGATGACACTTTAGGATTTATATACATGCATATTAAAGATGATTGTTTGATTGGTTGGATCTATTGATTGGATTGATTGAATATGCTTGAAGCATAACTACATAATCTGCATGGCTCACCATCAAGGTACGTGGTTACGCCTATGATTAACGACCTTAGTTTGTAGGCTCTTTTCGAGGTTTTTCTTGAGGATTGAACAATTATAATATTGGTTCTTTGTTTAAATTTTGTTCAATCATAACGCCCCCATGAGTATCACCTAAAGAAAGATCATATGAATAAGATGCCAATTTATACTTACAAATGATTGTTGGAATATATGTTGTTATATACTTGCACATTTTGGATGCACCCCGCATACCAACATGGAAACATACTGGCCACGTATTTGTTTTTATTTTAGGTATAAAGTGATACGCATGATAAAGGACATGAAGATAAAGATAGAAATTACATGAAGGCATTAAATTTTATCAAAAGGAGGATTACCTAGTTATTTCTTCTCAAATGTACAATTTTGAGGATAGAAAGTTCATGTAAGAATCTTGTAAAAAACTTTGTGAATTAACGAAATTGTTTTCTATTAGTTGTTATTTGACTAATCTCGATGTTGGGAAAAAATTATAGGTAATGTCTCTCATCCTTTTGGCCTTCCTTAATTGGGGGTTGCTGAAAAGTGAGGTCATTACATTTGGTATTAGAGCCCCAGATTTTTAAAATTACATTTAATAGTCTATCATTTTGAGTAATATGTACAAATATGAATGAATCATTATGGAATTTTCTAAAGATGATGGTGTCTAGAAGGGACCACGACCTGGGTTGGCAATACTTTCCTCTGCACCTCTAGTCAACTTATGAGGACTCTCTTGCATGTGTACCCTACATAGCCAAATTCAGTGGATTTTTCCTGAAGTAAACTACCTTTAAGTTTTCTTCTCTTCTTGATTCATCCACTTCTCATCCTCTTGCTTAATAAAACTTAAAATGAACTTCCCTCCTCATCTCAAGTTATGGTTTTGAGAAGAAGTATGATTAAGGCATCCTCCGCCAATTAATGTAAAAATAATGTAGAGATGATAATGTACATGTAATCTGGAAGTAATAATGTGAAAATAACAATAAGAAAAATAAAAATGTTTATAAGTTTTTCTTGTGTAGGTAACCCTAGATGGAACTAGATTTGGGTTGAGAAAACCCTAGTCGGTCAAGAAACATAAAAACACTAAAGATGCAAGTGTAGTCCTTAACCCGCATACTAAACTCTAATCTTGGGAAATGGGAGTTATGTGGGAGTAACCCTGCCCACATGAACCCAATTTAAGGTAAGTGTAAAGAG
Organism: Alisma plantago-aquatica; assembly: GCA_963693085.1. NCBI lineage: Eukaryota > Viridiplantae > Streptophyta > Magnoliopsida > Alismatales > Alismataceae > Alisma > Alisma plantago-aquatica. The sequence goes on from OY856409.1 coordinate 957,204,620, forward strand.
AAATGAGAAATATATAAAGCAGTTGGTGATTTGGTCTCCCATGCATGAGTGTAGAGAAATTCATGTATGAAGGATTTCGAATATACATGAGAAACATGGGTAACCATTGGTTATACAGGAAGATGAAAATTTGAATATAACTTACTCAAACCCCTCATGCTATCTCTAGAAGTTTGGTTACGGAAAGAAATTCATCATGGTTAGGACCAAGATTGGGAAGACCAGCACATCACCTAGCTCCAAATTTGAGAAGGTGGCCTAACATCCACTATGAAGATGACTGACTAGGCCCCAAATTGGGAAGACCAATATGGCACCTAGCTCTAGATTGAGAAGGGGGCCTACCAACATGACACTTAGCTTCATATTGAGAAGGTGACCTACCCCCATGGCACCTAACTATAGATTGAGGAGGTGACCTACTACCCACTGCATGGACAAGGTATCCCAAAGATTGAGAAAATAAGGGTTGAGAGCTATAATAAAAACATTCCATAAAAATGAAAGTAATATTTACTTTAAGGGATGGGGTACCAACCTGGGGTGGGTCAACCCAAGAGTGAGAGAAGGACCTATGGGGGAGGCAAAACCTTAGACCTATAGGGATGAGTTGTGTCTAAGAGAGCCTAACCTCCTACAAGCCATGAAGGATCCCTAGGTTAGGATATTCCCTAGAAAGGTAAGTTGACTAAATCAATTTAAAATTTGAAATAACCTTAATGTCACCTAAAGGGTGGAGAGATAAGGATATAATTAAAGTATGAGAGCACATATATTGAGTATCACTCTTGGAACCTAAGTATGTCATCTTTGTGGAACATGAGGAGAAGTCACTATGGTAGTGGCTGACGAGATAAGACCAAGTGCAGAAGAGAAATTTTCCATGAGCCTATTGAGGAAATATAAAGTGAATAATGAGCATCATAAAAGATGAAAATAATGTTCTATCAATTGAACCCTTGGGAAGGGTAGAGCCTGAAGCAAATCATGAGGTCAAGTAGGGAGTATCAAAGGTACATGGACTGATGAGATTGGGGGTTTATTGTTCTCTGAATGCACAAGACCATTTGGTTAAGAGGTAACAACTATGTTTGCTTGAGGCACATGTCACATGATATTGGCCACCGTCATGGTTTGTTTGGCCCATTGGATGAATGTGAGAGGCACTCCCTAGATGCATAAGGATGAGACCACTCCAATAGTACCTATACCCATATAGATCTTGAGGAAGTGGCTAAGGCTCATAATACATGAGGTATGAAGGTAAGAGATATAGAGAAGTCATGCAATAATGAAATATTAAGAGCAATAGTGTACAAACTCAAGAGTGAAAAGGGAATTTTGACTTCATGAAATATGAGAAAGTTTTTAGAAAAAAGGGGTAGTTATGGGTTGAAATTATGTCTAAGGATAATTCAACCTAAACTATGAATTTTTAAAAAATGTGTGTGCACCATCTATGCACTTTGAATGCGATGAACTTTGATTTTTGGGCTGAAATAAAATGCTTATTTCATCCCATTATGAGAGAGAGAGATTGGGTGATAACATATTATGCTTAAAATTGAGATGTGAGAATGCATAACCTAAGTTGAAAGTTGAATGACATGACTAAGGGTTTGAGAAGTTACCTCACCTTTATGTGGAAATAAATGAATAATAGGTTGGAAACCTAGGTGACAAGGGAATCATCAAGTGAATTTGAAATCACAAATGAAAAATAAACTCATTAAGAGATGATAATATGTAAATACTAAATATGTGGAAGTACCTTAAAATTGAATTCAAGCACCAATTTTAGTATAATGTAATGAATTTTCATATCAATAAAAGATGTTGAAGATATCTAGGAAGGGTTGATAGCCCTATGGTTTAAAACTAAGATGAGTTCTCATTCACTTTAACCTTACTAGTTTGAATTTTGGGGAAAAAATTCCTTTTAAGGAGGGGTGAATGTTATATCCTCAATTTTAGTAAAATTGAATGATATAACTATAAAGCATGATTTGATAAATAATTCCTAAATGTTATTAGTCATGGAATAATAATGTTTTGGTGACACAAGTTAAATAAATAAAAGTGGATTTCATTTTCAATAATCAATTAACAATGTTGGGTAAATGAAAGAATAGAAAATCCAATAATAAAGGGATTTCTAAAGTAATGGACAACTGATATTGTTTAATATAGAATTGTGTAGAATTCTCTATTAGAGAGATATTTTATGCATAAATAAAATAACCATGGCTTTATTAATTTTTTATGATATGAAATATGAGGAGATATGCAAGTCTCCATTGGAAAATAAGAGATGTCGTGGTTTGGATAATTAAAAGAATAATTACCAAGCTAGTTTGGCAACACATGTTTTGAGACATCAATTAATATTGTTTTGGTCTAACTTTTGGTATACCTGAAAATAATAATGGAAAGAAGAATAGGGAGAAGAGTATATACTAAGGATAATGGTATTGCTTTCAATAGTGTTTAAAAGGAGAAAGTTTTGTATGGTAAAGACATACCAATAAATCCCAATTACTAAATGTAACTTGGGAAAAAAAATATTAAGGAGTTTCCTTGAAATAAGGATAATTATTTTGGAGAATATATGTCAAAGAGAGAGAGAGAGAAGAATAATCTAGAATTCATGGATAGTTAGCCAATAAAGTGTTATATATTTATGTTTTTTTACTTTATGGCTTTTTGTGTGTCGATTAAGCAAAGATTCACAATTAAGTTATGGATATGTGAATTCCTATATTGGGAATCTATTAAATGTTGACGACCAAATACACTTTTCCATGAATAATCGTGAGAGAAAAGGAGAATAATAAAAAGAAGATATCTTTTCCTAGTTGGTTTTCAATTTTTGGGTAGAAAGGATATCTTTTAATAGAAAGGAAGTAATGTTAATTGTTTTACAAAAATCATATCTTGTCCAAAGAAGAAAATAGGTAAATATATTTGTTTCCTTACTAGAAATATTCCTTTTTTATGATATTAGTTGACATTCAATCAGTTGAATAAAAAATCATATTTTAATGGCTATGGGAAAACTGGTGATGGAACGTCTATAAGATGTCATTGTATCAAAGTGCCTTGCCATATTTGAAATCTTTCTTGTACACCAAGAGAGAGAGAGTGAAAAGTAAAGAGGAGGGAAAACATGAGAAGGTGTACATATATAAATATCTGGGAAGGGTACACCGAGCCCCCATCTCTCCCTCATCCCTTTCCCCCATGCTCTTGATGACCAACCCACCAATTCCTGCATGTAGCTCTATATATGGAATATTTCCATGTCTTCTAGGTTGAATGTGCCTCCTTCCTCTTTCGTCCTATGTGCCTTTCTCGTCCATGGTAGCCTAGGGTTTTTTTTATCCATAGCATGATGCTTGATAGACTTGAAGGAGGTGGGAGCGGATGACTTCAAACTATCATTGTGACCTTCAATGGAAGCAGTTGAGACCTAAAAATGTCGGACCGGAGATGCCTTGGCATGGTGTTTTCCCACATCCCTACCTTGTGCATATTGACGGATCCCTACCTGATGATGAAGATGGACATGAACGACTCTTGGAGGCAAGCATGAGAGGTGTTGTTCATGAGATAAGAAATGTTATGGGTGACGTCGATGACCGCCCAGGGTTTGCTACTGTCAGCAGACATCAACCATGCAAGCTCATGGATGGTAGGGTCCTGGTAGAGCAGGAAGGCCCAAGGAGGGAGACACTCAAACACCACGATGGCTAGAGAACATGACCAGGTGATGGCACCATTGGCTATAGCTAAAGGAGTGCTGACATCAGGAATCTGCACCACACAGTACATCCTATGAAGATGAGGATGACTGGAAGCCAGAAGGAAGGACAAACCCTGGATGGAGGTAGAGTTAGGTAATGTGGTAGTGACATGTGGAGGTGGAGCACCATCCGCTGCTTTGGACTCACGTGGTGCCTTTAGTGCCAAAATCCATGAGAACAATCAGGAGTGCAGATCTCAACACCTTGCCAAGAAAGGGAAAAAATTGGTTATTTAACTCCTTGCTTTGAACATCTCGATATTATTGCCCATTTCCCATAGAAGGGACATCTTTCATTTTTGTTAAATTTGTACTCTATTAGATCCCCAATCCATGCATGGGGCATCTTTTAAGTACAAAAAGCATGATCACATCACCTAGAGGTATGTCATCTTATTTGAAATAATAAATCTTAACATTGGTGTAGATACTATTGATATACTTCCATCATGGGGCTGGTATGTAGTATTCTTACATACAAACAAAGCCCTTATTTTCTCTATTCATAGATACATATACAATCATCTCATCACATAATGTCTAGAAGAACCCCTCAGGCCATTCCCCATGGTATTGATGGCCCAATCATACAATCTATGCTAGGAATGACAAATCTAGGAATACCAAGGGCAATGTGTGATGATCTTGATTTAAGGAGTTTGATACTGGATATAGTATTTGAATAATAACTCTGAGTAATATGAATTATTGATTGACAATGATGTATCATGTGGTCAATGGATGAACTCTAAGGTGTTTTAGGACCACAAAGGTATTCATGGACTAGTTTAACTAAGATTCGATGATTATAGATTTTGATTGAGGCTTTTGCACATATTCCTAAGGCTATTCAAAGATTTCATTTACATGACCAAATATTGAGTTTTGTGTCTCAAGATTTGATAAAAGCAACTTTAGGATGCTATGAACATAACCAAAAAAAAAATATCAGGATGTCTGAAGATTCTTATAGAAATATATTATTAATCAAAGTTGGTTGTGATATATATATGTGGTGCTGAGTTTGAACTTTAGTCATTTGGTTTTTCTTTCTAGTCAAATATTTGTGACATTTTGATGTCACACAGGCTTGCCCATTACTTGGCGCGACCCTTTGGCTTGATGATGCAACGCGATATCATCCCTCAGTAGAGAGGATCTAATGACCGGCAAGTCATCTTCCACCTCTGGGTTAAACAGAGCAAAATCATGACTTGGATGCGATTCTTACTGTCCTCAAAGCATTATACTCATGGTTCTGTTGGTTGGATTAGCAGAGAAAACAGATCTTGTTCACTGCAGGCGTCATAATGATCTCCTGCTTGGAAGTTTTGGTGTGGATTAGTGAAGGAATAAGCCCTCTTCATCACAACTCTCCCCACCGGAAGTAGAAGATGGTAGATTCAAAAGAGATGAGTGGACTAAAGGATGATTAGGAGGAGGTTCAGTTCAATAGTAGTGACCCTTGTAGATCCGCGAGGCCTTGTGGGTGGTCTTCCAATGATGGTGAGCAGCTTCCATGGCCCCCAAGCTCACCCTTTGGGGCAAGGGCAATATCCTTTGGGGTGGCATCTTCTTTCTCTCCCACCACCTCTAGATCACATCGTCGACTTTGTTGATGGGTCAAGCGGCATCGGCGGACGCGGCAGCCGCGGCACTACAGTTTGGGAGACCGAGGGCGTTTCGACTCTTCTACAGACCTGCAACAGCTGCAAGCTTCGACGATCTCACCAAGATGGAGGATCAGAGGTGCCAAGGCAAACTTGAGCAACCGTGGAGGTTGGAAGGATGACGCCAAAGCTAATGGAGGGTCAAGCCATCCACGAGGAGCGTTGGAGGATGATCGATCGCTCGCCGGAGTTGGCCCCCGCGGCGACGAGTGAGATCGACAAACTCACAGACCGAGATCCAAGCTCCTGTGAGGGGCGTCTGTGAAAGAGGATGGGAGGGGATGCGAGAGGACACCCAGGTACCTGTTCGCGGGCGAGACGACCTGGAGGAGGACCTATTGCTCACCGGATGAGGGCCAGCGGCAGCGCTCCCCAAACCAACTCAGTGGCGGCGCGATGCCTCACGCAAGAACAGAGTCCTACTAGGACTCAGCGACCACGTGAGAAAGGGAGGACCGGTTCCACAGCCCTGAACCAGGATTAAACCAAATGAACCAGCCGGCCCACATCAATGCAGATCAATCAAAGAAGCGCGAGCCTTCGTAGCCAGGTGTCAGCCTCCGATTGGCCGTCGAAGACAAATAGGTCAGTAAATATGCAATTCTTCATTAAATCATAGAAATTAGCTCGATTATCAGAAAAATGCAAACAAGGTATCGTTATTCTCAGAAAAATTAGTAGAACAATATGAAACCATAATATCAGACTTTTGATTCTTAAAACACTACGATATAATGTAAGAAGCTTTATACTTATTTCATGAGTAATAAATATCATATGATGATATAAAATTATGGAAAAATGTCAGTAAGTCTATAATCATGTTTATAGTTCATACGATGTCAGATATGGTAATGTTGATGCACGAAAGCCTATAATTTGATTAATATGGCTAATTAGGGCTAATAACACTACAAATAATGCAATTAATACATGCATGCCCAATAAATGATGAAATTTACAGAACATTCTCATATCTGTAACTGAAAGATAATATGTAAATATGAGACCAATTTTGTACACGGAATTCATGTTATATGAAGATGACCCTTAATACATGGGTTGTAACCCTAACTTGAATAATGTATATAAACTAGGGTTGATATGTGCATCAAAAAGGATATGGGATATAATATTCAGATAATGAATCATAATCTGGAAAATGACATCAGTAAGATAAATATAAGACAATAATGCAAGTAAACATTAGAATATCCTAATGAGATAATATAAACCCTAATTTGAACCTAAATACCATTAATAATGATGAACCTTGTATTAATGATGCTCAATTATATTTAATCAGGTCATGGACAAAGTTCTAGATGATCCAAGATGATTAGAATTCTCTGAACTCAGGTACGTGGATATAATTATATGACTAGATTTGCTGGATGTTAAATATATGTACTTGCTTGCTTGTATTTGAAATACATTGTTGGATGTAAATCTATATGTATTGTCATTTCCGCCTTGAACAATAAGAACACTAAGGAAAGAAAATGGAATGTAGTTATTGATGGTTCATTAATCTCCCTATTAGAGAGGGAACATATTAATGTTGACTAGCACCTCCCTAATGGTACAAGGTACGCGGGGAGATCCCTAATGGTACAAGGTACGCGGGGATAGGGCCCAATAATATATGTTTGTGCTAAGTCCACCATAGTAATACTTGTCCATTGAAATATGATTAATAACTTGGGTTTACCTGATTTTCTGCCATTAAATAATGATTCTTTCTTGCTTTTATCTTTTTCAAGTATTTTCAATATGCCAGCATAGTATAGCTCTTTAATTCCACGTACCAACATTTGTTGATGTTTTTGTTTCTCGTATTTTCTAGGTTCAGAGCTAGAATGGGATAAAAGACATGAAGTGAGCAGTGTTTAGGTTGTACCTATTGTGAAGATCCTGTTAGCATACATGTTCATACTTGTAGAATTTTCATTCAATATGTAACTGTAAATCATTTTGTAATAATTCATATTGTATAAATATGCATGTTGAATGTTGAGTATGTTACGGTTGTATGTTCATGTATGCGTATTATGCTTCCGCATCGCTTTCTGATATGATTGGATGATGTTTTCAGATTCTGACATCTCATTCCCAATAGGGTTTGGAGAAACCAAAATCCGGGGACGTCACAGTTGATATCAGAGCATGAACAATAGCTACACCTAACAATTACTCATCATGAAATGTTAAACTAATTTTCACCTTTCAATTTAAACCCTAGAAACTTAGTAAATTGTTCTATAGGAATAAGTTTTGACTTAGCCTCTAGGTTAGAACCTAGATGTTCGAGAACTAGGCTTAGACAAGTGTGTGAGACCCTTTCCATATAGAGCTCATATGTATGGGGTAGCTACACTAGTCTACATCTCGTTCTCACCATTTCACTAGGTTACATGACACTAGACTATCTACTGTGTGTGGGACACTCGGTTTTGCTGATTTGGTTTTGTTTTCCAATCGGCTCGAGCCTCGAGTGTTTTCTCTGATGTCTTCTTTCTCGGAGAAAAACTATATAATATTTTATTATATATATGTAAATATAAAAATGTGTCCCTCACACTGGAGAGTAGTTTGTGTTCATGCAATCTAAGTGAAAGGGAGTGACATCAGTCCAGAAGAGAGAATAGATCTAGATTAGATGTCTAGAGCCTCATAAGGTAATGTGATAGATATATAGACAAAAGAAAGATGAAGGAAATAAGCATATAGAATCTTATCTAAGTTGATCTATGATGGTATAAGTTTCCTTATTAAGATTTGAGTTATATATGAACCTAATCCACTCTTGGAGGATTTATGAAAAACCTTGATGATGAAAGTACATTCCCTTTTCCTACTTAAGATAAGCTAGGTTAAGATAGAGATGAGTGTGCATGAGCCTCAAGCTCTTGTACAAGGAGGATGTCTAGTGGTAGGACGAGATATGTGGTGAACTCTAGAGAGAGTAAGACCCACAGGGAGAAGGTCATAGGACCTAGCCTCCAATATATGATATATGTGTTAAAAAAAATGTCCTATACTAGATTACTCTTGAGTGTTGAGTTGAGTCCTTATGCATGATTCAAATATATATGTGAGAATTGGGTAGATGACCCATATGATAAATTCAATCCTTTGGCTGAGTTAGGTCCTAGCTTGAGTGACATATTTTGTGAATCTCATCATTAGTTGCAAGTGAGGTGATATACGAACTCTAGTTATGAGAGTATGATGCTTTGTGCAAAAGGTACTCAAAATACATGTTCTCCCTTCTTCTTCTCCTTCTTAATATACAATGATAGAAATCTCACTTGAGCTATATAGATGATTTATATATGAGGATTCACTCTAATAAGCTTGACCAATTCTATATTTCCTCCTATACAATACATGTAGTACCCAAAATTGAAATCATGATAAGTTCGAATTTAAAATATTCTCTTCCCCTTCATATGAAACATGAAAGATATGATGATGAGATCATGGGATAAACTTAGTATATTCTCTTTTTCCCTTCACATAATACATGAAAGACATAAAAAGTTGAACTCATGAACTTGAGATAAAGATATTTTTGGATCATAGGATATACGATCAGAAATATAGTTTGTAACTTTGATCCTTCTCAATGTATGCTTCTAAGTCATGTATGAATATCACACCATACGGTGAAACCCTAATGGTCAAACATGTTATGTAAGACCTTCTTAAGTAGAAAAATTCTAATATCAAGGATGAAAAATAATCCCCTCTAATGTTAAAATACTAGTATGATGTTGATCATAAACTACACTAATGATGTTAAGCCGAATAATTCTGATAAATGATGACATATAACTTGACATCACCATTTGATTAATAGGGTGATGCATGAAGCCTTGAGTAGTAACTTCTTAACTTCATATGTATGAGTAAAACCCTTATCCTTAAGGGATTATGAGGATGTAAATCCTAAGATATACAAGTGTCATGCTATGACTAAGATATTAAGAGATGTTTCTTTTCCTATAAAAAAATGATGCTTCAACCTATATAAGGTAGGGTAGGTACACCCTACATGTTTAAATATCCTAAGATGCCAACTTAGGCACATCTATACCTATGATATCCTTGGCACTAAGAAGAGGTGGGCCATATGTAGTGGAAACTCCTTATCTTCGCCTTGAGTATGATATTGGCTGAATTTCGAGGATGAAATTCCATTTAAGGTGGGGTGAATGTGACGATCTTGATTTTAGGAGTTTGACACTGGATATAGTATTTGAATAATAACTCTGAGTAATATGATTTATTGATTAACAATGATGTATCATGTGGTCAATGGATGAACTCTAAGGTGTTTTAGGACCACAAAGGTATTCATGGACTAGTTTAACCAAGATTCGATGATTATAGATTTTGATTGAGGATTTTGCACATATTCCTAAGGCTATTCAAAGATTTCATTTACATGACCAAATATTGAGTCTTGTGTCTCAAGATTTGATAAAAGTGACTTTAGGATGCTATGAACATAACAAAAAAAAATCTCAGGATGTTTGAAGATTCTTATAGAAATATATTATTAATCAAAGTTGGTTGTGATATATATATATGGTGCTGAGTTTGAACTTTAGTCAATTGGTTTTTCTTTCTAGTCAAATAGTTGTGACATTTTGATGTCACACAGGCTTTCCCGTTACTGGGCACGACCCTTTGGCTTGATGATGCAACGCGATATCATCCCTCAGTAGAGAGGATCTAACGACCGGCAAGTCATCTTCCACCTCCGGGTTAAACGGAGCAAAATCATGACTTGGTTGCGATTCTTACTGGCCTCAAAGCATTGTACTCGCGGTTCTGTTGGTTGGATTAGCAGAGAAAATGGAATCTCATTCACTGCAGGCGTCATAATGACCTCCTGCTTGGAAGTTTTGGTGTGGATTAGTGAAGGAAAAAGCCCTCTTCATCACAGCTCTCCCCACCAGAAGTAGAAGATGGTAGATTCAAAAGAGATGAGTGGACTAAAGGATGATTAGGAGGAGGTTCGGTTCAGTTCAATAGTAGTGACCCGGTTCAGTTCAATAGTAGTGACCCTTGTAGATCCGCAAGGCCTTGTGGGTGGTCTTCCGATGATGGTGAGCAGCTTCCATGGCCCCCAAGCTCACCCTTTGGGGCAAGGGCGACATCCTTTGGGGTGGCATCTTCTTTCTCTCCCACCACCTCTAGATCACATCGTCGAATTCGTTGATGGGCCAAGTGGCACCGGCGGATGCGGAAGCCGCGGCGCTGCAGTTTGGGAGACCGGGGGGGTTTCGACTCTTCTACAGACCTGCAACATCTACAAGCTTTGACGATCTCACCGGTATGGAGGATCATAGTTGCCAAGGCAAACTTGAGAAACCGTGGAGGTTGGAAGGATGATGCTGAAGCTAATGGAGGGTCAAGCCATCCATGAGGAGCTCTGGAGGACGATCGATCGCTCACCAGAGTTGGCCCCCGCGGCGGCAAGTGAGATCGACAAACTCACAGACCGAGATCCAAGCTACTGTGAGGGGCGTCTGTGAAAGAGGATGGGAGGGGATGCGAGAGGACACTCAGGTACCTGTTGGCAGGGGAGACGACCTGGAGGAGGACATGTTGCTCGCCGGATGAGGGCCAGCGGCAGCGCTCCCCAAACCAACTCAGTGGCGGCGCGATGCCTCGCGCAAGAACATAGTCCTGCTAAGACTCAGCGACCGCGTGAGAAAGAAAGGGAGGACCGGTTCCACAGCCCTGAACCAGGATTAAACCAAGTGAACCAGCCGGCCCACATCAATGCGGATCAATCAAAGAAGCACGAGCCTTAGTAGCCAGGTGTCAGCCTCTGATTGGTCGTCGAAGACAAATAGGTCAGTAAATATGCAGTTCTTCATTAAATCGTAGAAATTAGCTTGATTATCAGAAAAATGCAAACAAGGTATCGTTATTCTCAGAAAAATTAGTAGAACAATATGAAACCATAATATCAAACTTTTGATTCTTAAAACACTACGATATAATGTAAGAAGCTTTATACTTATTTTATGAGTAATAAATATCATATGATGATATAAAATTATGGAAAAATGTCAGTAAGTCTATAATCATGTTTATAGTTCATACAATGTCAGATATGATCATGTCGATGCACGAAAGCCTATAATTTGATTAATATGGCTAAATAGGGCTAATAACACTACATATAATGCAATTAATACATGCATGCCCAATAAATGATGAAATTCACAGAACATTCTCATATCTGTAACTGAAAGATAATATGTAAATATGAGACCAATTTTGTACACGAAATTCATGTTATATGAAGATGGCCCTTAATACATGGGTTGTAACCCTAATTTGAATAATGTATATAAACTAGGGTTGATATGTGCATCAAAAAGGATATGGGATCTAATATTCTGATAATGAATCATAATCTGGAAAATGACATCAGTAAGATAAATATAAGACAATAATGCATGTAAACGTTGGAATATCCTAATGAGATAATATAAATCCTAATTTGAACCTAAATACCATTAATAATGATGAAACTTGTATTAATGATGCTCAATTATATTTAATCAGGTCATGGACAAAGTTCTAGATGATCCAAGGTGATTAGAATTCTCTGAACTCAGGTACGTGGATATAATTATATGACTAGATTTGCTGGATGTTAAATATATGTACTTGCTTGCTTGTATTTGAAATACATTGTTGGATGTAGATCTATATGTATTGTCATTTCCACCTTGAACAATAAGAACACTAAGGAAAGAAAATGGAATGTAGTTACTGATGGTTCATTAATCTCCCTATTAGAGAGGGAAAGTATTAATGTTGACTAGCACCTCCCTAATGGTACAAGGTACGCGGGGAGATCCCTAATGGTACAAGGTACGCAGGGATAGGGCCCAATAATACATGTTTGTGCTAAGTCCACCATAGTAATACATGTCCATTGAATTATGATTAATAACTTGGGTTTACCTGATTTTCTTCCATTAAATAATGTTTCTTTCTCACTTTTATCTTTTTCAAGTATTTTCAATATGCCAGCATAGTATAGCTCTTGAATTCCACGTACCAACTTTTGTTGATGTTTTTGTTTCTCATATTTTCTAGGTCCAGAGCTAGAATGGGATAAAAGACATGAAGTGAGCAGTGTTTAGGTTGTACCTATTGTGAAGATCCTGTTAGCATACATGTTCATACTTGTAGAATTTTCATTCAATATGTAACTGTAAATCATTTTGTAATAATTCATATTGTATAAATATGCATGTTGAATGTTGAGTATGTTACGGTTGTATGTTCATGTATGCGTATTATGCTTCCGCATCGCTTTCTGATATGATTGGATGATGTTTTCAGATTCTGACATCTCATTACCAATAGGGTTTGGAGAAACCAAAATCCGGGGACGTCACACAATGTGTCTATGACTAGACCCACTTTGAAAAAGACATTTTGTATCACTAAGAATCCACATAGGAAATAAATGTGGACATACCTACACCAGATGACCCTATACCTAAAAAACCAGAGGGGTTATCCAAATTGTGCATCCAACTTTAACAATGAATAAATTCAGTGACTGTCACCATCGATCGATTATAAAATCCTATCACTACCAACATGTGGTATATTAAAATTCTATTATTTACCATGAACTATCAATTTGGGATGTCAATAATGGACCCACCCCCTCAAGTCAGCTAACTCTTGCATCAAGTGTGTAACATTTATTTCCAACAAATCTACACAACCAGGAGTTCAACCAACTAGTGGGAGATTTAAGATCTAGATACTGACATCCAGTACAACTAAAGATCCATCATGAAAGATCAAGGATTTTAGGAAGTAGAATAAAAAAATACAAATGTGTTCAACCTTTGGAAACACCTATCAACCCACACCCACTAGTGGTGTTATACCTAGCTCTGTGCATAAGTTTATCCAAAACCTTGTATATCAGTGATAGCATGTTAGGAGTGGGACCCTAGAGAGGATCCACTCCTCACTTAATCCATTTAGATTACAAACATACTACAATATATAGAGAAAAGGAGGTAATTATTTTATTTCTCAAATGTTATATATCACAAAGAAAAATGAATAACAAGTAGCAGAAACATAACTATTTACAAATTTACAAGATGTTCCATATACATGCCTTCTCATCTCAAATGTAGTTTTACATGATAAAAGGATGAAACTAATTGTATCCAAGACCAGTTACATAGTGCAACATAGCCATCCCAAGTCATCCTCAAATCCAAAATTCATGTAAATGATCCTTTAGAGTCCTTATCGTCTAAAGCCAACACATGGCTGGTTTTGGGAACAACATGTAGAAAGAGACAAGGAAAAGATATGCATTGGAAATGCTAGTGTATGCACATCAATAATAATGGTTGGGAATTAAATGGAACTATAAGTATAAAATAGGGTGTTCCCATGAAAGAAGGGACATGTGATCATTTAGATAAGGTAAACAATGTTCAATAAGAAAATGAGACATTTGTTTACTAAATTAATAAGAGATTCTAAAGAGTCTTGTCATGCATAATTTCAAAAAATAATATAAATGCAGGAAAACAAAATAGACTACAGATAGATATGGTAGGGACAGGACACCACTGCATCTTAGAAATGTTTTGGATGAAAAGTTGCACCTTGGGTGGAAAGACATACCCCTACATGTGTAAAGGGTGGGAAAACACACCTGAGACATAAATAAGAACCCCATGGGTATGCATAAGCATCTATAAAATGTTAAAATAGTCTAATACCAACATGCCCAATTGGGTGGCAGGACATACATGTATTAATCAATGACATCATATAATGCATTTATAAGGAAGGAGGGCTTTTACAAACCTATTATAACAAGAAAATTATGGTCATAGTACTTAAAATGATTTGTCTCTTCATAAGCATGGAAAATTTAGGTAGTAAGAAGAAATAGTATCAAAATGATGGCCCATTATAGGAAGATTGCATCATACAATAATGCCCAAATTTAAATAAAAATTTCACATACCTCCAAAAAGACTCCTAAGATTAGGGCCAGGCCTCCCAAAACCTTATTCTATTATATGAGTGCACAATGCTTATTATATATATACTTAATGTATTAAGCCCTAAATGTGACATCACCAAATATCTTAGATTTTTTAATTTAAAACTCTCAAAATAAATTAGGTTAATTTCCTAAATTATAAAACATGTACCTTTTATTGTTCTTAACAAACTAGTATTTAAATATGATTTTTTACAAAATAATTCAATTTGTAATTTCTTATAATAAAGTTATGGTAAAATGATTGACATTACCTAATTATAGACTAACTACACATGACAGGTCATATGCGTCACTGCATCAAATTAATCATGCACTTTTAAAATGATATAAAGAGGTCAAAATGACATTTGTGCCCTCAGTGAACAACAAAGACTTCACGAGCCTCTAAGGGCTAGAAGGGTAAATTGTAGGTGGTTTGTCCTTCTCCTCTTTCTTGTGCCATGATAGTAACTTCTCTAGCTTGTTCTACTTAGAGATAATACCCTTCCCCCATCATTCTCATGTGTGGTATGAAGGCCAACACGTTCCTAGGAACAAGGTAGACACAATGAGTCATGTTTCATGGATTGACATAATCATAGTTTTGAGAGGAAAATCCTATAATCGGGTGAAAGGCAGTTTCAAGGAGGGGAGGAGTTATTTACACCTTATATATGATTATATACTTTATTATAACTCCTAAGGAAATGAAAGTGAAAACATTAAATCAAGAGAGGATCAATATAGTTGCACAAATAAACAATTTTAACACATAGGTGAAGGATCAAAGAATCAAACAACATCACTTCAATGATCATGAACATTGATCAACAGAAACTTCAAAGTAGAGAAAATGAATGGGTAGAGTAAACTTCTTGGGATCCTTAGAAGATGTTGCACGGTCTTGGTGGATTTGTTTGGGAATAAGACCAGTAAAAGCTACACTAAAACATGAACATGTTAAGAAAGAGGGAGCGTTAAAGATTTTCAACACTACTAATTTGATTTTGTGGGCCCACACCAGGAATGCATCTCCAATCGCTATAGAAGGAGATTAAGTTTGATTTGGTACAAAGGGGAGTCAAAGGGAGAATTGAAGGTTCTTGATGGTGTAATAAGTAGGGAATTATTCTGGGTTAGAAAAATTAAGGCAAGGATTAGGGTAAAGGTGAGGCATGGCCTCCTATATTGACAGTCGTAGGGGATGCATAAATCTAATTGGGTGTTTATTATAATGGCAACTACAAGAAGAAAAAAAATGGGATCAACTGTTGTAAGAAGAGGAGAGGAAGATAGGTGTGAAGAAAGTATTTGTATACTCTTCTAATGCGAGAGAAAGACAAATTGGGAGGAGTTGCATCATGGAGTTGAAAACAAGTCAGGAAAGTGGATGTTGAAGATTACTCATGACATTGGACATACACCATTTGATCACATGGACCTCATGTAGAAATTTATTCAGAACATGTGACACCCATCAAAAATAGACTTAGGAAAATTAATGTGAGAAAATGATTTGATTAATAAAAAAATTCTATTAACTTCTTTCCTCTTAATAATGTTGGGGGAAAAATAACATTTTACGAACATGAAAATTGACAAGTAGGCTAATTAAGGTGTAATGAATCCATTTTTAACATCAATTTCTCCTTTTGAAATGTTAGATATTTCATATCATCACTTGTTTGTTAGGCCTTAAATTAGGACATTTATTCCTCTTAGTTAACCATTTGTGATAAAGTATTATGTACTCGATCAATTTCTTCCATCTTCTACTCTTAGGAATATTACAGAGTGTTCAATTAGAGTCAAGCATATTATTTGAGTTATTTTCACATTAATCCTAACTATTGGATTTATTTGGTTATTTCATCATAATACCTCAAATAGAAAGCAAATCTATAAATGATGTTATTTTACTCAAATTAATGCTAATGAATTTTAAATTTATGGAAAAAAAGTACCTAGGCGTTATCATACTCAAAAGGGGCCTAGAGTAAGGAAAGGTTAGATGTGAACCTAGATTGGAGTATGAAATATGACACCCCCCTAGTTTTAGGACCCCAATGATGGTGACGCTTTAGATGTTACACAAGAGCCAATCCAGATCTCCCTAGAGTCACTAGAAAAATGACTGAAAGAAATCCATGATAAAAAGGTAGGTTTCAAACAATATATAGATTTCTAATACTTCCCAAAGGCACACTTCCCAAGGAATTTAAGGTCCTGATGTACTTGAAATATGAAGGATATGAAGATCCAAATATCTATTATTTGCATCTACTATTCCAATATGATTGAGGTACAATATATCAATAAGATCATGATCCTACTCTTATAAAGGTTGCTCGATGGGCCATCTTTGTGGTGGTACAATAAACAAAAGTCCAAGAAAATTAAGCCCTAATTTGATCAAGGAAACCACTTACTAAGAAGTATACATGGAATATTGACCAAAAATCTACTGGAGATAATCGAGAGGCCCTCACATAAGAATCTACAGAAACATTCACCTTGTTTGTTGGGAGACAGAGAGGCTTGATGCATAGATTGGAAACAAGTACACCCAACAATGTTTTTTCCAAACACATTCAATCCAGTACAAACATAAAAACCACAATCAACGAGGGTGTCTAAAAAAAAATCACCCTTATAGGTTGTTGCCAAGTCTATTGGAAAGGCAAATGTAAAGCCAAAATTGATGGCCATCAATGTTATTTCCACTTGACCAGGATCCACAAAGGCTATGATTGTTCAACCAACTAGAAATTACACAATGACCTTTCCTACACCAAAAATCTAAGCACAATAATGACAACCTTTCAAGCCAAGTTGGGGTGGCATTATTTGTCACCAAATTACAATGCAGTACCGAAATATTCTCTCCCATTTCATACAAATGACCACATCCCTGATCATAGTAGTCCTAGCACCGATACAGTCCAACCAAACATAGATACCTATTTCAAGAACTTCACTAAGAGTGTGTTATGACTGGACAACCCCTCAATGAAATCCATTAAAGTTCACCCCTATTAGATGCATCTTACATACAGATTCTACATCATCTAATTAGCAATCAAGTTTCCAATGCAATGGCCCCTCCCTAATCTATTACCCAATATATTTTACCAAACAACATACTACATGTTTCATCATTCTATAGGACACCTCATTGATGGTTGATGAGTATTCATGCATGTTGTCCAATATCTCATTAATGAAGGAACACTTGAGGTGACTCATAATCCTAATGAAGCACACACTAGTGATTTTGGAGGAGCTCCCTGGCATCCCAAAAATCAACCAATCTCCAAGACTTATACAAAATTGGAATAGTCCAAGGTTAACATGACAAATGAACAAAAGACAAGCATTTCTTATCTCTTGAAGAGACATAAGACATATCTAATACTCAAACCACACCTATATAATGTGATAGATAGTTCAAAGTTCTAACTTTCTCTTTTCATGAGTATGCATGTGAGTTCTTTGGTCTACCTCATAACTCACATATCGCATATGCCTGATACAAAATAGGAAGTGTAACAATAGGAATAACTACACACTTTTCCCTACTGTGAACAATTATCTCCAACAAAATGGAAAACTCACCACCAATATAAGTTCAATAACATCCAAAGGATTCACAATGAACCTACATACCCAAAAAGTTTGAAGTCTTTAATGTATGGCTAAGCAAGTTCCTCCTAAAATAGTGGGAGAATCAACAATATCTAGGATATAAGGACTCACTTTTGTTCCCATCAAGGAAATACAATCCTCATATCTTCTATGCCTTCCACCAAAATGAAGGCCATGATACTAAAATATCTAAAGAATTGCAAAATCAACTCATTGAATTTAAGGAGGAAATCATTAAACATTTGACATGTCTAAAAAGTTCATTATTTAATGACATATCACAATCTTTGGGACTAATGAAGTACATGCACAAAAAAGTATGTCACTACTGCAACAACCTATGAATATTTGTGCGGCTCTATCAACTACCATAACACCAAGGGCCTATCATAAGACCTTGACATATAATCAACAAAGGATGACACCAACATTCACATCAAGATTCCTACTATGAATACACTACCATTCACACCTAAAAATATATTATTGAGACATGCATGACATCCACACCAAGAATCATTATCCAAGGTGTGACACCAGTAAGACAATCACCAACAACAAAGTTACAACCAATACAAGTAGATGCTTACAAAGACCCCCTCTAGAGATGATAACCTCCCGACCCCATTGACATATTGAACAACACCAACAAACTAGACAATATCATTCTCCATGACTATCACATAGAAGATGTGTTTGTCATTAAAAATGGTCCTCAAGATACCATAAAAATTGTAGACACAATGAAACTTGATAAAATACTCAAGAAATACCATACAAAAGTTTAAGCCAAATGACACTCTTAGGCAATCCAACTGTCAGAAACCACATGCACAAATCAAAGAGGAGGTCCACCATAACTCTTTATCTAGACTCCTTCTAAGGTCATATGACATGTTTTCTTCCAACATTATACAACTTACATTTAAAGGGCAGCACCACTAGGATGGCAATCTTCCATTATTGGAAAATAGTACAACAAAAATTACTTGAAGACATTACATGTGTCCTTGTTGATGAACCACCTAAATACATAGTCATCATTGGATAAAAAACTAAAGAATGTGAGATATTCCACATTGCAAGTGAGATAGAGAATGTCAACATTGGCATAGGATCACTCCTTCATCTTATGAAAATTATCTAGCTTTGTCACCATTAATCAAATTATGCTTGATTGAGCTCCCATATTAATACATCACTATCTTTTCCAACAGTTCTGCTGACTTGCCAAGACTTAGTGAGTCAAATTGATGTACATTAATTCCTCACAATACTAGGATTGCATGTGTCTCACATCATATAGAATGCAAAAAAATCATCCTTGAAATAAGATTAAAGATACATAAACAATTTAGAAGCAGTATGATGTAGTACACATATGCCTCATATAGTAACCAAAATGAATGGACAAAATCATTGTAGTCTCAAATAAATAGGGATGTGTTCACATGTGGATCGATGACAAGGACCTTAATAAATCCTACTCAAAGGCTGATTTCTCTATGCCACATATTAAGCTTCTACTAAACAACATAGTAAAACATGAATTTCTATGTTTCATGGATGGATTCTTTTTAACAATTAAATCAAGATGGCATCATCATATTAGGTTAAAATTTCATTCATCATGATGTATGGTGCATTTTTCTAAAAAATTTAAACTTTCATACTCAAGAACGTAGGTGCAACCTACCAATGGTCCATGATGGCCCTTTTCCATGACCTTATACACAAAGAAATCAAAGTCTATTCAAACCAAGTATAACACCATGTATATGTGGATATGAATATGTATACACAATTTATGAAGGATGAGGAATCAATGTCATATTTGAAATAGGTATTGCTAGAAAATCCACAACAACTCATGCTTCCTATTAGACGAGGGGGTGAACTACACAACACAAGCAGTAGGTTGTCATGAGTACATCAACCTCCAGTACTTAAAAGAAAAATTTTAGAAGAGCATCGCTTAGTGTCATAGGGATCCTAGTGTGATTTTTTTACCATGCTCCATGATGCCTCCACCTTCCATCAAAATACCAAAAATACAAAATGAAAGATGAAAGAATATAATATGCTCCTACTAGATAGGATCTTGATGATAATTTCTTTAAAGTAATGTAGATATATGATAATAACGAACTTATAGTTGAAAATGTTCCCATCCTAGAATATATACAAAAAGAGTATCAACCCTTCCACATATAAAATGAAATGAAAATTGAAAATCTCAGCTCCATCCTCAAGAAGTACAAAGTCAAAATTGGGGCGTTTTACCAAACATAAATCCTAAGAAATTACATCAACATATTTGATTGGAGTTGTTCAAACATGCCAACATAGGATGATAAAATCATGTTTAATTTCCTATCAATCATCCCCAATAAATACTCAGCAACGTCGAAAGATATATGACTATGGTTGAAATTGAGTTCAAGATTAGAAAAGAGTTTCATAAGAAGTATTATGATGGTTTCTTAGAGGTGGTAAATTTGTCCACATGGCTCATCAAAATTGTTCCTTACTAAATTAAGATATAGAACAAATGTATATGGACTACCATCATCTCAACAAAAAGTCTCTTAAAGACAATTGCTCATTGTCGTACATTGATCTACTAGTCAACAACACAACTGGAAGGGCCCTCCTAAGATTGATGGTAGTACCTTTAAGATACAAGTAGACCATGATGGCTAATGAAGAGTAAAAGACAAGGAGAAAACTAATCTTATCACTGAATGGGGAGTATTATGTCATCGACTCAAGCCTTTCCACCTCAAAGATGTCATGCCACCTATCAAAGGGAGATGGTTGACATCTTCCACAACATGAAAAATAAATAGATGGAGTTATATGCAAACAATGTGATTGCCAAACCTAAGAACTATAAGATCACAACACTCACTTTAAGAAGAAACTTTAAAAATGAAGAAGATTCTATTTATGCCTCAATCCACCAAAATGTACTTAAGTTGTTATGTTGGTAATTTGCTAGGCTACATCGTCAGTAAAAGAGAAATCAAAGTCGACCCTACAAAGGATTTCTCCATTAAAGAAATCCCATCACCATTAGATAAATTCCTTTGAAAAATATAGAGAGGGAGATATGGGGAATGGTTTTTTTTCTCCAATATGCCAGACACTTCATCACTAAGCTTCCACTCATTTATGAGCCAATTTTTAAACTATTGAAGAAAAACTATGACCGTTGTTGAAATGAATAGTGCAAAGAGGCGCTCCAAAATCTTGAAGTATATCCCACTTGACCACCATGTCTAATACCTCAATAGACAACCATTTGACATCCTCACACCCTTTGAATATCTATAATAAGAAAAATCAATGGGCGGAGTTATGATTAATCAATATTCATCAGCATGCATGATATGTTGTTCTTTTTAAGATGTTCAAAGAATTTGAGGCATGACACACTTTTGTTAGAAAATATTATCTACCACTATTTTAGATGAGAAGGAAACTAAATCAGTATATGATGACATATTCACTTCAACTTATTGCAAGACATGACCCACTCCTCTATTTGTATGAATGAGCAAAATGGAAAGTGTTGTTGCCTAAATTTGTCATCAATTACTTGTCCATGAAATCCATCAAAGAACAAGCATTAGTAGATCAACTAGATGACTTCCCACATCCTAAAGAACAAACATAAGAGTACAAATTCCATGATGAAGACATCAAAGTGAGTAGTTCTACAGATGTCATTATCCCATTAGATCCACACTTATGGATGGTCTTCTTCAATAGACATGTAAGTCAAAAAGGAATCAATATTTGAGTGGTCCTCTTAGTCCCACATGGTGAAAACATTCTAGTGCATGAACCACATGGTGACAACATTCTTGTGCAAAGATGAATAGAGTTTAGAGCTACTAACAATGTGGCTGAATACAAAGCATTCATCATGGTACTCCAACTTTATAAGTAACAGGGGGCAGATTATTGTGACAACTTGAATTATTTTGACTCCTCTCACATTCTCTTTCTCACTCTATCATTACTCATTCTCCAATACCTAATGTTAAATAAATATTTTTAGTGTGGTGATGCTCCAATTTAACCACATCAATGATCAATTTCACGATATGTGGCTTTTACTTAAAGATTTAACTAAGCATCATTATTTAATACATTGCCTTCTTGCGTCAAATTTTGAACCTCATAAAGGTGATAAACTTGATCTCTTACATATTTCATTTTATACATGATTCAATAAAGAATCAAATGGTACAAAAATAATCTTAGTCTGACATCCAGAGCCCAAGTGATGATCTAATGAAATTTGGAGCAAATTACTTATATTTCAATCAAATTTATGCACTTTTGAGCCTAATTGGGCCCAAATGGAGCATGCATACTAGATAGGGGAGTTTCCCCTTTGGATATCTAGTGATCATCTTGGATTGTTGTATTATGATCCAATGGCCAATGAATCATCTCTTAGCTTCGTACATGCCACCGATGCAAGGAGCATTGCTCCACCTTCCTCCATCCAATAGGTGTGTGTTTCTCCCATTTCTCACCCAAGTAAAATCCCAACCTCCTCGTCTAGATACCCCCTTGTTTTCCCCCTTGTTTTCCTCTCGAATCTGAGCCAAAACACCCCCAGCTCCCTCCTTTCAGCCCATGTTAGGTGGCGCCTCCATGAAACCCTAGGTTGGGTTTTTCTTCTCCTAGTCCTTTCAGGAAGGTCCGATGGTAGGATTGAATTTTCCATGTATTCCATAGAAGGGACAAATGAATCTATGGCATGGAAACCTTTGCCTCTCACCCAACATCTTTCTACAAAAAGCTACTAGTCTAGGGTACTGTCGCGAGCACGGATCTCATGCTACAATGACACAAAGGAGATGAGGAGTCATGCACCATGGATTGTATCGTAGACAGTTGAGATACGAGGTGCAGTCCCCTCTCAACATGTTGTGTACCAAGTTCTACTCAACAACATTTTTGCAACATAGAGGGAGAGTCAAGGGGGTGTAGGCCATTGGATGGTGCAAGATGATGGCTGACTACTCAACCATGGTCAAGTCTCTCACCCAAGTGGCCAAGAGAAGTCATTGACTTCTACACACTCAAGGGACTCTAGTAATATGGGCCTGAAGCTAGGGCCACAAGATCAACAATTAATAGTCATTCATCATGTTAGCACATTGCCCCCCTTTTCCCTAAGTTCCATATTGGAATCTTTTAAAGTTCATAACTCTCACATTCATGGGCCAAAATAAATGAACCCATATACGAAATTGATCTCATAGGCATGTCTTCAGGACCTATTTTTTATCCCAATTCTCCTTCTTTTGCAAAGGATGTAACCTTTAGTACATGACTATGATTAAAGCTCGAACCTTGATGCTCACTCTGTCCTCTAACCTCCAAATCAGTAACTTGGTTATTCTTTAAGACTAATGAAGTTCTTCGTCATCCCCTAGTTACACTTGATGACACTAAATGCACACAAGTGTTGTTACTTTATAAATTAGTGATATGCCTTTCCCTAGATTGTTGACTTTGCATCTAATATAAATTTCCATATCATATTAACTTTGACACCAGTAGCTTTATGCTACCTTGTGGTACATACATCCACTCTTGCCCTTATTTTGCTATGATTGAGCAATATAACACCTAATGCTTGAATGTACTCCTTCTATGTGAATGAATACTTATAGTTGATTCAAAGGCTATGTTTGACCTTCTTGTTGCACCAAATTGTAGGAGATCCCTTAAAGTAGTAACTTCATGTTTTTTCCTGACCCAATTGGATAGGGCCAAACCTATATTATAATATAATGATGTATGCTCCCCTTTTGGACAAGTATTACCATATATGAATGTTTTTCTATTCTTGTGCCCTAGTATGAATTTGAATCTTATTATTGTGATCTCCCCACTCAAATGAGAGTTGACACTATTATTATTGTTCTCATTAGATATGGATGTCCTACCTAAGTCACTAGTCGATGGCATATGTGTACTATGATGATGATTTAATGCTTGTGAATATGTTGATACCAATATTGGACTTTGATGCTTTGAACATTGGGGACATCCACCTATATTTGATTATGCTCTTTTTGTCCATACCTTGTTGATCTGAATCACCCCTTATGCATGGACATCTTGACTTGAAAGCTACGACCCTTCTTTCCCTATTGTGAGTCTTATTACCTAGTTAGGTACATAAGTGACTCAAATCATTTAATGTCCATATAGAATAAATGGAATGTCAAAATGACTTAAAACTAGATCCAAACCTCCTTGATGACATCTAAATCAGTAAAATATTATATAATGCACTAATAATAAACCTTCAACGTGACTTGGCTAAAAACCTAAAATGAAGATAGTTAGGGTTAATGATGCAAATCTAACACATGTATGCAAGCTTGTGCTTAATCAAGTATTTCTTATGGCTAGATGGTCAAGGACATGTTAGGTTATGAAATATCTAAATCATTTATGGGATTTAAATAATTATATGACTATGGCTTTCTTCCTTGTAATGTGATACATATGTATGCTTGTTTACTTGCTCAATTATTGTCATGTAGTATTCTAGTATTGTACTCAATATTTATCTCATTATTGTTGTTTTATAACTTGCAAACACAATATAGAAACTCCATTATACAAACCTCATGCACCTTCTAGAAGTTTTGGGGTAAAGAAATAAGGTTGGACGTCCTATTTGAGTTATCAAGATAGGGAGGACCATGTCGATAAAAGGCTTAGCTCTTGGCAATGACCTTGCATTCCCTTAATGATAGGGCTAGCTAATCTTCAACACCCTCATAGACTCTTCCAATGGGAAGTTAGTCCATAAAAGGCCTTACAGATATATGATATTGATGAATTCATGAAATGATGGTATAATTGGAGTGAAATGATATAAAACTTTGGCTCTCGCTTTGCTAAATACTTAGCTTGTTTATTCTTATTCTTTTTCTGCAACTCTTTTCATGTATATGTATCTTTTAGCCTTGCACTCAACACTTCATGTGTTGACCCGCATTGTTTAACATATTTTATATGTTTGGATATGGATAGAAGTTGATTGGCTTGGTGATATATGTCAGGTATACTTTTTGTAAGACCCCAACTATACATGAGAAGTCTTATACAATTTGACTCTTGAATATATAATTGTAAATTTTTAATAAAACAATGTTGCTTAATAATACTTGTTGAATTTTGAGAGCATGATTTGTACTTTTGTTTTGTTATTTGTTCATGTATGCTAGGCTTTACACTTCAACATTCTCTCTTCATTAATACTATGCTAGGGACAGACACCTAAGCCTTATCCCCATTGACTTGGTAGTCATTTGGAGTTAAGATTTTGATAATAAATGGTTCCATGACAGATGGTATCAGAGCATGAACAATAACTACACCAAACATTGCTCACGTGACACATAAACTAAGTTCACCTCACATATCAACTTTAGAAACTTAATAAGATGTCCTTTGTGGACTATGTTGACTTAGCCTCTAGTTTAGAACCTATATGTTCTAGAACTAGGTGTAGACTTGTGTGATCCTTATAACTCTTTATTTTATCCTCCTTCTATCCTATAGTATGGGTTGTAGGTTCAAGATGGTGAGAAAAAGGGATACCTAATTACTACCCTATACATATGTTCTCGGCATGCGCTTATGATAGCTACACAGGAGTGCACCGTGTTCTTGCTAGTTCTCTTGGCATCATGGTACTAGATTGACGAATGAGTGTGGTAGCTCATTTTGGTTTTGGTTTTATTTCAATGGAGTACGGTGGTTTTCATCGTCCTTTTCAACATTGGAGAAAACCTATGTCAAGTATTAGTACATGTACATATGAAAAATGTTACCACACATAGAAAGGCAGTGAGTATCCATGTGACGTAAGAGAAAGAGATGTAACATCAAGTCTAGACGAGAGAGTTTTGATGATAGTTGTAGTCTCTAGAATTATTTAGATCCATAAAAGTTAGGCCAGTGAGTAACCTAGATGACCCAAGATGATGATGATGACCAAGACAATGATGATGTTGATAATGTTGATATTGATTATATGAGTTTCTTCAGTATGAACTATGTTTGGTGTTATTCAATTATGTTTGATGATACAAGATGATTTTGATCATGCAACCCTATTAGACCTAGCACCATGTATGATACATATGACTTGATCGATGTGCTAAACATATCTCATGGGTTGGCATGCTTGCTTGTACACAGTCTTATACATGTTGAGAAACTATATGTCAGATATGGTTTGGGACCAACATAGGCATCAATCTCATTACAAAGAAGGACGTCTAGTATGAAAAATACAAAAAGGGTGAACCTTGGATATGGGTCAACCCGACACAGGAGAAAGTCAGAGTAATAACCTCCAAAACATATTTGGAATGTTGAAAATTATGCATGATGATATACATACTGATGATTCCCTAACTAGACTACTTCTAAGTGTGAGTTGAGAAACCTAGTGTATGGTTCCCTTGAAAATTTTGAACACTATATTTCCTATGAAAATATCTAACACTAGAGAAAGAGGCAATTGAATATATGATGTTTTCTATAATGGTAAGGGATAAGTCCCAAGACCCTAAGATGATGTACATGATTTGTGATATCCATGATGAGCCTTGTACTTGGGTTAGTGGTTGTATGTAAAGGAATATAGTGGTTTCCTTTTCTTAATGAATGTTGGGTAGAAATTTTGTTATGGGTATATGGTGGTGGATAGCATGTCTTGATATACATGGATATGTCTTAACTTGAGTGGCTTAAGCTTGCACAACTTCTTTTGGATGAAATGAGATAATTATGAATCCTTGACATTGACAATGATGATGTGCCTCAAATTATGCTTGCAATGTGAAATAATCTCACTTAAAATGAAACTTGGTACATGTACGATAAGTCACTCTCATAAACTGTTGGGAAATACAGGCTTAGAGTATAGCAGTGAAAACAATATTTTATCTATCTGTATTCCCATATCAATGAGATCACATCAGCTACATGAAATAGGAAGGCTAGTTTAACGAGTTATACCTGGTCCTAGAGCAAGTCTAATGACAACAACCCGCTTCAATGCAACTGTCAACTAGTTGCTCTTAGACGATGGTTGTATAGCTCCTAGTCTTCACCATGAACAATGAACAGAATAGCTTCTACAATGACTCCTATGGTCTCGTCGTGGATTGTGGGATGAGTTTGCTCTCCTAGAAGAGGACAAAGGACTCCTACCTCTATAGTATTCCACACATACCAACTAGAACTCTTGTCATTCAACTAGAACAGATAGAAAGAAGTTGTTCCTCCCGTTGGCATACTAGTCACTAACATGCTCTCCCACAACAACAATCCTTAGTTGTTCTCTCCCGTCGCTATGTCTCCCTTATTGCTTGGGTTCTCTCAATTACCAAAGCCAGAGAGGACAAAAATTGTTAGAGAAAATGACTCTCGGTTGATATTGTTCTTATGTTCGGGGAAGCCCCCAATACCCACTCTATTTACAGGAAGGGTTAGGGCCACAGTTCCCAGTCATTACGGGATTGTGGGGGAGTGGAAGGGACTGGAAGATCTTGAATTTTTGCAAACTTTGTCCATTGAAATGGTCGTATGCTGAGCCATACAATCACCTAGTTGTATTGCCAAATGGCCCTTTAGCAGTTACCCAATCGCACACGAATTAGGAAATTTCAATTCTAATTAATATTACATATTAATTACTTGCATTACAAGTAACGTGCAATCAAAACAAGTTTGGGAAACATACAGAACCTTCATTCATCCCAACCGAGCCATCTCACCCATGCGAGACACCCATCTCATTCACCTAGACAACCATCTGATGACTTGAGTTGAGATGATTGGTTCAACAGATTGAATCGGTCGGTTCACTCCTCAATTTGGATAGAACATAGACAATTTGAACACTGATTAGCCTGACCACCCAAACGGCCATCTCAACAATTGAGATGCCCATCTAGCATGCCCAAATGGCCATTTCAACACTTGATATGGTCATTTGGCAGTCCAGTTAGCCAATTTATTGATCTATTTCCTAAACAAAATACCTAAATGATTTAGTAATCAATCCAATCAATCATCATTCATGATTGAACTCCTCTTCAAGATGAGTTCCTATGTGTGTGACCCTATAGGTCCCATATCACATTGGTTGTAAATGTCCATAACTAGCTTATGACTTCACAAGAAAGGAGTGGTGCCTATTCGCACATCAGTGCTACCTAAGTGAATGGAAAGTTGGAGAACAACTTCAACCTAAAATATATGTAAGGTGTTGTAGTGATTGTATAATTCCTTTGTCTCTGATATCCATAATGAACTCAAGGCATGGAATAGTCATCCTCTCAATGTTTAATCCATGTTCCTTGAACCAAGAGAAGACTGTCTGAGATAATGTGACCTCAATATGATATATTGATTCACATGTGCATGTGCATGTGCATGCTTTTCTCACTCTCACTTATCAAGTGGCCACGATATCATACTCCAGTAGGAGGGGAAATCTCATATCTATCGGTTACAGTCTATCCCCATGTGTCAAAGTCAACCAATCATCACCTTTATAACAACCCATGTTTTAGGACTGTGTTTGATGATGTTAAAGTGTACCCAACAACATGTGGCGAGTTCAATGATTTCAGGTCTAAGAATCACATTCACCACCTTCATTATGAGAGATGACTATGATGACCAATTATTATTTTCCATGTGTCACTCTCAAGGTCTGTCTGTCCTATACATTGTTCCCTAACATGTATCTGTGTGCTTGGTTTGATATTTCCATATCATCACTAATGACATTATGTCATCAACCAACCCACACTCTAGTCTTATGTGTTAATGGTGTCTATCTACCTTCCAAAGTAACAACTGACTAGGGACATAATAAGAATGTACACACTCTTAACATTCGTATGATCTCACTCCAAGTCATGTACTTGAAGACATACGTTATTGAGTATTGTCATTCTTTAGAAATTCATCATATTTCCTCATTTTCTCATAATTGAGTGAAACAGAATGAATTGGAAGCTTGCCTTTATGAGTATTAAATAAATTCTTTATGGTATATGCCATGTCAAACATCACATGATTTTCCCTATGGGCATACCTTACCAATAGAATCCCACTTGCACTTAGATCCAATCACCAC
This sequence comes from Alisma plantago-aquatica, assembly GCA_963693085.1. Taxonomy (NCBI): domain Eukaryota; kingdom Viridiplantae; phylum Streptophyta; class Magnoliopsida; order Alismatales; family Alismataceae; genus Alisma; species Alisma plantago-aquatica. Next base: position 957,234,019 of record OY856409.1, read on the forward strand.
AAATCTCATTCTTAGTGATCCAAACATGTCCCCCATGCTTCTGTAGTGCAAGTGCTTAATCCAGTGGGTTAGGAACACTTTACTATTAGTCATTATATTGCATGTTTCTTATCTCTTCTCTCTGAGATGAAACCACCGTAATATGGTATCTGATGTTCCTTTCCTAACAAGTAGCTCCATTGTTGTCACAAAATTACTACTGAGTCATCAATGGTTGGAACATGTATAAGTTCATCATATGAACTTCTAGATCCATATAGTATCACTTTGTGTTCATAACACAAGTACAGTCAGTTTCTATTGTAGAATATAATTAATGGCTATTAGTTTAAAACCTTTCCAACTAACAACATATCTCCCTTTAAATCAGACATATTTTAATTTGTGATCACTTTGTCATTATGGAAGCTTGCATCGAAGTAACCCTTTACATCCAACTATTCCTTTTTATAGCTATCCTTTTTGACTAGAAATTATCCTTAAGTACTTCACAAGTACTAATGGATGCCTTTAATGACCTTCCAATAACCCTTATTGGAATTTGCCATCATCTTGTCATGTCCAGTACATACAAGATTTATTTGAGATAAGTATAGCATTCATGATAGATCCATTGCTTCATTTCTAAAGTGATTTTCATGTATGATCTCAATATTCACAATATTGAGATGTTATTCCTCATCATATGTGGAATATTCATATACAGTCCCTCTAAAAATTTTGTAATCACACATTTCATCTTTTATTCTTATTCAAGTCAAACTCTTTGACAATCTTATCAAATTAAAAGATCACATCTCTGAGATGCTTGTTTCAATGCCATATTGAACTTTGTAGTTAATAGACTTTATTTGCATTCTTGAAGTTATAAAACCTTTTGGGTTGTGTCACGTAAACATCCTCTTTGGTTTATTCCCTTTAAGGAATCTAGTTTTAACTTCATATGCCAAATCTCTTGGTCTACTACATCATGACAACTGGTAAAGGAATTTCTGTCATGTTTAACAACTTGAACTGATTTGAAAAACTTATCAACCAATCTATCCTTTTTATGTTATACATTTAGGTATTTGCAACAAGATCTTACATCACCTTTTGGGTTTTATCCCTCAGGTAGTACTATCAAGGTCATACCTTTCCATTTTACATGGATCCCATAATGGCCTTGAGCCTTTACTCAGATTATGGTATTTAATAGCTTCTAGTTGATTAGTTGTATCATCTTGTCATGATCAACCTATCTTAATCATTGGATTCACAACCCTCCTATCTCAGATATTATCTACTAGAACTATTTTGTTCTATTTTATATGATGGACTTGAGATTCCACAACAACTTGTGATCCTTAGTTCTCATGTACCTCTTTGTTGACCTCCAACATTTTGAGTCCTACTATTACTACCACTAATTCTATGGAACTCAGTTATCCTATCAAAAAAATATTTTTGTTATTGGATTGGGATTAACACTAATATTCAACCATTATGGTTTGTGGATAAATCTTCATCAAGAAACCACTTTCTCAATGTAGGTTTCAATCCTTAAGACATATTGGGACATTCCCAAATCATATCATATATGAAGTCTTATAAACCATTCATATGGTACTTCTTTTAGAGATAACTTTATATTTATGAGGATAAGAAGATTAGATTAATGGATAATTTTACCATGACTCATAATGGTATAATTCCTTCATTTTGACACATCATCATGTTTAGATGGATTTTACGTGTGATACATTATCAAATTTCTTCCTGAAGGTTCTCAAGATATCAATGTAAAGTATTTCAACATTTGATCTCATCAAAGTTTCTTAATGCTTTTATCATAGTTATAATTCATTTATAATCTTTTTGAAAACTTAAATAGATTTATATTTCTATTTTACTGAGTACCTATCATCATATTACAAGCAATAGAAATGAAGTACAAGCAATTATTTATAGCATTTATTCCACAAAATCTCCATGCATCACATGTATGAGGTTTGATGGAAGTTTTATCATCCCACTACATCTAGTCAAGGATATCATGTCACATTGTGTGTAAATAAGACTTTGCAGGTTTCCTTAGGTTCAATAACCAAGGGAATGTAGAATAACATCAATATGTGTTATAGACATGCATTTCTTATATGAATGTACAAGGTGACTATTTCTACAGATAATCTTGAGTTATCAATTATAATCCTTTGGTATTAAGGTTATAAACACTCATCTCAAAGTCTTTCATACAAAGATCATTAGATTTTTGGGCATTTCCATGCAAGATAATATCTTTTAATGTAAAAACATAAACAACCTTTTATTGATTTATCATCCTTGTCATACAAGATGCATAAAAGATATGTTTCTAATGGCATAATGAAATAGCAGTTCAACTAACTCTATTACATGCCCATTGGGCTAAGCTAAATTTTAAATGTAGACCAAAGCTTCTACAACTCTTGATCTGTCTTGTCCATCATTTTCCTTCTAAGAAGGCTTTTACTTCTTGTTAGATCATGCACATCAGTATGTCAAATCTCTATTTGGTATCACATACCAAAATGAAGAAGTAATCAAATTTATTTTATAATGTTTATACCTGAAGTGGAGGCCTCAGTGTCTTCCTTCTTCTTTAATTCCTCTAACTGGAGTGGGAAATTTCTTTTCCGAAGTCCAGGCTGGTGACAATAGTGACAATCATCTCTTACTTTCTTCACACCTCCCTTTGCCTTTAGATCTGAAGACTTGGGCTTTTGTCTAGATTTAGAAATCTTCTTAGCTTTGCCTTTGTTTTAGACTTCCCCTTTGTCTTGTTGATCATCATCATCACATACATGGGCTTGTCTTTCTTCATATGTCCCTCAGTTGTTCTCAACATGCCCAACAACTGGGTCAATGACTTGTCAAAGTCATTCATGTTATAGTTCATGACAAACTGACTATATGACTCTGGCAAAGACTGAAGAATCATGTTAGTGGCCAAATCTTGAGCCAAGGGGAATCTCAGTATAGCTCAGTTCTCCACATACCCAATGAGCTTGAGCACACGAGGAACTACTGGGTCACCTTCTAGCATGTTACATTTGAACAACGCCTTGGAGACATTGTATCTTTCTTGTGTTTCTTGATTTTAGTACATGTTCTTGTGATGTGTGATCATCTCAATCACACCCATATTCTCATGTTGCCACTACAACTCATAGTTCATGGAGCATATAAGCATCCTTGTCAGCCCTTGGTGCATTTTGAGGTGATTCCTCTGATTCTGGTGTCTCCAAGACATAGATCTTGTACTCCTGTGTGAGAACGATTCTCAATGTCCTTAACCTATTATGGAAGATGTTCCTAGTTAGTTTGTCCTTCTCAAGGACCGATCATAGAGAAAAGTGATTGTTGTTCGTTACCATTTGATTCTACAAAGGAATTTGCAATTTTGTTAAAAACGTGTTTTTTATTTGATTCGATTTGATTAAATTTGGGCGACAATAAGTAGGTCTTTAATTCATTATTGTTCTCATTATTTTTTTTCAAATTGATAATACTCATGTATCAATTTGGAAAATTATAGTGAAAAGATTTCTAATGAGCCAAGATCCAAAATGATTCAATTATTAACCGACCGTCCATTATCAACCATTAAGGTAGGCAATCATACGATGGTAATCATATGCAACACTTGGATAGATGATATGCACAACTCCTTTCCAGTATCATTTACATGCTTTTGGGATTAGACTATCTGAGAATCACCAGTTAATCCTGACCCAGTACCCAATAAAATGATAATGTACCCCTCTTTGACATAACCTATGCTTGGTCGAATAAGTTTTTCATGGATATTGCTATTGGAAATCATCTTAGACTTAATATGTTTGATAGAGGGATTATATATATATATATATATATATATATATATATATATATATATATAACCACATATATATTATGTATCATATACTTGCTATATCCCACAACGTAAACAGGCAATATAAAACAAAAGGTGATGGTTATGGCCATGTCTACTTTAATTCCTTGGAGCCACAAGGAATTACTATCACCTAGGCCAATCATCACATCACATGTATGAACCTGTTATTGGTGTAGACCTGTATTTGCCAACCTGGGTATATCGGTTCAATGTTTGAGCTGGTCTTGCCTCTTAGCTAGTTGGTTTTTTCCTTTAGTACGATCGTCTGGCCTCCAGTCTAACTGGTGTTTGGATTCCTTCTAAAATGTTGTTTGGGTTCACCGGGCGGTCGTATGATTCAATCTTTCTATCTGCCATGTCCTTCTAGACAGTTAGTTGGTCTCACAAACTGGTCGTCTCATCCGGCGATGGTCATCTTCCTCGTCATTGTAAGAAAAGAAACTATCATATTTCTATTAAACTATTACATTGTAAAGAGAAACCTCAATTTATATTCGAGGGGAGAAAAAGAAGAATTAACTTTACATTTGGAAGAGGGAGGTAGAGGTTTGGTATGCATATTGAGATAAATATGAATAAAATGAAACCGTCCAACCACACACAGATATTGGGTTTTGACCATAACCACTCTACACATCCACCGTCAAAACCTCTTTTAGGGAGACATGTGTAAATTATATATATATATATATATATATATATATATATATATATAAACGTGAAATTATGTGGTCTTTGATCAGATATGCATATGAGACAGTTTAAATATATCATCATATGCAATAAATAAATTATTAAATTGAAATACGATCATAATGATTATCCTAAAACAAAGTAAATTGACGTGGCTCTGGTACCACTGCTGGGAAATATAGCCATAGAGTAAATCAATAGAAATAAAAATTTATCTATATGTATTCCATATCAGCAAAATCGCGTCAACTACTATGAAATAGGAAGGATGGTTTAGCGAGTTATATGTGGTCCTAGATCAATTCTAGCAAAAACAACTTACTGCAATGCAACTATCAACTAGTTTCTCTTAGAAAATGGTTGTGCAGCTCCTGGTCTTCACCACGAACAATGAACAAAACAACTTCTGCAATGACTCTTGTGGTCTCATCACAGACTATAGGCTGAGTTTTCTCTCCTAGTAGTAGCCAAAGGACTTCTACCTCTAGAGTAGTCTACACAGACCAACTAGAACTCTTGTTGTTCAACTAGAACAGACATGAAGGAGTTATCCCTCTGGTTGGCATACTAGTCATCAATGTGCTCTCCCACAACAACGATCATCATTTGTTCTCTCCCGTCGCTATCCATCCCTTGTCAGGTAGGACTTGCTTGGGCTCTCTCAGTTACCCCAACCATAGAGGACAACAATTTTTAGAGAAACTAATTTTCAGTTGATGTTGTTGTTGTTCTCTGGGAAGCCCCCAATACCCCTCAATTTATAGACAGAGTTAGGGCTAGGGTTCGCAGTCATTACTGAATTGTGCAGGAGTGGAAGGGACCATAAGATCATGACTTTTCACAACCCCCTACCATCAAAAATGCCATGTGGTGATAGTCATCTCGTACTGCCAAATGGTTGTTTGGCAGTTTCCCAATCGTACACAAATTTGGCAATTTCCATTCCAATTCATGTTACATACTAATTCCTTGTTATATAAGTAATATGCAATCCAAACAAGTTTGAGAAACATCCAGAACCTTCATTTTGACCAACCGAGCCATCTCATCCATGCGAGACGCCTGTCTCATTCACCCAGATAGCTATGTAGTGAACCTGAGCTAAGCTAGTTGGTTCAACAGATTGAACTGGTCGGTTCACTCCTCAATTTGGACAGAACATAGCCAATTTAAACTCTAATTATCCTGACCACCCAAACGGCCATCCCAACACTTGAGATGCCCATCTGGCATTCTCAAATGGCCATATCAACACTTGATATGGTCATTTGGTAGTCCAGTCAGTCGACTTATCGATCTGTTACATGAATTGAATACCTAAATGCTTTAAAAATCAATCCAATCATCATTCAAGATTAAACTCCTCTTCTAGATGAGTTCCTATGTGTGTGACCCTACATGTCCCATATCATGTTGGTAATGAATGTCCACAACTAGCTTATGGCATCACAAGCAAGGAGTAGTGCCTAGCCGCACATTAGTGCTACTCAAGTGAATGGAAAGTTGGAGAACAACATCAACCTACAATCTACGTAAGGTATTGCAGTGATTGTATAATTTGTCTGTCTTTCATATCCACAATGAACTCGAGGCATAGAATAGTCATCCTCTCAACGTTGAATCCATATTCCTTGAACCAAGAGCAGACTATCTGAGATAATGTGACCTCAATATCATATATTGATTCACATGTGCATGCGCATGCATTTCTCACTCTCACTTATCAAGTGACCAGGATATCATACTCTAGTAGGAGGGAAAAATCCCGTATCTATTAGTCACATTCTACCCCCATGTGTCAAATTCACCCAATAATCACTTTTATAACAACCCATGTTTCAAGACTGCATTTTATGATGTCAAAGCATACCCAACGACATGTGATGAGTGTAGTGATTTTAGGTGTAAGAATCATAATCATCACCTTCACTGTGGGTGATGACTATGACCACAAATAAATGTTTCCATGTGTCACTCTCAAGGTGGGTCTGTCCAATACACTATTCCCTAACATGTATATGTGTGCTTAGTTTTATATTTCCATATCATGACTAATGAGATTTCATCATCAACCAACCCACACTCTAGTCTTATGTGTTACTGGTGTCTGTCTACCTACCACAGTAGCACATCATAGGGACATAATACAAATATTCACACTCTTAACATTGGTATGAACTCATCCTCCAAGTCACACACTTAAAGATATATGTCATTGAGTATTGAAATTCTTTAGACATTCATCATATTTCCACATTGTCTCATAACTGAGTGAAATAGAATGAATTGGAAACTTGCCTTTATGAGTATTAATCAAATCCTTTATGGCATATTCCATGCCAATGGTCACATGATTTTCTCTATGGGCATACCTTACCAACATAAACTAGACCTAATATAAAATCATAGCTCATATAAAAGTTGTAGTTTTGAAAGCATGAAATTTATATTATGATACTCTTGGAATCCTAGCTTGAATAATCATGATCTTTAAGTCGCTTAATTTTGTACCCAAGATGAAAATGAGTGAACATAATTGATTAGAGTTGGTAATTTTGGAAAGAAGTAAAAAATGTATGACATCAAGTGTAATGATGTAATACACGTTCAATGTTAATCTCATTTAATAATCATGATTATGAACATGTTCATTTGAGAAATTGATAACATAGACTTTTGATAGCACACCTTGTACGTATGAAGAAATGAATGAAATACTAATGTAGGGATAATAGGGGAGGGGGAAAACCCTAACGCTAAGATGATATTGTATTATGATGGAACACCTGAAATACATATATAATAAGGATCAATACACCCTTGATGATGACAACCTAGGTTTTCACCCCATAGTGGTGGATGGCTTTATACCTGGGTTGGTTTCCTAAACACATCAAATATGAACTTTGACATTCGATAATGATCTTGGACAAATTTTGAGGACAAAATTTCATTAAAGGAGGGAAGGATGTGACAACCTAAACTCTTCTCACTCCTCTAATGTGTTCTTTCTCAATATTGTGACTCATAATCCTATACCTAATGTCAAATAAATAGTTTTAGTGTGGTGATGCTCCAGTTTAACCACATCACTGACAAATTTCACGGTATGTGTCTTTAATTTGAAGATTTAACTAAGCATCATGATTTAATATATCACCTTCTTGCATCAAAGTTTGAACCTCATAAAGGTGATAAACTTTCTCTCTTATATATTTCATGTTGTAGAGGATTCAATAACAAATCCACCAGTACAAAAATTATCTTACTCTGATGTCCAGAGCCCAAGTTATGACCTAATGCAATTTGGAGAAAATTACATGTGTTATAATCAAATTTATGCATTTTTGAGCCTAATCAGGCCCAAATGGAGCATGCGGCCAAGCTAGGGGAAGCGCTCCTTTGAATGGCAGTGATCACTCAAGAATGTTTTATTATGATCCAACGTCCAATGAATCATCTCCTAGCTTCGTATAGGCTTCCAGCGCAAGGAGAGCTACTCCACCTTGCTCTATCCAATAGGCATTCGTTTCTCCCCTTTCTCGCCAAAATAAAACCCCAACCTCCTCTTTTCATACCCCCTTGCTTTTACCTCTTGTTCTCCTCTCAAATCCACATACAAAACACCCCCTGCTCCTTCCTCTCTCCCCACTTTGGGTGGTGCCGCCATGAAACCCTAGGTTAGGCTTTTCTTCTCCTTACCCTTTCAAGAAATATGATGGTAAGATTGAATATGCCATGTCCGTCGGAGAAGGGATGTCTTACTCCTAGGGCCTAGAAATGTTTGTATTCTTCCCGACATCTTCCTTAGACAAGTTGCTACTCTAGGATGCCTTCGCGGGTGTGGCTCTCATGCTATGATGACACAATAGAGATGAGGAGTTGGGTACCATGGATCAGGTCACGAATGGGTGATATCTAAGGTGCATGCCCCTATCAACGAGCTACAGGCTAGGTTCCACTCGACCAAGTGGCCACGCCATAGACTGAGAGATGAGGGGATGCAGGTTGCTCGATGGCAAGCGATGATGGCCGACCACTCAGTTGCAGTCAAGTCTTTCACCTGAGTGGCCAGGAGAAGCCACTGATCATAGCACACTCCAAGGACTCCACTGCTTGGGTGTGATGCTAGCACCATGAGATCAACAATCAAACAATCGACATTCACTGTGAAATAATACAGGAGCACATTGCCCTCTTTTCCTTAAGTTCCAAATCGAAATATTTTAACAACTCTCACATCCATGGGACAAAATAAATGAACCAATATATCAAATTGATCTCCTTGAAATAATCTACATCATAAGAATGGTTTTAGGACCTATTTATTATCCTAATTCTCCTTCTTTTGCAAAATATGTAAACTTTGACTACTTTGAATATGGTTAGTGTATGACTATGATTAAAGCTTGAATCTTGATGCTCACTCTACCATAAACCCCCAAATCAGTAACTTGGTTATTATTTGAAACTAGTGAAGCTCCTCATCACCCGCTTGTTACACTTGATGACACTAAATGCATGTAAGTGTTGTTTCTTTACATATAAGTGATATACCTTGACCTAGATTGTTGACTTTGCATCTAATATAAATTCTAGTCTCATATTAACTTGGAAACATATACCTTTATGCTACCTTGTGGTACGTATATACACTCTTTCCCTTCTTTTGATATGGTTGAGAAATATGACACTTAATTCTTGAATGTACCCTTTCTATTTGAATGAATTATTATACTTGATTCAAATGCTATGTTTGACCTCCTTGTTACACCAAGCTATAGTTGATCCCTTAAAATAGCAACCTCATGATGTGTTGTGTGCCAATTGGATAGGGTGAGACATGTTCAGAATATAATGACGTATGAGCCCCTTTTGGCCCAGTATGCCCATAAAAAAAATGTTTGCGCCCTAATCTCAATGTGAATCTTATATTTATCATCTCCCTTCTCAAATATCAGTTGACATTACTATTATTTTTCTCATCGGAAGTGGATGTCCTACCTAAGTCACTAGTGGAATCTTGATGGCAAGTGTGAACTACGATGATGATTGAATGTATGTGAATATGTTGATACCAATGTTGGTCTTTGATGCCTTGACCCTTAGGGATATCCACCTATATTTGATTATGCTCTTCATGTCCATACCTTGCTGATACAAATAACCCCTTATGCTTGGACATCTTGACTTGGCAAGCTACAACACTTCTTTACCTATTGTGAGTCTTATGACCTATTATGTACATAAGTGACTTAAATCATGTATTGTCCATATAGAATAAATGGAACTTCAAAATAACTTGAAACTTGGTCCAAACCTCCATGATGACATATAAATCAGTAAAATATTTTATAATGCACTAATAAGCAACCTTGAACCTAACATGGCCAAAACCCTAAAATGAAGCTAGTTAGGGTTAATGATGAGAATCTAGTACATGTATACAATCTTGTGCTTAATCAGGTGTCTCTTATGGCTAGATGGTAAATGACATGTTAGGTTATGAAATCTCAAAATTAGGTATGGGCTTTAAAAAATTATATGACTATGTCTTTCTTGCTTGAAATGTGATATGTATGTATGCTTGTTTACTTGCTCAATTATTTCTGTGTAGTATTCTAGTATTGTACTTGATGTTTAAATCATTATCATTGTTTTATAAATTGCATACATAATATAGAAACTCTATTACACAAACCTCATGCACCTTCCTAAAGTTTTTGTGTAAGGACATAAGGTTGGGTATCCTACTTGAGTTATCAAGATAGGGTGGTCCATGTCGATAAAAGGGTTAGCTCAAGGTGATGACCTTGAGTTCCCTTAATGATAGGTTTATCTAATCTCACCACCCTCATAGACTCTTCCAATGGGAAGTTAGTTCATAAAAGGCCTTATGAATATAGTCACCTGATTGGTCCTAATCATCCAAACTAGAATGAACCCAAGAGATGCAAAAAGAGTGCCAGAGGGCCATTGGCTAAGGGATTTTATGGGCTCAGTGGCCCTCTTATTAATAGGATTTAGACCTAATGGGCATATTTAGACTCCCAATCATAGATCACAATTTTCCTAGTGGATGAATGGTATGGAAATGAAGAATGGTGCCCTCCTCCCAGGGTCTCTTCAGACTCTTGTGTTGTTGGAAGTGTCCACCTACTCATAGGAGATCATGACTACACTCATCTAGACTATGATAATGTGGCTTTTCTCCCTCTCATTGTTTTTCTTGTTCCTTTTCTTTGAGCATGTAGGTTCCTTATTGGGGTATGGGGATTAGCCCCATATCCCATACTTTGTACTACACATTATCAATTCCCATCATCATTGATATTTGATTGTTTTCATCTGCATAATGCACAACTTGTGGATTGATCACCCTAGTTGTACGACTAATTTAATCCTAGACATAAGGATCATAATATATAAGATTAGAATATGAAATGCAAGAGATCAAACCCCGGATGTGATCATATAAGGGTGTTCATCAGGGTGACGGGTTAGTGATTTGTAGGGACTAACACCTCAAACCTATGGGGAAACATATACTTGTGAAGCTCATACTATGAAAGGACATGAGATTCATTGTCCCCATGGTGATGGTTTAGTGATTTGTAAGGACTAACACCTCAAACCTATGGGGAAACATATACCTGTGAAGCTCATACTCTGAAAGGACGTGAGATTCATTATCCCCAATATAAATATTCATCCTTATGAGGAATGTAATGTTCATTATAGCATACAAAGATGGTGTATTGAAAGTCATTATGGCCAATTTTTCAATATTAACTGTATCATTTCATTTACTCCTTTTTCCAATTTCTATGCAATTGAGTTTATTACAAACAAATTAGCCAACTGTTCTATGCATTGATCTCAATAAAGTCAGATATGATAATAATTACATAGAAATGTAGTCACTAGAGTTTGATCCTAGATATTTCAATAATATTGTCCTCTAGCGAGGGGTGGTTATGGTACAATATATTATGTAAAAGACTAGGGATTCTTTTCTGGTGAATTTCTTGTCCTCTAGACACATCAGTAAGAAACCCTAAATCTTTATAATGATCATTCATATACATAATCTTCATGAAAGAGGGAGTTCTCTAATGATGTCACCATTGCATCAGAAAATCAACCTTCATAATTGTCAAACTTAGGGTTTTGCATTTAACTTCATATAAAAAGTGAATTCAAAAGTACATATTGAATTTGAGTGACTTTTTTATAAAATCATCTTATTTGGGTTCTAATCATTATTATAATCAAATTGATATATGTTGACCATGTTTCGATCAATGAACCAAAAGAAAATATTTTCTTAAATTAATTTAATGTGGACCAAAGATAGGCTACCACATTTGCTAATTACCTTTTTGAAGATCCAAATGAAGTGGATAATGGAAAAAGGGGAATTACCTCTTACTTCTATTGATGTTTCTTGGGTTGATATATTATGTGGGGTGGGGTGGTAATTAGCCCATGGGATTGTTCCTCATTCAGGCTTTGAGCTCCTCAACGATGAAGGTCAACTTGAAGGTCGACTCTCTAATCTTGTCCTTGAGGGTTGTGGCCAAGGCCATGTATGTCTTCTTTAAGCCTTGCTAAGGCCTACCAGAATTTGCTTGGGCTGAGAGGATGGTTGGAGATGGATGTGTCAAACCAGGTTATAAGGTAACAAAAGGGGAAATGGGAGAAAATTCTCTCCTAGTGACTGGGTCTAAATTGGGGAAGCTCCATGAGTCATGGGGAACCAAAGGTGGTTTCAATAGTGTCTGGAATTAGTGGTCATCACGAGAGGAGGTGCAACAAGTCATTTGAGTAGAGGGTGACTCAACACTTGATGGGAGGATGAATGGATACTAGGTTTTTCCTTGAGGTGATTGCTAATAAAGGTGGAGGTGGAGACTCAAGGTGATTGGTCTATCATGATTGCATATTTATCACTTTCATTGCATCTTTTTAGATCATTACTTAGGAGAATTTTGTTGATTATTCCCTATTTTTAAATTAATTGTCTTAGTTTAGCTTTTCTTCCCTAAACTAGAGTTTTAATTAGATTTTCTTGGATTTTACAAGAAAATGGTTAATCACTTCAAAAGCCCAGAAACCCAAAGATTAGAGGCTTAAATTTCCCATCTTCATCCTCCTAAACACTGTAGTTGATCGAATGACTTCCCAATTTTTTGACTCACATATAAGATATTAACTTCCAACTAATCCACTAACATCCCAGTCTGTCGACTCACTTGCAACACTTAATCAAAATCAGAATCACCAACTAGTCAATTGACTGGTCACCCAATCAACAGACTAAACTCGAATCAAGAAGTTCATTATAGACAAATCGACTGACTCATTTCAAACCAGTTGACTGGTATGCATCAAGATAAAGAAAGAATCCACCAAACTAATTGACTCATTGTGAATCAGTTGACTGACTTTCCTTCAAGTCAAAGTAACAACTCAACCAAGCCCAATCAAGCGACTAGCATCTTGGACCATGTCTTTTGAACCACCTCCAAGAGCAATTTTTTTATGTTTTAGACATCATTTCCCCCCTATAAAATGAGGGGGAGTCCAAGAACAAAAGGGGGCATCTCATAGATATCATATCATATCATCCCAAAGACTCCCTCTGGTGTAGAAAGCAAGGGATTGAGAGGAGGATCTAGCATGTTTTGTCAAAGGCCGTCAAAGTTCTGCTAGATCCTTCTAGAAACATGATTCCTTCCCCCTTTCTCAAAAATTCTTTTGTTACCATGATGTAGTAGTTCCATTCATACTGGGTTATAAGGAATATCCCCATAGCCTAGCTATCTTAGTTGTATTTGACTTCAAGGTTTGTAGTAATAGATGTGTTTTCATCTGATCATGTTACTTGACTAGTGAATTGAACCCTCATTTTTCTCATGCGTTATAATCCATGGAGATGAAATAACATGATCCATGGATTTGAACACTGATTGGAACATGCAAGCTCTTGAAAAAATCCTCGATAGAACCTTGTTGGATGGTTGAAAAATGATCCTCAAACATCAATATCTTGGGTTTGTGAGAAGTCCGTCCTTTGCTAAATTTGTGTTCCACATGGACACAGATCTGCATGGTCCTAATATAGTTTACAAAAATTAAGTAGTTAAATCAATTAAGCTTAATACATGGTCTATGGTGGTGAACACCCAGACCCCCAATATCTCTTAGTATTAGTTGCATTGTAGATTTGATTACCTTTTTGCTTCTTCAATTCTTGATTCTTGTTTTCATTTTGTTTTCTCTATACAAACCAGATTCTAAATATTACCCATAGAAATAGGTGTGAATAAAAATCTTAAAATGTTAATCCATGGGATGGATACCTTCATATACTAAAAATTCACTTACTTTTTTATAAGTGGATTGTTTGTTGTTCAAGCCTTAATCTCTAGGGATAATTTCTCTAGTGAAGTTGTTGTGTTATCAACATGCATCAAATTTTGGCACCATTATCGAGGACAAAAGAGTTGCTTCTTAACCTCATTGGTTTGAAAAATTAGGATTTCTTCTTCTAGTTTATTTTTGTAATTTTAGTTTTTTTTAAATTTTTACTTTTATTTTATAATTTTCTTTGTTATTTTGTAATTTTTAGTTTTGTTTCATAATTTCTTTTAGTCTAGATTTTTTTTCCATTCTAGCTTAGATTTTTTTGAACTACTATTTCTTTTTCAAAATAAAATAAAATTAGTATCTTCATTCATTAGAAATTTTTCTCTTTAACCTAATAGTCATAATTTCTATTATTGGACTTTCTGGCATTACAAAAATTGTGAATTGAGAGATGTGGCTCCTTCTATAATGACATATGGGAGTGCCCTAAGATGTCTCCACATGAAGAGGAGATGAGAAAGCTCTACCTCGTGCATAATATTAAACCCCCTAGCGGAGAGATATGATGCACATTACAACAACCAACATTCTAAATAATATAGTTGATGTGCCTTGTAGATGAGGAAGAAGCTAACCATCAGATAGAAAATTCCCTTGCAGAATAGAGAAAGGTCATGTGATACAAGTCAAGAGAAATTGTGGCCACTAAAGATGAGGCCCAAAATTCTAAGGAGAAACTTGATGACGTAGAGATGATGGTTTTTGTATGGAAATTACAATTCTCTCAGCTAGTCCCATCCATTGATGGGCAATCTAAGAGCTCTCTAAGGAAGATAGAGAAGCCATGGATGAATTGAAATGATGACAATGATGATGATGATGATACCATGATCATGTCATCTCTGTGGTATCCAGTAGAAACAGATCCATAACCCAAAGCTCCACCAACCACCCCTATTATAGGCATTCATCCAGGTGTTATCAATGACCAACCAACTTTGGTTAAGCCTATTCTAGATAATGTACCATCACCTTCCCATGATGAATTTGTGGATTCTTTTGAAGAAAGTCTTACTTGTCAAGAGCCCTACACATCATATCAACCAACCTTTTTTCCATATCAGGTTGAAACCAATGAGGTGATTCCACCTCCACAAGAAGATTACATACCTTCGTTCTTAGATTGTGATGTTGGATATCATTCTCTAATTTCTTTTCAGCTCGGCAATTTGGGCACATGGTTGATGAAGGAAGTAGAGAAACATTTTGACATTGTAAAGGATCTTGATGCATCCATTAACCTTAATGTTGATGGGATAATAGATGAGGAGGACAAACTATCACATGCAAAGTTATACTAGGCTGACAAGACATTTCTCCTCATTTTGGCACCATGTCTACTACATGCAAATGTAAGTGACAAGGAGAAAACCAAGTTGGATCCTCCACCTTATCTACCACAGTCAACACTATACAATGTGGATTCATCTTATACCAACTTCTCCCTTGAAAAGGGTGATCCAACAATGGTCTTTGGAGAAGAGTTAAACCCGAGGACATCCAATGAGTACATCGGATTCCTACTCCTTGAACATCGACAACACTTCCTTTACTAATGAAGGAAGACTTATGGATCTTACTAGAGGGATTGTGATATGACAAGCAATAAATTTCTAATCAAATAGAAAGCCCCTTTGAGCTTCTACAACCACTTAATCACTGGGTACACCATGAAGTTCCTTTGTGCAAAGCCCCAACCCTCATCAACATCCCCTCCAGATAGACATTCTTTGAGTTACTAGGACCACCTAGTAATCCCAATGTAATTCTTCCCTCCATCCTAGATTCATGTTTTTCTTTGGATGAGAAAAAATTTAAGTTTCATGTGGAGGAGGTGGTACTTATCCATTCCACCCACTCTATGTTCCAATTTGAGTATTTGTTATCATGTTTGTAGTTTAGATTTGAAATGTTCAAAATTTTCTTTGCTTCTTACAATTTGGGCTTTATCTAGTTGGCCGATTATGTGTGGTAATAAATAGACAACCTAAATGATAGTAAATTTTCTTGCAACTTATTCATAAACTACCATTTCTAGAGCTCATCCTATCACCTATGACCTTAAGTATCATTATTCCTTGGAAAAGGTGGCAAGCCATCATGGATATATATGAATCAAACACAATGTGTCCCTACTTAAAATTTTTAAATAGATTGTAAAATTTCTTGATTTCCATAGTTACAAAGAGAACTGAATTGATGCCA
Source organism: Alisma plantago-aquatica (assembly GCA_963693085.1). Classification (NCBI taxonomy): domain Eukaryota; kingdom Viridiplantae; phylum Streptophyta; class Magnoliopsida; order Alismatales; family Alismataceae; genus Alisma; species Alisma plantago-aquatica. The sequence goes on from OY856409.1 coordinate 957,250,268, forward strand.
TGTTACTCCCAATGCGCTGAATTATAAGTATAAGTTGTGCAAATACAACCTCTTCTGCATTTCTTCCACCATCTTCTTACCCCTCCATATTCTATAAAATAATCAAGAGCCAAAAAATGTGTCAAACTTCAAGTCTGGGATAGAACACCCTTCCCCCTCTACCACTTCTTGCATATCCCTCATATCTAATAGGGGCATACCATCAAGAAAATATGACAAAGTGCACACCAAAAAATGCAATCAATGTAATTGAAACAAAGAAAATAAAAAGATCTCAAGTCAAGTAGAGGAGAGATCACCTTCTTCGATATCTCCATTCACTCCATTTTTCTACCCAAGCAAATCTACATAACACCAAACCATTCAATAAATAAACCCTTTTCTTATGTAGAACTTATGAGAATATGTGGGAGTACCAAAAGAAGAAGGAATATGGCATCTATTTATTTATGGGTCTTGAAATGGAAACAAGTTGTGAGCAACTTTGGGTAAGGAATTAGAAAATTGTGTCCAGTGATTCTGGGAAATTAGGGTCAATTGGTCATGGAAGGTGGTAAGGATTCAAGTAGTGCTATGGAAGTGAGGAGGATTATATGACAATATTACTTGCTATTGTTTATTATTAAACATTTCTCAATGAGGATCAATGCTCAAGTTTGGGGTATTTGATGAATGCATTTTATCACTTTAAATACATCCTTTTATATCATTTCTTAGGAGCATTTAGTTGATTATTTCCTAGTCTTAGAATTAATTGGCATAGTTTAGCTTTTATTCCTTAAACTATAGTTTTTATAATATTTTCCTAGACTTTGCAAGAAAATGGCCCAATCACTCCCAAAGTCCAAAAAACTAAAGATTAGAGGCTTCAATTTCCCATCTTTATCCTCACAGACACTCTAGTCTGTTGAATGACTTTCCAGTCAACTGAATCACATACAAGATCTTATATTCCAACTGATTGATCGACATCCCAGTCAGTCGACTTGCCAACAAGAATTATTCAATATCATAATCATCAACCGCTCGACTGGTCACCTAGTTGGCCAACTAAACTCCAAATCAAGAAAGCTCATTATCATAGATGAATTGACCGACTCACATCAAAATGACTGATTGACTTGCCTTTAGGCCAAATCAACAATCCACCATACCGACCGACTCATTGTGAATCGCTCGACTGACCTTCCTTTGAGCCAAAGTAAAAACTCAACCCAATCGGCCGATTGGAGTTCTAGTCGATTGATTGGCCTCACAGACCAAGTCTTCCCACCCACCGTCAGTAGAAATTTTTATGGTTTTAGGTGTTAATTCCCCTGTATAAAAGGAGGGGGTGGCAAGTACAATAGGGGGCATCTCATAGATCTCATATCATATCAACCCAAAGACTCCCTCGGGTGTAGGAAGTAAGGGATAAAGAGGATGATCATGTGTATTCATCAAAGAGGTCGTCAAAGTGCTGCTTGATCCTTCTCATAGCATGATTCCTTCCCCCTTTCATAACTATGATTTTGTACCCATGATTGCAATAGCCCTTCCATATTAAGGCATGGAGAATAGCCCCATAGCTTATATTCTGTCATAGTTGTATTTGATTCTAAGGTCTATATTAATAGATGTGTTTTCATCCAATCATGTTACTTAACTAATGAATTGATCTCTCATTTTTCTTGTCTGTAATAATCCATGGTGACAAAATAAATTGGTCCATGAATTTGAACATTGCTTGGAACACATAAGCACTTGATGAAATCCCCCAATAGAACCTTAATGGATGTTTGAACCATGACCCTCAAACATTGAAATCATGGTTTTCTGAGAATTCCTAACTTTTCTAGATTTGTATTCCTTAAAAGACACAAATCGACATGGCCCTAACCAAATTAATAAAAACGGTGGAGTTAAATCAACTAAATGCAATACATTGTCTAAAATGGTGAATATATGGTCCCCCAATAACTTTTAGTACTGATTGAAATTAAAATAAGCTTAGAATATGGAATTTTTTTTATAATTATTGTATTCAAGGTTTGCTCTGCAATTCATACATTAACTAATAGTCAAAAGAGAACAATATAGAATAATCAATCTTCAAATTATTTTATTTATTATCAGTGCTTATTAGTCCATAACTTCACTAAAGGATTTTCCGTTGACGAATTTTGATAACAAAAATCACATTATACATGAATTAATCTTCATTGGATTTTTAAAATGCCACTTGGAATTTAAAATAGAGTTTTATTACAAGTGAAAATGCATGTTCGTACATCCTTTCCTCCTTAAGATAATTTTGTCCTCAAAATTCTTTTCATATAGCAAAAATGTGTGGGTATGCTTTTTTCATGTCCATATTCAAATCTCGTGTGGCTTCATCCTCACCAAGGTATTTCCAAAGAACTTTAAAAATATCAATTAGTTTTATGTTTGATCTCCTTTACTTTAAAATCCTATATCCATATAGATGGCTTTGGGTAGGTCAAGCTGCCTTGGATCTACAGTGGTTCAATGTCACCACATGGATAGGATCATTCACATTACATTTTAGGTTGGGCGCATGGAACACATCATGCATCAAACTATTATGAGGGAGTAGGGCATGACTATAAGTTGTATTGATAATACATTTTTAAACTTCTAAAGATCTAGTAAAGTTTGAGAAATGACGAGTAGCCCCACATAACACCACAAGACTTAGTTGAATGTGTTATCCTCACCCACGTGTAGATCAAGATCAGCTTACTGATTGTTTGCCTATCCTAGTACCACTCTGCCCTAAGCATGCTTAACTATATAGTTCTTATTGATGGAACCTAAAAGGGAGGTGCACCTTGGTGATATTGATAGTATATTCATTCCTTTTAAGATCATTTTAGTCAAGTCTCCAAATAATGAGATATCAGAGTATCCCCCCATTTAGACTCTTGTTGTGCACATCAAGATTCAAGTATATGAGCTCATAATTTCTTTCCACTTGTAGAGCATATCTAGAATTTCCCCTAGCTTCCATTTGTGGCTACTAGAATAAGGGTTGCTCCATCTCAACTCAAAAAATATTTTTTGTAGGATGAATGGGCTCTAGAGGGGGGATGAATAGAGATAAAAAACACTTAAACAAGATTCACTAGACCTTCAAATTACTTTGCAAGATAAGGTTGCAAATATAGAATTTGTGTGCAATTAAACATACATATCAAGAATGAAAGAGATTGAATGATATCAAGAACAAGTTATGTGTAGTGGTTCCAAACTCCAAACTAGGGGAGTGTACATCCACTAACTTGAGAGGTAAACCTCTAGGATTTTTCAACCATTGCATACTTATATTCCATTATAAGACATACAATAAGTCCTTTCTTTTCCAGAGCAAGGATACCTACCCTTCCTTTTTAACGAGCAAGAGGAACCAATAAACCTTGCAAGGTCTCACCTATCCTTTGAGGTAGAGTCTTGAATCTCTACAAGGTCTTACCCACTCTTGCATGATTTGGATACCTTTGCCAAGGAGATCCCCTCTTGATATGAGTCTCCCACCTTGAAGGAATTACCTACTCTCCTCAAAGATCTCCATCCTTCACCTTCTCCTTCACCTTAGAGAAGCTTTCACCAACTTTTCTCTTCAGAAAGGGATTGTGGAATTGAATATTTGACATCTTTATAAGAGAACAATGGAGTAGCTCTCTCACACATAGCCTATCTCACTCATAATGACACTTTGGATAGTAAGAAAGAGAGAGAAATGGGCCTTGAGCATAAGAGGCAAACTTGGGATGAAGTCCAAGGGTCCCTATTTATAGTTGGGGATGTATACTATCTAGTAGAAGGACTTGGGGACAAATTTGGTCATTTAGGGTGTTGCAACAGATCTTTTTTATGTTTGGAATACTCCAATGGCTATAAACACTTTTTCTACACACTTCATACATTGTAGTTGACCGAGTTTGAATAAAGAAAAATTGATCGATAGCACTATGCGATAAAGAAAATTTGAAATGTCAGACAATTTTTTCCCGAATGAAACTCGGCTAATGGATTAAATTTGTCTTAATTGTACTAGGGTATAGTACGAATTTGTCCTAGTAAAACTTGATCTACCCTAACATTTCCCAAAATCCATCAAGGGTGTTGGTCGAGTTTATCAAGGATGAAACTCGACTAATAATACTCCCTGTAATGAATTTTGGAAAAATATTATTACAGTGCTTAAACATTTGTTTTAAGTGCCCCTTATTTTTCCTCGGGTTGATTACAAGTCATAGCATCAATATATATGATTAAAAAAATTGTCCTAAGGGTTTTCAGGCATTCTCCACAAAAGTGCATTTGCATTTACTTTGTCTTGTATTTGATCTATCTAGAGCTTGATTCAATTGATCGTTTTCATGTACCTAATACCTAAAATTGATCTTAAATAGACATATTAGATACATATGAATGGAACAGTTAGGTCATCATTGGAATATGGACAATGTATAACTATTATGTCAACATTCTCCCCCTTATTGGAAATGAAAAACCATTCCCCAACATATTGAAAAGGACTTAGAATTTACACTTTTACCTTGTGAATCGTAAAAGGATACATGATTAACAATAGAAATTTCTCCCCCTCAATTCATGCTTACCTTTTCCTGTATGGTTTGTTTATCCAAAAAGCATAACCATAGAACATATATACTATTGAGTCATATTACATAATCATATAATATTTTAGAGAATAAACTAGAAAAGGATCACAATTCAATATGTATTGATCTTATTTCTCCCCCTTTGTCTTATCAAAAAAGCTGGGGGTACAAGAGCTAAAACAAAAGTCTTATCCAAAGGCACAAATTACACAAGCAACCACCATATGAAAGAACCAACTATAATCAAGAAAGACAAGACATACTAGAGTCGTAATAAAAATATGGAAGCACATGCCCAGAACTCATCAGATATAACCAAGCATAGGGTTAAGGTACATATAATCAGATTTACAACAAAAGATATGTCCTCTCTAGATGAAAACTACAAAACAACAAAGAAAAACCACAAGATATGAAAATAGTAAGCCTCAGATACAGTGCCCAAATGTTCAGTACATGAAAGTCTACAAAAAGAAAAATTTATGAGCCCTCTATAGACCTAAGAACTTAACATCAAGAGCATCTATGTCAAACTCGTCATCGTCATTCAACTGGTAGTCTTCATCACCATCATAAGGTGCATTTGGGAAAGTAGGTGTATCCTCACCACCATCTCCATCATCATCGAAGCCTTCATCACCATCTTCATCATCATCCTCATCATCACCATCCTCATCCTCATCATCTTTATCATCCATCTCCTCGTCATCTAAAGGTCCAAAAGAGCAAGTAGCAGGCCACTTGGCATGTTTCTCCATCCAAGACATACCACATGCATGCAATGCATTTGGTTGCTCAAAGTTGGTTGTAGAAATTGCATCAAAACTAGTAAGCAAAGTGGAAGTAGGTCCAGGGGAAGAGCTAGTAGTTGAGAGGCACTCAGCTGAGTAGAGGAAGGTCCACCAATACAGGTAGGGGGTACAGTGGAACCAGCAGGGTGGTAGGCTGGGTGGAACTGACTATATTTATAAGAGGCATAGTCAGCAGGTGAGAAGGGTTGGTAGGTGGGATAAGGATGGTTGCAAGACAAGTTTATGTTAGACATTAAGTAAACTAGATCCTTGTGTAGGTGCTCCAAGACTTGCAGGTTGTATTCCTATTAGTGCATCATGCAACCCATGAGGGTTTCATCAGACATTGAAAAGGAGACATGATCATGTCTAGGATGAGGCGGGGTGGAAGAAAAAGCACCAGGGGTAGAGGAGGTGGTGTGAAAGGATTTTTTGACCATAGTTTCACTGATTTAAACTCCTTTCCTATTGGATTTGTAGCCAAGTTCCTTGAAAAGGGATTGACCAATGTGATCTTTAAAGACACAACAAATTAGGTTTTGGTAGGGCAGGTGGGAGTCTCTAGTATTCTTCTCAGTGTTAAAGCAAATCATGTGGTTAAGAATGTATCTTGGCTATTTGACACATATATTCCTCATAAGACAATACATGATCACAGCTAATTTTTCTACAATATCCATTTCATTCTTTTTCAAATGGATAAGGCAATTAACAAGGAGAGAAACCATGGGTGTCTTAATATCCAGAGAAGAAGACGGAAGGATGGATTTCTTCCTATATGGGACCTCCGGATTCTGCAAGTTTTTCTAAACATCAGAGAGTGTCAACTCAGGTTCAAAACTCTTAAAGAAGGATTCAGGGACAAGGAGGTCATTGTAGGTGGGATAGGAAGACATCCAATTCGTTGAGGAGCAAGATAAATAAGTATTCAAAGAATTTTCAGAGATTTGAAGTCTTGTCATGCCAATCATGGATGTAAAAGCCACTTTGGTGTTAGGAGGCGGCCCAAGAGCGGTGTAGTTATAGGTATGATTTGTGTAAAACTCATGCACTACTTTCTTACTCGATAGGAAGTTGTTGAAGGCTTCATGTTCATAGCGAAGAGCATCGAGGTGTTGATTGGAAAAGAAAGTATTGACATGTTTCAAAAGCACATTTCAAGGAACCAAAAAGGGTCAAAAAGGATAAGATTTGTTGAAGTTATTGAAGGCTGGGCATTCCTAGCAACGAGCATCGAGGTTTTGATTGGTAAAGAAAGTCTTAAACTCTTTCAAAATCTCATTCCAGGAATTAATAAGGGATGAAAAGGATAATGGTTCTCCTTATAGTGATTTACTTTTTTATTGGAGTAAAAGGAGGTACCATCATATGAGATATGCCTAATGGATGTAAAAGATGAAGGTACACCTGATGGCCTAGTTCTTTTTTTCCTATTTGATGCCATGGAGAAGAAATCAAGTTCAGATGATGTTAAACAAGAAAGAAAGACTAGGAGCAGGCAACCCAAGTTAGGGTTCAAGGTAGGGGAAGGTCAATACGGGGCTGGCTAGGGCTAGGAGAGGGGTATGGGTGATCGAGGGTTTAATGATAAACTGAGAGGTAGAGGAATCAGTCAAGTATTCTCTAGTTGAGAGGAAAAAAAATGGTTGAAAAATCTATATATATTTCCGCTCAACAGTGTTGTTGGTCGAGTATGAGATTTGGGAAACTCAACTAACGTTGTTGTGTTTTACTCGTCGGGTCTACTGTCATTCGAGTTTCCCCCGAGCAAACTCGGATGACAAGAAAGCTTGTCTAAGAGATATGAAATTTAACTCTAGGCCACTAGGGTGCTATATAAATTTATTTTTATAGCCTATCATGCATTGTGAACATTTAAAGCACTATCTACTCATCATTGGCTACTATTTTGTAGTAAAATAAGTGTATGCAAAAAATAGCCAAAATAAGAAAAATAAGGCATTAAAAGAAGGCATGTATAGCACTAAAAAGAACAAGATGAGAAATATATGAGAAAGAACATATAGGTTAGAAAACATATACTAGAAGGCATACCATTATCATCAAGAGAAGTAATTAGCAATTTTGATCTAATGAAAATAAATTGCTCTCTAGCTAGAGGTTTGGTGAAAATGGTCGCAAGTTGGTTTTCTGTGTCCACATGAGTGATATAGATATCTTTCTTAGTAATGTGGTCACAGAGGGAAGTGATGGGGGACCTCGATATGTTTATCACTACTATGAAATATAGGATTGTAAAAAAGGTTAATTGCACTAGTATTATCACAAAATATAGGAGAAGCATCAAAATGAAAGTTAAAGTCTTGACTCATTTGCTTCATCCATAATACTTGGTCACAACAACTCCCAGTTGTAATTTACTTAGCCTTGATAGTTGGCAGAGTCACTGTGCTTTATTTCCACAAAACCAAGACACTAAGCATGGTAATAGGAGGAAGAAAGTTCCACTTGTGCACTTTGTATCAATTAAGCATCCTTCATAATATTCATCACTATAAAAAGTAAGAGTAAATCCCTTGACTTAGGATACCATAGTCTAAAATATTTGGTTTTGTATAGGTACCTTAGAATCCTCTTAACCGCTATTAGGTATAGAGGCAGTTAAATATATCAACCTATCAATCTTACCTCTTTTGATCTTCTCATCTACCTTCTCACCTTCCTCATCTCTATCAAGTTTGGTGGTGTTTTACATGTGGATATCCATTAGATTGGTGTTCTCCATTCCAAAGAAATTCAAGAGTTCACTAGTATACTTGTCTTGATTGATGAAGTTTCCTTCCTTTTTTTTGATGTGGAATCCAAGGAAGAAAGTAAGATCCCACATCATACACATCTCAAGCTAACTCTGCCTAAGAGAACCAAACTCCTCAAAAATATCAAGATTAATTCTGCAAAATAAAACATCATCAACATATATTTAAATAATCAAAAGGTTGCTAGAAATGTGTTTAAAAAAGATGGGAGAATCAACCTTTCCCGTGATGTAGCCATTGTCTAGAAAAAAGTTCTTTAATTTCTCATACCAAGCTCTAGGTGCTTATTGAGTCCATAGATAGCTTCTTGTAGCATATACACATGGTTAGGAAGCTTGTCATTTTCAAGTTTGTGGCACAATGACCTCCTCCTCTATTCTACCATTTAAATGCTCACTTTTAACATCCATTTGGTACAGAAAGAAATTCTTATAGCTAGGAAAGGAAACTAACATTCTAATATATTCAAGTCCAGCAACATGAGCATAAGTTTCATCAAAGTTAATGCCTTCTAGTTGATTATACCCTTGAGAAACTAACCTTGCTTTGTTTCTTACCACTTTGCTGCTTTCATCAAGTTTGTTGAGGTAGATCCATTTGGTGCAAATTATCTTCCTATCATTTGCTATTGGCACTAAGTTCCACACTTTGTTCTTCTCGAACTACTCTAGATCCTCTCACATAGTTAGGATCCATTCATCATATTTATGAGATTCTTTGACATTCTTTGGCTCAATATGTGAGATGAAGACGCTATCTCCTTGTTCCTAGTTGAATGCAGCCCGCATCTTCACCCTTTCAAAATGATCACCTATGATGAGCTCTTTAGTATGATCTTTAGAAAATTGGCGAGTTGGATCCTTCTTTTCTTCTTCTTTCTCTTCTTCATATACTACCACATCTTTTCCATTGTGAATGATGTTGAGCTCTTTTAATATAAGAATCACCTCATTCACAACATCATCATTTACAATATTCTTGTAAATGGAAGGGTTATTTTCAATAAATTTGATATTGATAGATTGTTCAACTTTAGACAATTCAAAGTTAAACACTCTAATTGCTCTACTAGTAGTGTTATAGCTAAGAAAGAAAGCCTTATAGGATTTCACATCAAACGTTTTGAGAGAATCCTTGGTACCAAAAGCATGAAAGAAATCAATAGAGGGTTTTCTACCACACCATAACTCATAAGAGGTTTTCTTTAAGGACAGATGAGTGAAAACCCAGTTTTACACAAAACATGAAGTGCTAACGGATTTGACTCAAAACTTCTTTGGAGTATCACTCTAAAATAATGGTCCTAGCCATTTCCTATAAAAACCAATTCTTTCTCTCTACAACCCCATTTTGTTGAGGTGTATGAGGGGAAGAAAAGTTATGCACATAACCACATTCCTTAGAAAACTTTCTAAGCAAATCATTTTCAAATTTTCCCCCATGGTCACTACGGATAGAGATGGTTCATCAATAAGATTTGTTTTCAACCCATTTGAAAAAAGTAGAGAAACCATCCAGAGTATCACTTTTTGAAACTAAGAAGAAATTCCAAGTATAGCTAGATAAATGGTCAAGAATCACAAGGAAATACTTGCTACCATGCAGTAGTTGAGTTTTCATTGGTCCAAATAGATCAATGTGAAGAAGTTCAAGAGATCTCTTGGTACTAAGCATTCCTTGGATTTAAATGAGGATTTGGTTTTCTTTCCTTATGTTTTGACATTCCTCACCATTCTTGAAGACCAATTTAGGAAGTCCTTTGACCAATTACTTTTTTCTAAACTTCTTCAACTGATGCATATTTACATGACCAATACTACAGTTCCACAAATATATATCACTTTTATCAAAAATAAGGAATTTACCAAGAATAGGCTTAAAAGAATCAAGAACAATAACATAATGGTTTCCATTTCTAGTTCTCTTATATATGACATTGTAGGAAATGGAATCTAGAAGTATGAATTCAAGTGAGGTGAATAAAAAAAGATAACCATTATCACATAATTCGATAACACTAATTAAATTGTAATGTAGGCAACCCATAAGAAGTACATTCTTTATACATAGTGAATCACCCACATCACCCTCACCTATCACTTTACCTTTGTTGTTATCACCAACAGTCACCAATCCTCCTTTCTTTTTTGTGAAATCGTTGAAGTGGCTTATGTCACATGTCATATGCTTAGAGAAACTACTACCAACAATCCATTTTCCTTTTACCTACAAGAAAGGAAGATTTTGATGGCAAACCTTGGAATCTGGAGTTAACTTGGTGATAACATCTCATTTTAGGCATTTTTGCATATGTTTTATGATTTTACTAGCATACCTTTTATAGACTTTTTCTACTTATTTTTTGTACTTTATGTCAAAAATCTCAATTGCACACATCTTTCATCTTTGCAGGATCATGCCAAGACATGGTCATGGCTAACACCTCGACCACAGCTACATCTTCCACTAAGGGCCCTACTACGGTCGAAGCCCCTCATCACCATCTCTACGCCCCACGACTAAGGCCTTATCACGACCGAGGTCTTGCCATCATCGGGACTTCCCCCTCGGCTGTGACTGACAACCACACATAGTTGATGTATCTATCATTTTGTAATGTTTTTATGCTTCATGTTAACATGTGTGGCTAAAAATCTAACTTGGGTTGGGAGTAGCCACTAACGCTCTCCCAACATGTATATTATTGTTCCCCTTTGAATATAGACATGCTCTTATCAAGATTATCTCCATATGCTTATTCTTAATTCTTCACTTGTATGCTTAGCTACCATCTTGTAATGTTTGATTGTTGGTACCTCAAAAGAGTAGTACCTTCCTTATCTAGTGTTGTGGAGTAGTATGAATGCATGAAAGTGTTGGAATGCAAAGGATAACCGTCATATGGTTTGTTTCATGGTTGTAGGGTGGTTATCTAAAGAGAGAGGCTACCTTAGATACTAGATCTATCCTCATCTCAAGAGAGGAGGGAATAGACATTTTTATGACTACTTGTAATCTTGATAGGAATATAGGAAGGGGTGTGATTTTTTCATGTTGGTGAGAGATCTTAGTAGGTGAAACCTAATCCAAGTTTCCTTCCATATCTTTGTTTCCTACCGCTCCTCATCATTTTTCTCCCATTATTATTTTTCTTTCCTTTAACTTTTTTTTTACTAGAGTACAATTGTTCCTTAGGGAACAATCTTTTTTTAACCCCATCTGTTTGTTTAGAGTGTATGAGTGTGAGACCCTACATTCTTAACACCTTCCAACCTTGTCCCTGTGGTTTGACCTCGATTACTACATCAGACCCCATATAATAGTTGTGATGGCTTGAGTGTCGGGTTATAATCTTAAAGGTCTGACTACTGTGGATCCTCTCCATTTTGGATGCGCAATTTAGGTCGGTCAAATTTTTGACGTCGTTGCCGGGGACAAGGAAAAATGGCACTATTAAGAACTTGAGTCCGCTCACTATACTCCCATGCCTCAAGCTTAGTAATAAGCTTGACTGCACAAAAAAACTTAAATCTTCTATCCTAAAATTATGAAGAATAGTTTCTTTTAACACGTCTAGTTTCCTAACTCCACTGTGCAGTCTATTGAGGAAGCCCGGATGGTAGTAGATCCATTTGATTTTTCACCTTAACCTCAAGTCACTATGCCACCTCATGTGGACGACAGTCTTACTGGGGATGATCGAAATGCAAGAGTTCAACACCACCCACCGCTGCATGAGACTGACATAGACAGAGATGATTGTCACTCAAACAGTCATCACCGAAAGGTAGAACAACGCGAGGAAAAATGGCATCACCATCTCCACAGGAGGCATCATAGACATCAATGTGATAATGAATGTGAACGTGGTGACTGGAGCATCGAGAGTGAAGATGATGAAAAAGGAAAAACTCTTAGAGAGTTGGCAACAACTAGAGCCAATGAATCCAGATGACCAATTATCATCCCACACTTTAATGTTGTGAACTTTGAATTGAAACCGGCTATTATCTCAATGATCCAGAACAAACCCTTCCATGGAAATCCTATGAGTGAAAATTTGAACCATCATCTTGATGCATTTAAAAACATTTGCGATATCGTTAAGATGAAGGGAGTTCCTCAAGAAGTGATATATTGCAAAGGATTCAATTTCTCCCTTGAAGATAAAGCTCTATCCTGGTATCTTAACTTGTCCCACCAGTCCTTAGATTGATGGAGACCCCTTGCAGATGCCTTTATCACTAAATTTTATCCTACTGAGAGAACTATCTATAATATGCAAAAGATCACTTCTTTTATGCAAAAATAGGGAGAGAACCTTCACGAGGCATGGGAACACTTTCAAGAATACCAGATATATTTCCCTCACCACAACTACCGTAAGGGATTCCTAGTGGCCACCTTTTACAATGGGTTAACTCCCACTGAAAGAACTTCACTGAATGCAACTGCCGAAAGCGACATTCTTTGTAGGAAACCAAGCAGAACCATGAAGGTAATTGATAACATGGTGACACTGCAAGTAGGCATGGATTATGATAGAAATGATCGAGGATCAATCAAGAAGGTTGGATCTGAAGGACAATCAATCGAAGCCAAGGCCTAAATACTATTATAGCTTAGATTCAGAAAATTGCCACCGATGTCAAATAGTAAAAAGACATTGGGGGCAAGGGCAAGAAACACATAGTGAAAGTCATAAAATGATACATGCGGAGAAGGAGGGCGTAGAATTAACAACTGTATCTATACACGACCATAGGAGAGTGAAGAAAGTAAAAGTGAACAAGAAACAAAGAATGTCTCTTATGTTAATTTCAAACGATAAGATCATCCTAGGTTTAACTATGACAACAAAGAAGTTGTGGAAAATGTGCATCAACTGAGTAATTCATCTAAACCTCCTCCAGGATTCGATAAGAAAGGAGGGCCAACTCAATACACAAGAACTACTAACTATCATACGAATAAAAGGAGCTACCAGAGTCAGAATAAAAATGTGAGTCGACAAGGCCAAGGGCCGAGCCAAGCCAAAGACAACAACCAAACTGGCATGATTGCTCAACTATTCAACTTTGCAAAAGGGAAAGCTTCGATAAACTATAAACTTGCTCAAAGTACTAACACCAATTAAGGAGTGCTAACTAACATGAAAACTCAAATGGAAGACATGCAAACTCACCAAAGGCAGATTGATCAACAGCTTGCTCAACTAGCTGAACTTATGAAAAACCCCTCAGGGAAGATCCCATCAAATATAGAAACTGCAAAAATGGCCACTCTCTGATCTGGGAGAATGTTCGAAGATCCTAACACTAACAACACCAAAGAAGGAGGAAGTTGTAGTCATCAACAATCTAAGAATGAGAAAGCAACGGAAGAATCCAAGGGGAAGGAACCAACTGTAAGTGGCAAAGAAGAAAGGAATCACAAAAAGAAGGAGGAAGAGGAAAAAAACTCAGATCCAATAGGAGAAGTCCTTTTGAAGAGAAACCCCTATGCCCCAAGAGTTCCTTTTTCCTACAAACTAATCAAGGCACATTTAAAGAAAAGGTACGAAAAGTTTATGGAAGCTGTAAAGAAGCTACACTTGGATGTCTCATTTCTCGATGCAATTAAAGAAATGCTAGCATATGAAAAATTCTTTAAGGACCTGATCACAAAGCGAAGGAGAGGAGGCCATATCAAGACTGTTAAATTGGCAAAAATGTCAAGCGCCTTTGTTCAAGTTGAGTTACCAGCTAAGAAGAGGGACCTAGGGCCATTCAACATACCCTTCTGTGCCGGAGACAATGTGGAGAGGAAGGGGTTAGCTAATTTGGGAGTGAGCATTAGTCTAATGCCCTTGACTCTAGCACAAAGGCTCAGGCTAACTGACATAGTGAAGATAGGCATGAGAATCGAATTGGCCGACCACACCTTTACAAGACATGTAGGAATAGTTGAAGATGTTCTGATACGGATCTGATGATTCTTCATACTGTGTGATATAATAATGATAGACACGGTTGAGGACTCTAAATGCCCAATGATATTTGGTAGACCTTTCCTTGCAACTGGAAGAGCCTTAATATATAAAGTAGAAGGAGTCATTACCTTGCATGTAGGGGATGATCACATCGATTTCCGGGTACAAGACGTCATGAGGGGACCTTCTCTCTCTAAGCCAGTCTACTTCATTTTTTTATTTATGAGAGAACTGCCCCCATAGAAGCACCACAATTGTGACCCCCCAGATAGTGTAAACTCTCGGGGTGTGAGAGGGTGTGGTCCGGTTACCCCCTCCCGCACCCAATCAAATTTGTGTTACTTTTCACAGAGCGCCTTCGGCGTGATTCGAACCCGGGTCCTTCATCTGGACTTATCGATTCAATCTACTTCATGGATAGCTACAATCAATATTGTGAAGAGGTACAAGAGGACAAGGCAATTGTTGATCCCCTAATGCGAGCCTTGAATAGTCAAGACCCTACAATGGAAGGCCGAGAAGTTGTAGAGATCTTGGACTACCTAAATCAACCTGAAGAGAAATTCAACGATGATGAAGAGATATTCAAGATTGTGAAGTACGCTTCACTCGAGCAAACACATGAGAAGAAGAGAGCACCAAATCCAAATCCAAAATTAAAACCACTTTCAGAGTGGCTAAAATATGAAATCCTGGACAAAGATGAGAGGAATCCAGTGATTGTTAATGCCAACTTAATAGATGACCAGCTGGAAAGGTTGCTAAAGGAGCTCAGGCTGCATAGAAAGGCTATAGGATATTCTTTAGAAGACATCAGAGGCCTCAACCCTACCCTATGCATGCACATAATTTGTCTTGAAGAAATCACTAAGCCTTTAGCTCAACCACAGAGGAAGCTAAACTAAATGCTAAAGGAAGTAGTAAAGAAGGAAGTTTTAAAGCTATGAGATGTTGGGATCATCTACCCAATAAGTTATAGCAATTGAGTTAGCCCCAATCATGTGGTGCCTGAGAAGGGTGGAATGACAGTGATATGAGGAGAGGATGGAGATGAAGTGGCAAAGAGGATGGTAACAGGCTGGCGTATATGCATTGACTATCACAGGCTAAATACTGCTACCAAAAAGGATCACTTCCCTCTGCCATTTATAGACCAAGTTCTAGAAATACTAGCTCACCTTGATTAATTCTATTTTTTGGATGGGTATTTGGGATTTTATCTATGGATTTATCCCGATGATTAAGAAAAGACAATTTTCACCAACATCTATGGCACTTATGCCTTTAGAAGGATGGCGTTCGGTTTTTGTACCGCACCAATGACTTTCCAGTGCTATATGACATCTATCTTTTCAGACTTTCTAGAAGACATAGTAGAAGTCTTCATGGATGACTTCTTTGTATATGGAATAGATTTTGAAGCATGTCTAGGAAACCTATCTTTAGTGTTGCAATGTTGTGAAGAAAAACATTTTGTCCTGAACTGGGAAACATGCCATTTTATGGTCCAAGATGGTAGTCTTAGGCCATAAGGTTTCCAAGAAAGGATTTGAAGTGGACTTAAGTAAGATCGATGCCAGGAGTATGAAGTTTCTTAGGGCATGCATGGTATTATAGAAGATTCATAAAAAATTTCTCTAAGATCACCAACCCACTTTGAATCTCCTGATTAAAGATGTTGAGTTTGAATTCACCAGTGAAGTCTACATGCCTTCAATACCCTTAAAAGGGCGTTAAAAAAAACACCAATTCTACAAGCACCATATTAGGAGCTGCCTTTCAAAATCATGTGCGATGCTAGTGATTTCTCCATCGGGGTAGTCCTTGGAAAAAAGAAAGATAGGAGACACAATGTGATTTTCTATACAAGAAGAACCTTAGACGAAGCCCAAGTAAACTATACCACAATTGAAAAGGAGATGTTGGCTATCATTTTTGCTTTTGATAAGTTCAGATCATATCTGGTAGGATCAAAGGAAAAAGTTTACACAGATCATGGGGCTATAAAATATCTTATGTAGAAGAACAAAACAAAGCCGAGACTTTTGTGATGGGCTTTGTTACTACAAGAGTTCGACCATGAGATCATTGACAAAAAAGGGAAAGAAAATGTGGTTGCATACCACCTGTCAAGGATAATTGTTGATGAAGAAAATCAATTGCCAGTGAATGAAAACTATGTTGATGAAGCTCTTTTGATGGATCAATCGGAAGAGCAGATCCTACCATGGTTTGCAGACATTTGTAATTATCTAGCATGTAGACAACTTCCACCGGAGATCATGTATAATTAGAAGAAGTTATTCTCTGAGTTGAAAAATTACTATTGAGATGACATGTTGTTGTTCAAAAGGTGCTCTGACAACTTATATTGTAGATGCATACCATAAGAAGAAGTACCCTTAATCCTCATGGTATGCCATTCTTCACCTTACGGGGGGCACCACAGAGGAGAAAGGACAGTTGCAAAAGTTTTACAATCAGGATTTTATTGGCCAACCCTTTTCAAGGATGATGTGTCCTTTGTTAAAACATGAAAGGAATGTAAGCTTACAGGAAACATCAGTAGAAGGAATGAGATGCCAATGGCAGATTGGGTGGAAGTCAAAAAATTTGATATATGGGGGATCAATTACATGGGACCTTTTTCGTCATCAAAAAGGAACCAATATATACTTGTTTTTGTCGACTATGTCTTCAAATGGGTTGAGGTTGTTGCCACCCAAACCTGTAACTCCAAGACAGTCATTAAGCTATTCGAGAAAACTATCTTTCCACGGCTTGGAGTACCATGCACTATTATAAGTGATGGAGGGTCTCATTTCTGTGAAAGATAGTTTGAAGCCCTATTGAGAAAGTATGCGGTAAAACATAAGGTTGCAATTTCATATCACTCCCAAACATCGAGGTAGGATGAAGTATCAAGCATGCAGAATAAACAAATACTAGAGAAAATTGTTAGTCCTACGAGAAGGGATTGGTCCATGAAACTTGATGATCCACTTTGGGCTTACCGCACAACATATAAGACACATATAGGTACAACACCCTATAGGTTAATTTATGAGAAGTCATGTCATCTACTTGTTGAACTGGAGCACAAAGCCCTATGGGATATCAAATTTTTGAACATGGACCTCGATAAGGCTGGACAAAAAAGATTCCTTCAACTCTAGGAACTTGAAGAGTTGAGAATGCACGCTTATGAGAATGCAAGGATTTATAAGCTGAGAAAAAAGGTATGCAATGACACCAATCTGAAGAACAAAGATGTTCATGAAGGAGACAAGGTCCTTTTATTCAACTCAAATATTATGTTATATCCCAGAAAGCTGAGAACAAGGTGGTCATGCCCATTTTCTATCATAAAAATAAACCCATCAGGGGTGATGGAGATAGATGGAGACAAAATAGGCACTTTCAAGGTGAATGGATAGAGGGTGAAAAGATATTATGAAGACAAAGCTTTTATAAGAAGGATGGAACTAAGTTTGGAGGAAACCAGCCCAATAACAGGTGGAACAAATGAGGAAGTACCGGCACCAGCTGAAAGAAAATGAAGATAGATGATAGAAAAGTCAAGCAAAAGACTTTAAACAAGCACTCATGGGAGGCAACCAAAGTTTTTTCTTCTTTCTTTAATTCATGTTTTCCTTATCTTGTACTTTAGTCTATGAGCTATGTACCTCTCATCTTTTAATATTTCGAGTTTTTGTACCTAGTAGGGGTATAAGTGTTGTATGTATACTAATCTCTTTCTCCCAAAAGGTTTTGTTTGGAATTACAAGTTCTTATTTAGTTGGTTGATTTTTGTTAACATGGGTTTAGAAGAACTGCGATCGAACAAAGACGCAGTCACGGTACCTTCTTTAAGCACCCTAGACCATAGACGACATGAGAGTTAGAGAGAACCCACCCATAGTTGTGGCAATCTATTATGCCGCGGTCGCGGTTACCCAAGGGTATATAAGCTAAAACCCTCCAACATCAGGGTTCTTCTTTCTGTTCTCGCTCGCTGTGATTCTCGAATGATTGAATGATCCTACAAGGTGCGAGTGCAAGAGACAATAAACGAGCTAATTCAGACCCTCACTGATGTATTTTCCCCCTCACCACTGTAGCACTCACTGCAACTCCCTCTTTCACCGTCGTTTCGAGTCATAATCTAACTAAGGTACTCTTTAGGCGCGTTCTCTCATCCAATGTCATTCCGACTCCTCAATTTTCCCAAGTTTCATCACCTCGTTTGAGCATACAAGATCATTTCAGACTGATTTAGTGTCGCGGTGACCACCATGACCCTACCTTCTCTGATTTATAGAGTTCGTCGATGCTTTCCCATACACTCACAACTCCTTCGGCATTTTTCAACCTAGGTTTGGGCTTAACGTGATGTTTCTACTCATGCTATCATGTGGTTTAGCCTCTGGTGAATCAACCTTCGAGTAGGAACCTGGACTGTGATCATTGTAGTTTCAATTGAATAGGTACTTCCCTAGCTGCGGTCACAACCCTCCTTTGTGTGAAGATCAGTCAAGCAAAGATTGCACTCACGGTGCCTACTGCAGTCACAATATTTCTCTGCCATGGTTGCAGGATGGCTTTTGTTTACTAATCACCTGCACGGTCGTCGATGGTTTTTGACCGCGATCGTGGCATGCCTTTTGCTTGCTAAATACTTCGGTTCTATGATGTTGCGGTCACGACACCTTCCTTGGTCATGGTACTTCTTTCTGTCTAAGCCGCAGTCATGACACTGAGCCTTACCAACAAATTAAAAAAATGATTATGAATTAAAAGCTAATGCATTAAATAAAACATAAATTACAGTTATGCTAACAACAAAGTTAATGTTGAAAATTTAAGAATGTCGACATCGACTGAGGATACGTTGATGAAGAAGGCAACCTCATTGAAGGGAGTATAGGAAATCTTAGAGAAGATAGCAAACATAATAAGGGATAATATGAACCTCTCACCAACAAAAAGGCTTCAATTACAGCTAATGAAGAAGAAGTATGACTATATTCTGGCCCAAAATATGCTAGAAGAGTCTGAGCAGTCCTCAGAGGCATCAAAAATAGAAACTTCTAAATACCATCCTCCTGAGACTGAGCTAACGAAGCTAGACAAGAGGAAATCTAAAGCCAAGGAAGTGAAAAGTGGAAAAAAGAGGAAAGTGACATTTGTGGAAAAGTTAAATCGGCAGGCAAAAGAAGCAGCCCCTAAAGAGGTTGGATAGAAAGAACAGATGGCCCTCGAATAACAGAGACCAACATTCATGCCTAGAGATCAAACACACCAGTCACAGTTTGACTGGATACTGCAAACAAAGGGGCTCAAGCCGAAGAGATACTTGGACGTCAAGGATTTTAAAAAGATTGGGATCTACAACAGGGTGATCAACTTCCTAGAAGGTGCAAATTTGCGCACCCTGTGTACCTCAGAAGCCCCTTCCCTAACACAGTTGATTGCAGACAGTTGTGGAAAAGTTAAATCGGCAGGCAAAAGAAGAAGCCCCTAAAGAGGTTGGATAGAAAGAACATATGGCCCTCGAATAACAAAGGCCAACATTCATGCCTAGAGATCAAACACACCAATCATAGTTTGACTGGATACTGCAAACAAAGGGGCTCAAGCTGACGAGATACTTGGACGTCAAGGATTTCAAAAAGATGGGGATCTACAACAGGGTGATCAACTTCCTAGAAGGTGCAAATTTGCGCACCCTGTGTACCTCAGAAGCCCCTTCCCTAACACAGTTGATTGCAGAGTTCTTGTTGTCATTATAGAAGTTCCCTGTCAGTGACAACGAATGCTAGAAGGGTAGCGACGACTTTAAAAATGGAAGTAAGAGTAGGAGGAAAGTTTCACATGATCACTGAGGCTATGCTTAACACAATATTCACATGCATGCAATGCATTTGGTTGCTCAAAGTTGGGTGTAGAAATCACATCAAAACTAGTAAGAAAATTGGAAGTAGGTCCAGGGGAAGAGCTAGTAGTTGAGTGGCACTCGATTGAGTAGAGGCAGGTCCACTAGTAGAGGTAGGGGGTACAGTGGAACCAGTAGGGTGGTAGGTTGGGTGGAACTGACTATATGTATAAGAGGCATAGTTAGTAGCTGAGAAGGGCTAGTAGGTGGGATAAGGATGGTTGCAAGACAAGTTTATGTTGGACATTAAGTAAACTAGATCCTTATGTAGGTGCTTCAAGACTTGCATGTTGTATTCCTATCGGTGCATCATGAAACCCATGAGGGTTCCATCAGACATTGAAAATGAGGGATGATAACGTCTAGGATGAGGTTGGGTGGAAGCAAAAGCACCAGGGGTAGAGGAGGTGGAGTGAAAGGATTTTTTGACCATAGTGTCACTGATTTAAACTCCTTTCCTATTGGATTTGTAGCCAAGTTCCTTGAAAAGGGATTCACCAATGTGATCTTTAAAGACACAACAAATTAGGTTTTGGAAGGGCGGGTGGGAGTCTCTAGTATTCTTCTCAGTGTTAAAGCATGTCACGTGGTGAAGAATGTATCTTGGTTATTTGACACATATATTCTTCATAAGACAATACATGATCACAGCTAATTTTTCTACAATATCCATTTGATTCTTTTTCAGATGGATAAGGCAATTAACAAGGAGAGCAACCAGGGGTGTCTTAATATCTAGATAAGAATACTGAAGGATGGATTTCTTCCTATATGGGACCTCCAAATTCTTCAAGTTTTTCTGAACATCAGAGAGGGTCAACTCAGGGTCAAAACTCTTAAAGAAGGATTTAGGGTCAAGGAGGTCATTGTAGGTGGGATAGGAAGACATCCAATTCGTTGAGGAGAAAGATAAATAAGTATTCAAAGAATTTTCAAAGATTTGAAGTCTTGTCATGCCAATCATGGATGTAAAAGCCACTTTGGTGTTAGAAGGAGGCACAAGAGTGGTGTAGTTCCAGGTATTATTTGTGTAGAACTCATGCACCACTTTCTTACTCGATAGGAAGTTGTTGAAGGCTTCGTATTCATAGCGAAGAGAATCGAGGTGTTGATTCGAAAAGAAAGTATTGACATGTTTCAAAAGCACATTTCTAGGAACCGACAAGGGTCAAAAAGGATACAAGTTGTTGAAGTTGTTGAAGGCTAGGCATTCCTAGCAAAGAGCATTGAGGTGTTGATTGGTAAAGAAATTTTTAAACTCTTTCAAAATCTCATTCCAGGAATTAACAAGGGATGAAAATTATATGGGTTCCTAGAAAAAAGCTCCTTATAGTGATTTACTGCTTGATTGGAGAAAAAGGAGGTACCATCGTATGAGATATGCCTAATGGATGTAAAAGACGAAGGTACACCCGATGGTCCAGTTCTTTTTTTCCTATTTGACACCATAGAGAAGAAATCAAGTTTAGATGATGTTAAACAAGAAAGAAAGAATAGCAGCAGGCAGCCCAAGCTAGGGTTCAAGGTAGGGGAAGGTCAAAATGGGGCTGGCTAGGGCTAGGAGATGGGTCTCGGTGACCGAGGGTTTAATGATGAACTGAGAGGTAGAAGAATCAGTCAAGTATTATCTAGTTGAGAGGAAGAAAATTGGTTGACAATCTATATATATTTCCGCTCAATAGTGTTATTGTTGAGTATGAGATTTGGGAAACTCGACTGATGTTGTTGTGTGTTTAGTCATTGGGTCTGCTGTCATTTGAGTTTCCCTCGAGCAAACTCGGATGACAAGAAATCATGTCCAAGAGATATGAAATTTAATTCTAGGACACTAGGGTGCTATATAAATTTATTTTTCTAGCCTATCATGCATTGTGAACATTTAAGGCACTTTCTACTCAACATTGGCTACTATTTTGCAGTAAAATAAGTGTCTGCAAAAAATAGCCAAAATAAGAAAAATAAGGCAGTAAAATAAGGCATGTATAGCACTGAAAAGAACAAGATGAGCAATATATGAGAAAGAACATATAGGTAAGAAAACATCTACTAGAAGGCATACCATTATCATCAAGAGCATTAATTAGCAATTTTGATCTAACAAAAATAAATTTCTCTCTAGCTAGAGGTTTGGTGAAAATTGTCACAAGTTGGTTTTCTGTGTCTACATGAGTGATATAAATATCTTTCTTAGCAATGTGGTCACAGAGGGAAGTGATGGGGGACCTCTATATGTTTATCTCTACTATGAAATATAGGATTGTAAAAAAGGTTAATTGCGCTAGTATTGTCACAAAATATAGTAGAAGCATCAAAATGAAAGTTAAAGTCTTGAATCATTTGCTTCATCCATAAGACTTGGGCACAACAACTCCTAGTTGTAATTTACTTAGCTTTGATAGTTGGCAGAGTCACTGTGCTTTATTTCTTAGAAAACCAAGACACTAAGCATGGTACTAGGAGGAAGAAAGTTCCACTTGTGCACTTTGTATCAATTAAGCATCCTTCATAATTTGCATCACTATAAAAAGTAAGAGTAAATCCCTTGACTTAGGATACCATAGTCTAAATTGTTTTGTTTTGGCTAGGTACCTTAGAATATTCTTAACCGCTATTAGGTCTAGAGGCAGTTAAATATAGCAACCTACCAATCTTACCTCTATAGATCTTCTCATCGACCTTCTCACCTTCCTCATCTCTATCATGTTTGGCGGTGTTTTACATGTGGATATCCATTGGATTGGTGTTCTCCTTTCTAAAGAAATTCAAGAGTTCACTTGTATACTTGTCTTGATTGATGAAGTTTCCTTCCTTTGTTTTTTGATGTGGAATCCAAGGAAGAAAGTAAGATCCCTCATCATACACATCTCAAGCTAACTCTGCCTAAGAGAACCAAACTCCTCAAAAATATCAAGATCAATTCTGCAAAATAAAACATCATCAACATATATTTAAATAATCAAAATGTTGTTAGAAATGTGTTTAAGAAAGAGGGGAGAATCAACCTTTCCTGTGACTTAGCCATTGTCTTGAAAAAAGTTCTTTAATTTCTCATACCAAGCTCTAGGTGCTTGTTGAGTCCATAGATAGCTTCTTGTAGCAAATACACATGGTTAGGAAGCTTGTCATGTTCAAAGTTGAGAGTTTGTGTGACAATGACATCCTCCTCTATTCTACCATTTAAATGCTCACTTTTAACATCCATTTGGTACAACAAGAAATCTTATAGCCAGGAAAGGCAACTAACATTCTAATAGATTCAAGTCCAGCAACATGAGCATAAGTTTCATCAAAGTCAATGCCTTCTAGTAGATTATACCCTTGAGAAACTAACCTTGCTTTGTTTATTACCACTTTTCTGCTTTCATCAAGTTTGTTGAGGTAGACCCATTTGGTGAAAATTATCTTCCTATCATTTGCTATTGGCACTAAGGCCCACACTTTGTTCTTCTCAAACTGCTCTAGCTCCTCTTGCATAGTTAGGATCCATTCATCATCTTTAAGAGATTCTTTTACATTCTTTGGCTCAATATGTGAGATGAAGATACTATCAACTTGTTCTTGGTTGAATGCATCCCACGTCTTCACCCTTTCAAAATGATTACCTATGATGAGCTCTTTAGTATGATCTTTACCAAATTGGCGAGTTGGATCCTTCTTTTCATCTACTTTCTCTTCTTTATCTACTACCACATATTTTAAATTGTCAATGATGTTGAGCACTTTTAATATAAGAATCACCTCATTCACAGAATCATCATTTACAATATTCTTGTAAATGGAAGGGTTATTTTCAATAAATTTGATATTGATAGATTGTTCAACTTTAGACAATTCAAAGTTAAACACTCTAAATGCTCTACTAGTAGTGTTATAGCTAAGAAAGAAAGCCTTATAGGATTTCACATCAAACTTTTTGAGAGAATCCTTGGTACCAAAAACATGAAAGAAATCAATAGAGGTTTGTCTACCACACCATAACTCATAGGAGGTTTTCTTTAAGGAAGGATGAGTGAAAACCCAGTTTTACACAAAACATGAAGTGTTAACGGCTTCGGCCCAAAACTTCTTTGGAGTATCACTCTAAAATAATGGTCCTAGCCATTTCTTATAAAAACCTATTCTTTCTCTCTACAACCCTATTTTGTTGAGGTGTATGAAGGGAAGAAAAGTTATGTAGATAACCACATTCCTTAGAAAAATTTTCAAACAAATCATTTTCAAAATTTCCCCCATGGTCACTATGGATAGAGATGGTTCAAAAATAGACTTTGTTTTCAACCCATTTGAAAAAAGTAGAGAAACCATTCAGAGTATCACTTTTTGAAACTAAGAAGAAATTCCAAGTATAGCTAGAGAAATGATCGACAATCACAAGGAAATACTTTCTACCATGAAGCGATTGAGATTTCATTGGTCCAAATAGATCAATGTGAAGAAGTTCAAGAGATCTCTTGGTACTAAGGACTCCTTTGGATTTAAATGAGGATTTGGTTTTCTTTCCTTGTGTTTTGACATTCTTCAACATTCTTGAAGAACAATTTAGGAAGTCCTTTGACCAATTCCTTTTTTCTCAACTTCTTCAACCGATGCATATTTACATGACCAATACTACGGTGCCACAAAGATATATCACTTTTATCAACAATAAGGAATTCACCAAGAATAGGCTTAAAAGAATCAAGAACAATAACATAAAGGTTTCCATTTCTAGTTCTCTTATATATGACATTGTAGGAAAAGGAATCTAGAAGTATGCATTCAAGTGAGGTGAATAAAACAAGATAACCATTATCACATAATTGGATAACACTAATTAAATTGTGATGTAGGCAATACACAAGAAGTACATTCTTTATGCATAGTGAATCACCCACATCACCCTCACCTATCACTTTACCTTTTTTGTTATCACCAATAGTTACCAATCATCCTTTCTTTTTTGTGAAATTGTTGAAGTGGCTTATCTCACAGGTCATATGCTTGGAGAAACTACTACCCACAATCTATTTTCCTTTTACCTACAAGAAAAGAAGATTTCGATGGAAAACCTTGGAATCTGGAGTTATCTTGGTGATAACATCTCATTTTAGGCATTTTTGCATATGTTTTATGCTTTTCCTAGCATACCTTTTATAGATTTTTTCTACTTATTTTAGTACTTAATGACAAAAATCTCAACTGCACACATCTTTCATCTTTGTAGGATCATGCCAAGACATGGTCACGGCTAACACCTCGACCGCAGCTACATCATCCACTAAGGGCCCTACTGTAGTTGAAGCCCCTCATCACCATCTCTACGCCCCATGACCAAGGCCTTCTCGCGACCGAGGTCCTACCATCATCAGGACTTCGCCCTCGGCTGCGGTCGACAACCACACACCTCAATCATGTGGGAATCTCGACATAGACCAAGTCATGACTGAGGTCATGCCTCAACTGTGGCCTACATCCAAGTCTCGACTGAGGTCCTACCTCGATCAAGGTCATGCCTCGACCGCGGCCTATATGGTTAAGTTATTGGGAAGCACCTATAAATAGGCCACCCACCTCGACTTGCCAAATCATCAGATCATCAAGGACCACAAAGTGCTACCAAATTCCATAGTCACTCACATCTATCAGTCGGGGATCTCTGAAGGTAGAAGCTGGAGGACAGAGAAGATTGACCACGCTTTTCTCAAAGGAAGGAGAAGCCTCTGCACCACCCATTTCAGATTTAGATTCAAAGGAGTCTATTGGTGTATCACAATCTTCTCTCTCTATCTAGATCTATCATCTTCTTTACATTGTACCCCCCTCTCTTTGTGGTAGTTGATGTATCTATCATTTTGTAATGTCGTTATGCTGCTTGTTAACATGTGTGGCTAAACCTCTAACTTGGGTTGGGAGTAGCCACTAAGGCTCTCCCAAGATGTATATTCTTGTTACCCTTTGAATATAGATATGCTCTTATCAAGATTATCTCCATATGCTTGTTCATAATTCTTCACTTGTATGCTTAGCTACCATCTTGTAATGTTTGATTATTGGTACCTCGAAAGAGTAGTACCTTCCTTATCTAGTGTTATGGAGTAGTATGAATGCATGAAAGTGTTGGAATGCAAATGCTAACCGTCATATGGTTTGTTTCATGGTTTTAGGGTGGTTATCTAAAGAGAGAGGCTACCTTAGATCCTAGATCTATCCTCATCTCAAGAGAGGAGGGAATAGACATTTTTATGACTACTTGTAATATTGATAGGAATATAGGAAGGGGTGTGATTTTTGCATGTTGGTGAGAGATCTTAGTAGGTGAAACCTGATCCAATTTTCCTTCCATATAATTGTTTCCTATCACTCGTCATCATTTTTCTCCCATTATTATTTTTCTTTCCTTTAATTTTCTTTGTTTTTACTAGAGTACAATCGTTCCTTAGGGAACAATCTTTTTTTAACCCCATCTATTCGTTCGGAGTGTATGAGTGTGAGACCCAGTGTGCTTAACACCTTCTAAGGTTATCCCTGTGGTTTGACCCCGATTACTACATCAGACCCCGTATAATAGTTGTGGGGGCTTGAGTGTTGGGTTATAATCTTAAAAGTCTGACTACTCCGGATCCTCTCCATTTTGGACGCACGATTTAGGCCGGTCAAATTTTTGACGCCATTGCCGGGGACAAGGAAAAATGGCACTATTAAGAACTTGAGTTTGCTCACTATACTCCCATGCATCAAGCTTAGTAATAAGCTTGACTGCACAAAAAACTTAAATCTGCTTTCCTACAATTATGAAGAATTGTTTCTTTTAACATGTCTAGTTTCCTAACTCCAATATGCGGTCTATTCAGGAAGCCCAGAGGGATGTAGATCTGTTTGATTTTTCACCTTAACCTCAAGTCACCGTGCCACCTCATGTGGACGACAGTCTTACTGGGGATGATCGAAATGCAAGAGTTCAACACCACCCACCACTGCATGAGACTGACGTAGATAGAGATGATTGTCACTCAAATGGTCGTCACCACAAGGAAGAACAATACGAGGAAAAATGAAATCACCATCTCCACAGGAGGCATCATGACATCACTGTGATAATGAATGTGAATGTGGTGACGGGAGCAACGAGAGTGAAGACGATGAAAAAGGAAAAACTCTTAGAGAATTGGTGAAAACTAAAGGCAACCAATCCAGATGACCAATTATCATCCCACACTTTAATGTTGTGAACTTTGAATTGAAACTGGCTATTATCTCAATGATCCAAAACAAACCCTTCCATGGAAATCCTAGGAGTGCAAATTTGTACCATCATCTAGATGCCTTTAAAAACATTTGTGATACCGTTAAGATGAAGGGAGTTCCTCAAGAAGTGATATATTGCAAAGGATTCAATTTCTCCTATGAAGATAAAGCTCTGTCTTGGTATCTTAAATTGTCCCACCAGTCCATAGATGGATGGAGACCCCTTGCAGATGTCTTTATCACTAAATTTTATCCTACTGAGAGAACTATCTGTAATATGCAAAAGATTACTTCTTTTATACAAAAATAGGGAGAGTACCTTCACGAGGCATGGGAACACTTTAAAGAATACCAAAGAGATTGCCCTCACCACAACTACCGTAAAGGATTCCTAGTGGCCACCTTTTACAATGGGCTAACTCCCACCAAAAGAACTTCACTGAATGCAGCTGCCGAAAGTGACATTCTTGGTAGGAAACCAAGCAGAACCATGGAGATAATTGATAACATGGCGACACTGCAAGAAGGCATGGATTATGATAGAAATGAGCAAGGATTAGTCAAGAAGGTTGGATATGAAGGACAATCAATCGAAGCCAAGTCTGTAAATACTATTATAGCTTGGATTCATAAAATTGCCACCGATGTCAAACAGTAAAAAGACACTGGGGGTAAGGGAAAGAAACACACAGAGAAAGTCATAAAATGTGTTACATGTGGAGAAGGAGGGCATGGAATTGACAACTGTATCTATACACAACCATAGGAGAGTGAAGAAAGTAAAAGTGAAGAAGAAACAAAGAATGTCTCTTATGTTAATTTCAAGTGACAAGATCATCTTGGGTTTAACTATGACAATAAAGAAGTTGTGGAAAATGTGCATCAACTAAGTAATTCATCTAAGCCTCCTCCAGGATTCGATAATAAAGGAGGGCCAACTCAATACACAAGAACTACTAACTATCATACAAACAAAAGGAGCTACCAGAGACAGAATAAAAATGTGAGTCAACAAGGCCAAGGGCCGAGCCAAGCCAAAGACAACAACCAAATTGACATGATTGCTCAACTATTTGACTTTGCAAAAGGGAAAGCTTTGGTAAACAACCAACTTTCTCAAAGTACTATCACCAATTCAGGAGTGCTAACTACAATGAAAACTCAAATGGTGGACATGCAAACTCACCAAAGGTAGATTGATCAACAACTTGCTCAACTAGCTGAACTTATGAATAGCCCCTCGAGGAATATCCCATCAAATACAAAAACTGCAAAAATGGCCACTCTCTGATTTGGGAGAATGTTCAAAGATCCTAACACTAACAACACCAAAGAAGGAGGAAGCTGTAGTCATCAACAATTTGAGAATGAGAAAGCAACGGAATAATCCAAGGGGAAAGAACCAACTGTAAGTGGCAAAGAAGAAGGGAATCACAAAAAGGAGGAAGAGGAAATAAACTCAAATCCAATAGGAGAAGTCCTTTTGGAGAGAAACCCCTATGCCCCAAGAGTTCCTTTTTCCTACAAACTGGTCAAGGAACATTTAAAGAAAAGGTACGAAAAGTTTATGGAAGTCGTAAAGAAGCTACACTTGGATGTCTCATTTCTCGATGCAATTAAAGAAATGTCAGCATATGCAAAATTCTTTAAGGACCTGATCACAAAGAGAAGGAGAGGAGGCCATATGAAGACCGTTAAATTGGCTAAAATGTCAAGCTCCTTTGTTCAAATTGAGTTACTAGCTAAGAAGAGGGACCTCAGGCCATTCAACATACCCTTCTATGCCAGAGACAATGTGGAGAGGAAGGTGTTAGCTAATTTGGGAGTAAGCATTAGTCTAATGCCCTTGATTCTAGCACAAAGGCTCAGGCTGACGAACATGGTGAAGATAGGCATGAGAATCAAATTCGTTGACCACACCTTTACAAGTCACCGTCTGATGATTCTCTCTCTGAGTCAGTCTACTTCATTTTTTTTATTTATGAGAGAACCGTCCCCGTAGAAGCGCCACAATCGTGACCCCCATAGATAGTGTAAACTCTTGGGGCATGAGAGGGTGTGGTCCGGTAACCCCCCTCCCACGCCCAATCAAATTCGTGTTACTTTTTGTAGAGTGCCTTTGGCATGATTCAAACTTGGGTCCTTCATCTGGACTTAATGAGTCAGTCTACTTCATGGATAGCTACAATCAATATTGTGAAGAGGTACAAGAGGACAAGGCAATTGTTGATCCCCTCATGCGAGCCTTGAATAGTCAAGACCCTATAATGGAAGGATGAGAGGTTGTAGAGATCTTAGACTACCTAAATCAACCTGAAAAGAAATTCAATGATGATGAAGAGATATTCAAGACCGCGAAGTACGCTTCACTCGAGCAAACACATGAGAAGAAGAGAGCACTAAATCCAAAGCCAAAATTGAAACCACTTTCGGAGTGGCTAAAATATGAATTCCTGGATAAAGAAGAGAGGAATCCAGCGATCATTAATGCCAACTTAACAGATGACCAACTGGAAAGGTTGTTAAAGGAGCTCAGGCTGCATAGAAAGGCTATAGGATATTTTGTAGAAGACATCAGAGGCTTCAACCCTACCCTATGCATGCACAGAATTCGTCTTTAAGAAATAGATAAGCCTTTAGGTCAACCATAGAGGAAGCTAAACCAAATGCTAAAGGAAGTCGTAAAGAAGGAAGTTTTAAAGCTACGAGATGTTGGGATCATCTACCTAATAAGTTATAGCAATTGGGTTAGCCCCATCCATGTGCTGCCTGAGAAGGGTGGAATGATAGTGATATGAGGAGAGGATGGAGATGAAGTAGCAAAGAGAACGGTAACAGGCTGGCGTATATGCATTAACTATCACAGGCTAAATACTACTACCAAAAAGGATCACTTCCCTCTGCCATTTATAGGCCAAGTTCTAGAAATACTAGCTCACCTTGATTAATTCTATTTTCTGGATGGGTATTTGGGATTTTATCTATGGATTTATCCTTATGATTAAGAAAAGACAATTTTCACCTACATCTATGGCACTTATGCTTTTAGATGGATGGCGTTCAATTTTTGTAGCGCACCAATGACTTTCCAGTGCTATATGATATCTATCTTTTCAGACTTTCTAGAAGACATAGTAGAAGTCTTCATGGATGACTTCTTTGTATATGGAATAGATTTTGAAGCATGTCTAGGAAACCTATCTTTTTTTTTTGGAAATAGGTAAATATATTGCCAAAAGAGAATGACAGCAAAGCTATGCTGTACAAGACCGATTACAAAAAGTATACGGGACAGGCTCTACAAAATTCCCCAGTATCTTTTGGCTATAGGTGTAAGACCTTTATCAAGTCCTTTCTTGGCCTTGATAGCATTACAGACATCTCTAGTAACTAGTTGAAAAACATCAGTATTAGCCTCCCCTCCATGGTTCAGGGTGTTCCTTTCCTTCCAGATGTTAAAACAAACATTAGAGAGGCATACCCCCGCAAAAGCTCTCTCCTCTTTAGTGTTGCAATGCTGTGAAGAAAAACATCTTGTCCTGAACTGGGAAACATGCCATTTTATGGTCCAAGATGGTATAGTCTTAGTCCATAAGGTTTCCAATAAATGATTTGAAGTGGACTTAAGAAAGATCGATGCCAAGAGTATGAAGTTTCTTAGGGCATGCATGGTATTATAGAAGATTCATAAAAGATTTCTCCAAGATCACCAACCCACTTTCGAATTTCCTGATTAAAGATGTTGAGTTTGAATTCACCAGTGAAGTCTACATGCCTTCAATACCCTTAAAAGGGCGTTAACAAAAGCACCAATTCTACAAGCACCATATTAGGAGCTGCCTTTCAAAATCATGTGTGATGCCAGTGATTTCTCCATCAGGGTAGTCCTTGGAAGAAAGAAAGATAGGAGACACAATGTGATTTTCTATACAAGAAGAACCTTGGATGAAGCCCAAGTAAACTATACCACAATTGAAAATGAGATGTTGGCTATCATTTTTTCTTTTGATAAGTTTAGATCATATCTGGTACGATCAAAGGTAAAAGTTTTCACCGATCATGGGGCTATAAAATATCTTATGCAGAAGAACAAAACAACACTGAGACTTTTGTGATGGGTTTTGTTACTACAAGAGTTCTACCACGAGATCATTGACAAAAAGGGGAAAGAAAATGTGGTTGCAGACCACCTGTCAAGGATAATTGTTGATGAAGAAAATCAATTGCCAGTGAATGAAAGCTATGTCGATGAAGCTCTTTTGATGGCTCAATCGGAAGAGCAGAGCCTGCCTTGGTTTGCAGACATTTGTAATTATCTAGCATGTGGACAAATTCCACCGGAGATCATGTATAATTAGAAGAAGAAGTTATTCTCTGAGCTGAAAAATTACTATTGGGATGACCTACTGTTGTTCAAAAGGTGCTCTGACAACTTATATTGTAGATGCATACCAGAAGAAGAAGTACCCTTAATCCTCATGGGATGCCATTCTTCACCTTATGGGGTGCACCACGGAGGAGAAAGGACAGCTGCAAAAGTTTTACAATCAGGATTTTATTGGCCAGCCCTTTTCAAGGATGATGTGTCCTTTGTTAAAACATGTAAGGAATGTAAGCTTACAGGAAACATTAGTAGAAGGAATGAGACGCCAATGGTAGATTGGGTGGAAGTCAAAAAATTTGATGTATGGGGGATCAATTACATGGGACCTTTTTCTTCATCAAAAGGGAACCAGTATATACTTGTTTTTGTCGACTATGTCTCCAAATGGGTTGAGGTTGTTTCCACCCAAACCTTGGACTCCAAGGCAGTCATTAAGCTATTCGAGAAAACTATCTTTCCACTGCTTGGAGTACCACACACTATTATAAGTGGAGGGTCTCATTTCTATGAAAGATAGTTTGAAGCTCTGTTGAGAAAGTATGGGGTAAAACATAAGGTTGCAATTCCATATCACTCCCAAACATCGAGGTAGGTC
Source organism: Alisma plantago-aquatica (assembly GCA_963693085.1). Lineage (NCBI taxonomy): Eukaryota > Viridiplantae > Streptophyta > Magnoliopsida > Alismatales > Alismataceae > Alisma > Alisma plantago-aquatica. The sequence continues at coordinate 957,282,573 of OY856409.1, forward strand.
GAAGTATCAAGCATGCAGATTAAATAGATACTAGAGAAAATTGTTAGTCGTACGAGAAGGGATTGGTCCATGAAACTTGATGATCCACTTTGGGCTTACTGCACAGCATATAACACACCTATAGGTACGACACCCTACATGTTAATTTATGAGAAGTCCTATCATTAATTGTCGAGCTGGAGTACAAAGCCTTGTGGGATATCAAATTTTTGAACATGGACCTCAATAAGGTTGGGCAGAAAAGATTCCTTCAACTCTAGGAACTTGAAGAGTTGAGACTACACGCTTACGATAATGCAAGGATTTATAAGCAGAGAACAAAGGTATGGAATGACACCAATCTAAAGAACAAAGATGTTCATGAAGGAGACAAGGTTCTTTTATTCAACTCAAATATTAGGCTATATCCCAGAAAGTTGAGAACAAGGTGGTCATGCCCTTTTTCTGTCGTAAAAATATACCCATCAGGGGTGATGGAGATAGATGGAGACAAGATAGGCACTTTCAAGGTGAATGGATAGAGGGTGAAAAGATATTATGAAGATGAAGCTTTTATAAGAAGGTTGGAACTAAGTTTGGGGGAAACTAGCCCAGTAACATGTGGAACAAATGAGGAAGTATCAGGACAAGATGAAAGAAAATGAAGATAGATGATAGAAAAGTCAAGCTAAAGACTTTAAACAAGCACTCTTGGTAGGCAACCAAAGTTTTTGCTGCTTTCTTTAATTCATGTTTTCCTTATCTCGTACTTTAGTCTATGAGCTATGTACCTCTCATCTTTTAATATTTCGAGTTTCTATACCTAGTAGGGGTATAAGTGTAGTATGTATATTAATCTCTTTCTACCAAAAGGTTTTATTGGGAATTACAAGTTCTTATTTTAGTTGGTTGATTTTTGTTAACATGGGTTTAGAAGAACCGCGGTCAAACAAAAATGCAGTCGCGGTACCTTCTTTAAGAACCCTAGACCGTAGTCACCACAAGAGTGAGAGAGAACCCACCCACAGTCTTGGTAATCTATTATGTTGCGGTCACGGTTACCCAAGGGTATATAAGCTAAAACCCTCCAACATCAGGGTTCTTCTTTCACTTCTCGCTCTCTGTGATTCTTGAACGATTGAATGATCCTACAAGGTGAGAGTGCAACAAACAATGAACGAGCTAATTCAAACCCTCACTGATGGATTTTCCCTCTAACCACTGAAGCACTCCCCGTAGCTGCCTCTTTCACCATTGTTTCGAGTTGTAATCTAACCGAGGTACTCTTTAGACGTGTTCTCTTGGCCACCATCATTCCGACTCCTCAATTTTACCAAGTTTCATCACCTCGTTCGAGCATACAAGATCCTTTCAGACTGATTTAGTGTCGTGGTGACCGCCATGACCCTACCTTCTCTCATTTATAGAGTTCGTCGATGCTTTCCCATACACTCACAAATCCTCCGGCATTTTTGAACATAGGTTTGGGCTTAACGCTGCATTTCTACTCACGCTATCATGTGGTTTAGCCTCTGGTCAATCAACCCTCGAGTAGGAACCTGTACTATGATAGTTGTAGTTTCAATTGAATAGGTACTTCCCTAGATGCAGTCACAACCCTCCTTTGTGTGAAGATTAGTCGAACAAAGATTGCGCTCGCGGCGCCTGCTACAGTCAGACTGCTTGTGATGACGGACACCAAACTTCGGATAATAATGAATGTGGAAGAAAACATTAGCAGCAGATTACTAAAAATTACTAAAAATTAAAACCATTTACAAAGAGATCCAAACACAGGAAAACACTTTTATCAAGAACCAATATATTTTATTTACATCTTGGTTCATAAGTACATAACGTGTACCATCCCTTCTCGAGGATTACAAGCATTAACTGCTCTGTTAAAAATATAAACTGGAATCATAAGAACCTCAAAGCATCAAGCCAAAATCTCAGATCGATTCATTAAAAGTACTAGCTACTAACTCCGAGGACCTAAGAGTATAGAGACGACACATAGGACTCTCTATACAAAATATGACAGCCAGTGCCTCCACCTGGAATATTACTACTGTCCATGTTGCTGCTACTGCTGCTCTTCCCCAGCTATAGGGTTTCTGACTCTTCTTCCGCATCTACCTAAAAAGGTTGGATCCCACGGGGGTGAGACAATTGAAATTGTCCCTGTGAGAGATATAACTTTCCGCCAGATATAAATTGAGCAGGAGTTCTTTTATATCAAAAGCAATATTAATCATTTGTATGAACAGACTAAGATAATCTCCTTTCTTAAGGAGAACATTGCATCTACCCATGGTATAATTATACATAATCTATCTAATTTGCAAGGAATGTAAGGAAACATAAATATATCATCTATCAACTAAAGATGCATAAAAGAAATGTAACATCAACCAATGATTTTTGTATTCAATCCTTAAGCAAACATGTTGTATGGCAGATTACATTTTACAATCATACTTATGCCCTGAGGAGATGAGGTATACCGCTCATACTCCAACCGGCCATTACGAAGTCAAAATCGGTGCCATACAAGGTCAATGGAAGTGTTGTCTGCCATGACCTCCCTTATCTCGTTCAGTACAAGATCCCATGTAGGACATCTTGTATCTTTGCTAAATAGCTTTCCAGGGTATACTGGCAACTTTGCTATAGAGTTACAGCGGAGGCTGCACTCTCTTCACAATCAAGAGATCTCATGTTTATCTCACATCAATCCGACATTAAACATTATCGGGAGATTCGTGATACATCCATCCCATTATCGGGGGATTCGTAATACATCCATCCCGATACATATAATGAAGGATTGAGAGATTTAATGTTTATCTCACATCAATCCCACATTATGGCGTAAGGTATTTGCGCCCATCACCCCTACATATTCAAAAATATTCCCTCCGGGTTATGCCACGGAGCAACCCATTTCACCATTTGGAAAATTCTAACGCTGATGGATCTATGGCCATGGCACTACATGATGAGATTTCACTTGGTTAATTAAGTACATTACCATATTCTTTTAGCATCAGTCAGGTTTCAAACAAGAATTATTATGACAAATGCTACAAAGAAAAGTATAATACATGTATCAAGTACTTTTCAAAACTTTATAAAACATTGGGATCTCAATCCCTTGTCACATCATGGGCATTCTCATCCCTTAACATCTGATCATCATGATTGTGGAATATAGGTATTCAAACCCTCAGTTCATCAAAGAACACTTGTTACCACTTATCAGGTAACTAATACCTTTAGGTCATCTGACCAAGGTAAACATGATACTTGCTACACAAGAATCTCACATGGCTCACAAGGCCCATTAAGTATCTTTTCACCTCTCACTAGGCAACAAATTATCACATGGCTCTCAAGGCCATTACGTCTTGTCACCTCTCACTAGGCAACAACTTATTCACATGGTTCACAAGGCCATTGATCATTATACTTTTATTCAAGTATTTAACATGCCTTACAAGGTTTATACAACAAAAGAATTACAACCTTCCCATCATTAGGGTTAGGGTTTCCCTTCCTTATCGATTAGGTTTTCTCTTACATATCATCACCCATCATTAGGGTTAGGGTTTTCCATTATTAACCATTTAGGTTCTGAAGATCATATTATCAATGATCAAGCCCTAATTCATTGCTCCACACAACTAGGAGCCAACATTGATAACATAAGTATTCAATCATGCTTATTTATTCTCATCATTTATCATTAAATGAATTATCAACACAAGATATGAGTTCCTCTCTCAACTTTACCAGAGATATGATTACATCATACTTTATTAATTTGGCTTAACCTTTTCATAAGGTATGTTAGCCTACGCTTATCAAAGTGCATTACATCTCAATGTAACAATTGACATGACACACTTCATGTGTTACTCATCCAAGTATATTGGATTTAAAATACATCAAGGTGTATCAATCTTGAGGTGCTGGATGTGATATCTATCATGTCTTTATGTATCACTTCCCTCATCACCTTTATTTTACTTAAGTTCATCAACTTATCTTGTACTAGGGTATTTCCCATCCTAATACTTTATGCACCAGTTCATCACATTTATCACGTAATGTGTTGGTCATAAGTCACTTATTTGAATTATTCAACTATTATCAATGATATGGACTCATCTCGGGTTAAGGCATTATTGATATAAGGTTATCCATTATCAACCACTTTAAGTGTTTCACTTATCAATATATTAGTCACTATTACATTATTAGGGATAGGGTTTCCCATCTTTATTAAGTACGGTTTACATAACATCACCCTATATTAGGGTTTTACATAACCTCACCCTACATTAGGATTTCACATAACATCATCATATATCAGGGTTCCACATACCTTCACCCTTTATTAGGGTTAGGGTTTCATATTAGGGTTTCATATGGCATTACATAGCATCACCCTATATTAGAGTCTCACATCACATCATTGCATTAGGGTTTCACATGGCATCACCATAGATTAGGGTTTCACACATCATTATCTTGAATTAAGGTTCCTTATAACTTTTCCCCAAATTAGGGTTTCATATAACTTTACCCAAAATTAGGGTTTCATGAAGCATCCTCTTAAATTAGGGTTTTTCTTTATATTACCCTAAATTGGGATTTCTCATATCATCACCCTATATTAGGGTTACACCATTGCTCTAGATTAAGGTTTCACCTAGAATTGCCCTAAATTAGGGTTAGGGCTCATCAACCTTCTCGATTAGGGCTTCATGATCTCTTTATCAAGGATCAAACCCTAATTACATATTTTATTCATGTTGAAAGTATTGAGGCTTAACCACTACATGATTGTTATACATGTATGATTTCCTCTCTCTCTCATCATATCTAGGATGTTGATTACTTCAAGCTTGATTAGATTAGGTCAACCCTTCATTCAAGTACATACATTTAGGGTTAGCATAGTGTATTGAGATATTACTTCCATAAGCATCAAAGGTTAACCCCTCTAAGGGTACTAATCACCCTAGTACCTTAAAGGTATAACCATTGTAATTATCTTTAATAAACATCATTAACAATAATGGGGTTAATTGACCTTTCATCACATTAGGTCTTCAAATGGTTTTGGTTGCATTGAACCTCCAAACGGTTTTGACCCCTCAACCTCCAAACGGTTTTGAAACCATTTGCCCTCCAGGCAGTTTTGAAACCGTTTGGGCACCTAGGGTTGAGACCGTTTGTCCTCCAAACAGTTTTGAAACCATTTGGGCACTCAACCCTTAAAATCGTTTGATCACATGTACATTGAAACCGATTGGACCCATCAACATTTGAAACTGATTGGATAAATCAATCTTGAAACCAATTGGACCTCCAAAAAGTTTGAGACCATTTGATCTCAAACAGTTTGAGGACTGTTTGATTCCAAATGGTTTCAAGACCATTTGGACTCAAATGGTCTCAAGACCGTTTGGTCCAAACTACCTTGAAACTGAGAGAATCATCCAGGGTTTTTTTCAACCAATCAATTAGGGTTTGCTTCATTGAATCATTCATTAATTGGACCATTGAGAGTAGATCAAAATGTAACCCTTAGATCTCCATCCATCCATGACTCCACTTGACCGCAAATGATCTTGAGACCATTTGACCTCAAATGTTCTTGAGACCATTTTCCCTCAAACGGTCTTGAGACCATTTGGTCAATTCAACATAGAAATCAACTCAATTAATTTAGGGTTTCAACCAATCAATCTGATTAGGGTTTGTAATCAATGGATCATCCATTCTTGAAACCATTATAAGTAGATCAATTTGAACCATTGGATCTTCATTTATCCACATCAGCAATTGACCCCAAACGGTCTTGAGACCATTTGCCCTCAAACGGTCTTGAGATCGTTTGATCACCAAACGTTCTTCAGACCATTTGGTCATCAAAATTGAAAACTGCTTGCTCATAATTTTTATTGAGGTGTGTGCTAAGATGACATCATCATTTTCAAGCTACAAACCTTTTAAAATTACTGTGATTCTTATTGTGATTTCATCAACTAATCATACAAAAATTTCGGGAAAGAAGAAAGATTCAACATATGATGAAGAAATGAAATCAATAATAACATTTAAGGGTTCAAGTTATATAACCCACCTTCGAAGTTGAATCCAAGCTTCAAGCTTCACGTCTTTAATGGTGAATGAAGCTTTCTCAACTTCTCAAGGTCCATCCTCAAGTTTTTGAGTGGAAAGAATGGCTAAAGTTGAAGATTGAATGGAGAAAAGAATAAAATAAGCATTGGATTCCGATTTCCACCATGAAATCAAGGTTGAAGATGATTAAGGATCTCACCTACAGGTTGGGGTACGTCCTCCTATTTCTCCTAAGATTCCTTGTGTTCGGCCAAAGAAAGGAAACAAAGAAGAGTCGAAAAAGCATTTCATGTGGGTGAAAGAATGGAATGTATATAAGGGAAATTCAAGAGAGAGAAAGTGTTATAAAAATCCTTCAATTCCCTAAATTGATGCCACTTATCCCCCTCACTTCCTTGCATATGAATCCATCATCCTCCCCTTCGAATTCCTCTTCTTTATCCATGAATTAAAAGAAAACAATTAAGCACCTTAATCAATTTAATAATAATATCCAAAAGTTAGTGGATATTACTTTTTCTTTAACTAATGTGAGTGGGCTCTCCACTCACTTTAGATATTTCAGTGACATTGCAAGGCAAAAGGACGTCCATACTTATATAAATTCAACCATCACATTTTTGGTTGAAGGGCACTTCCATTAATATATTTATTTTTGCATTAAATTGAATTAGGGTTTCAATTAAGCTTAAATCTTGATTATTTTAATATCAAGATTCTCTCTCCCCCAAAGAGATTCAAATGAGATGCCCCTCTGATTTTCTAGTTTCTAATTGATACCAAGAAATATTAGGGACTCTATAGAAGTTGTATTTTGCATATTGAACCGTAGGTTTTGGGTAAATTGCATATTACATCAAAACTAAGTTTTAATGCACAAACATTGCTTAATAAGCTCTTTCTTGGTGCTCAGGCTTGTGGAAGCCATACCTCAGCATCATTGTCATTCTTATGATTCTTCAACACTTGAGGAACATTTTATCATGTAACATTTGCAAGTTTACCCCTCAACTTGGGTGATTTGCACTTTAGTCCAAAACAAGTAAAACATTGTTTTAACATTATTCAAATAGGACCAAAATTGAAACATAAGTTCCTCTTGAGTCTTAATTAATTTTCAAAATATAAAGACAAGAATATAAATGACTTACTTAAGCAAAACTTATAGGGTTAAGGTATAACCCAGGTTAGGGATGTTACAATTATAAACCCCTAACAAGGATTTTGTCCCCAAAATCCCAGGTAAAGGAAGACAAATATTACTTATTCTTCATATCATCAAGTCTCCACCTAACATCTTAATGCCATGGGGATGCCATAGAACTTTGATCAACACAAAGTCCTTCCATACAGGGTTATCATAGAACTTGTAACATACTGAAATATCCTTTGTATCCCTTTGTACTCTTTTCTATAAGCTTTGATCTTCATTTTCGTTCCATTTGTCCTTGGTTTTGATTAAAAGAAATTAAGATGGTTATTGGTTAAATGTTTCTCATATATTCTTATTTTGAGGTTGCATGCACAAATGCCTTAGTTAGAATTGGATAATGGGCCTAAAGTGCAAATTCACATTTAGTAATAAAAAGAGTAAAATAATTCGTCCTAGAATCTTCTAGCGTTTCCTAGAATATAAGAGATAAGAAGAAAATCTGAATTTTTGTAAAAGAAAGAAGATGAATATAATAAGTAAAGGAAATATGAGAATTTATGAGTAAAGAAGATAATTACAAAGATTTTTGCAACAAATATGATAATCTGAAACCATCATGATAATTTGATAGTTTAATTCGTTTCCTTGAGCAAAGAGTAACTTAAGGGTCAAGTATTATTTAAAATAAAAATATTAATGACATGATCAATGGAATATAGGAAATAAGCCAATAAAAAGAAATAAAATACTTAATGCTTTCAAATCGGGGAAATAACTTCAAATTCGTATTCTAAACATAAAAATAAGCCTCTGTGCAAATTTGCAACTAATTTGGATAATATATGAATAATAAGAAAAATAGGAGAGAGAAAGTGTGTAGAATGTTCTAATTAATTTAATAAATATAAAGATAATGTCAACTTGTGAAGATAATTGAAAAATCGTGTTCCAACCCATTAAGGAGACTTAAGGGTGAAGTTACATTAATTTTAGATATTGTTATCACTTCTTTTGAGGGAGGAAAGAGAAAATGACATATTAATTATTTCACCTAATAAACTTTCTCAAAATGAAAAACTAATTCCATATTTGGATTCTACGCGTTGAAATAAGCTAGAATATAAATTTTCATAATTTTTGGGCAACATTTGAGCCTCCAAAAGAAGAAAGAGAAAAACATTTAAAATCTAATAGATTTTAATCGACTTTTGATCAGGGATATTTCCCTGATCTAATGCGCGATCGAACGGCTCAGATTGCTTGCTGGACCCGCGTCCACCGATCTGATGATGCGTGGTCGTCTCCTAGCTCTAGACGGATAAGGCAACATGCCTTTGATTTTCGTTTTCTTAAAATCACAATAACTTGAGATTTACTCAACTATTTTCCTTGATTTTTGTTGCATTGGTTTCCTTGTGAGATTTCGCACAGGATTATCCCAACTTTTGCGAGCTTTATTGCGTATTTGGGAAACGCCCAAAGTGGCCGCCGACTCCCTCACCTTGCCCCTAGCTAAACCCTAGCCTAGGGCATGTTGCCTATATATATCTAGGTACCTAGGACCGCCACGACCTTAGCAACTCCCCTATACCTTTGATTTCAAGCTTCGTGGACGTTTGGACCGCCATTGAGCCGTCGGTTGCTCCTGCTCTTGCGGCGCTTCTCCCTCTCTATTCCGGCCACCTCGGTTTGAATCACAGGTACCATTGAGTTCGTCTCGTCCTTCTCTTTCTTTCGAGTATCTAAGCGTGATTTCGTTGATAATCGCGATTTTTCCCTTTTGAGCCGAGAAACCTGCTCTTTGCTCGTGTCGCGCGGGCTAGGGGAGGAAGACGATCCTCGTTTTACCTTTCTGCCCCTAGTCGCTTGCCATACTGGCTTTTCGCGCGAGGGGTGTTCTCGCCCTTTTCCTTCTTTTCGGCTTTGACCGCTTGAACCGGTCGCTCGCCTCCCGCGACCGCCCCGAGATGCTGAGCACCGCTCCTGATCACTCCCGAACGCTACCGACCGACTCCCGACCGCTCGCGTTGAGCATGGTTGCCTACGTGGCACATGCTGATTGGTCGGAGTAAAATAATTTTTATAAATTATTTCGTTGGTCAAAAATAATAAATAAATAGTGTTTTGAAATCAGGAAAACGAGATCTATTTAATGAAAATATTCTTGAGATTTGGTTTTGATTTTTTCGAAAAGGTGTTTTTAAAATCGATTTAATTAACTTAAAAATCCCTAAAATTAACCCTAAAAATCTATATTTCCAAAATATACAATATTATATGTTATTTTGATCAGGAAAACCTAAATAAGACGATTATGATGTTTTTGAAGTCTGAATCGAGAGTTTGTGCAAAAAGTTAGTAAATTAGGGTTTTCAATCTTTTAATGAATGCATGTAATTCTAATATAAATATATAATGATGTAATAGGAAGTTTGGGTTTATAGTTCGTGTGAAGAGTTGAAAAAGGGAAAACTTAGGACACCTGTGGCCAAGGTATGTGTTTAGTATAAGTTTTGTTGTGCATCTACCTATCAGTTGGGAAATACTTAATCTAATACCTAAATTTCTTCTATGAGGTTTAACTTGATCTAAACCCTTGAATTTCTTGAAACCTAAATGTCTCATTTGCCTCAAAAATCAGATATAGTATTCTCTTTTTTGGGTATTCATACCCCACTGCCATTATATATATTCTTTTGCTTATCTTGCCATAAATCTCTTATTAGCATGAAATTAAATGTTCTATTTAATCTTTAAGTAGAGGTACTTATGTACAACCACCCATAGAGGGCATGTATAAAATCGCCCTAGGGGAATGTTTATTATTCTCCCCATTAAATAATTGTAGGTGATTTGGAAATGTTTATAATTCTTCCCTCACCTAAGGTTAGAGGTTCGGTAGGTGCCTCAACCCTACTTAGTTAGATAGACATATTAATAAGCATGCTAAAACCTTTACTTACTTTGTTAATGGCAAGTTCTCTTATGAAAACCTCATACTTTTTGATATCTTCTTACACCAAATATCTAGCCTAAATTTACTTGTTACAACTTTCTTTTCCTTTGATAGATTATTTGTGTAACACATACTCTTCTTGTTTTCCCTCTTGCTGGGTGCCTTCCCAACCACCCAGGTGTTGGAGCTGTTCAAGGAGAAGGAAGGGATTGAAGAAAGAATCCTTGCTGTGATCGTTTGCTTGACAAGAAGGATGGCTAGGTTGCTATAGCTAGATCCTCTATTCTATCTTATCTTTTCTTTTAGAAAGCAATGATGTAATAAACAATAAAGCCATTAGAAGGCTTGTTATTCTTTCTTTCCGCTGCTATTGACATTTTATTATGTATCTGGAATCATGCTTATTTATTTGGAATATTGTGCAATCATCCTCAAAAGTCTCAATTTTAGTTAAAAATTGTGGATGTTGTATTTCCTTTAAATTTTAGTAGAGAGGTGATCTCGCCTCTTTACAGCATGGTATTAGAGCCTTTAGGCGACTATTAGGGCATGCAGTTGAGGCAAGGGTGTCTAGAAAGGATCAGGGCATGGGGGCTGGCAAGATTTTCCTCCGACCCACTAACTTGGCATACGGGGACTCCCGTGCCCATATGATCCGGCCTGGCCTGCGCCGATACGAACTGCCCGAAGTAGTATGCTTTTAGGCAATAGCATTCTAGTTATCCTTTTCTCATCTCTGTTTCTTTTCCCTCTCATCTATGATTCTTTACTCCTGAAAATTTAATATGATAACCCTAATTTCAGGAGAGGTGACCTGTTTGACAGCTCAAACCAGGAGTCTAACGCTGACAACCTCGACACTCCTGTGACTCCTGCTGTTACCCAACCAACCTCTGGTGTTCCTGCTTTCACACCCGAGCAAGAGCTGGCAATGCTGCGACAGCTGTTGTCCTCCACCATGATGGGACAACTCAACACCATTGCTGTTGTTGCCACCAAGCCGAGGGAGTTCACCCTCACTGACTTCATCAAGATGCAGCCACCCTACTTCAAGGGTGAGAGTGAGCCTAATATGGTGGACAAAGCTGATGACTGGGTGTTGGCCCTGGATCGGACCTTCGAGGGTATGGCTTGCCCTCCTCACCAGAAGGTTCGGTTTGCGACGTACGTGCTGGATGGACCGACGCGTGTTTGGTGGAATGGAGTTGCCCGTACTCGAGACACATCCTCCATGGAGTGGACTTAGTTCCTGAAGCTGTTCAGAGAGAAGTACATCTGTCCGGCGTTCCTGAGGAAGAAGGAGGCTGAATTTTATAGTCTCAAGCAAGGAAGCACGAGCGTGGCTGATTATGTTCAGAAGTTTCTACTGTTAGAACGATACGCCACCGACCTTGGAGCTGACAGGAGAGCAACCTTGTTCTTGGAGGGCCTGAACTATCATGTTGGTCGAAGCCTCGTTCCGCAGATGCCACTCACGTTTCAACAGATGGTGGACAAGGCTCTCGCCATTGAGTCATATCCGGGATTTCAGTCTTCCAGTAGCTTCAACAACAACAAAAGGAAGAATCCGAACCAGCATGAAAACCGTGGACGTGATCGCTGCAATAGATGCAATCGCTACCATCCTCCTGGAAGATGTCCCGCCAACAATGCCCCTGCTCGTGTTGGAAATCGTCCTCCACCAACCTGCCATGAGTGCGGTCAGGTTGGGCACATCCGACCCAACTTCCCTCATTTCCAGCAAGGGCAGAATCATGCTCAGCAGCCACAACAGCCGAGACAGAATCCTCCACCGCGGAACAACAACAACAATAACAACAACAACCAGAACCCGAGACGTCCGCCAGCTGGGAGGCGGAATGGGAGAGTGTTTGCTCTCAATGCAGAAGAAGATGGTGAAGGCAATGAAGTGATTGAAGGTATGCTACACCTCAATATGCATCCTTTAAAGGCTTTGTTTGACTCTGGTTCCTCCAATACCTTCATATCTAGCCAGTTTGCCTCTATGCTTGAAATCGAATCTGAGTTTATGGACCATGTGTTAGATGTAAAAACTCCTAGTGGAAAAATCTACTCCTCGTATCTCCAAACTCCTACCTTGAACCTCTGTATATCTGGAATAATGGTTCCCACAGTTTTTGTCTTACTTGATATGTCTGTCTTTGACATAATCCTGGGCATGGATTGGTTAAAGAAATATAAAGCTTTTCTATTTTGTGAGGAATCCAAGGTTAGCCTGTTCCATCCTGATGAAGGAAGAGTGTGTGTCAAGGGCAAGAAGCGAGGAGAGTGACAGTTCGTCATCTCTGCCATCAAAGCTGAAAAGCTCGTCTCTCAAGGGTGTAGAGCCTTCCTAGCCTCCATTTTTATCGATGATACACCTCCTGCCCTAGACCATGTTGATGTGGTGAAGGACTTCCCAGATGTCTTTCCTGAGGAGTTACCCGGGTTGCCACCAAATCGCGAGGTGGAATTCTCCATCGAGCTCATACCTGGAACTTCACCGATATCGAAGCCACCTTACCGCTTGGCTCCTGCTGAGCTGGCGGAGTTGAAGAAGCAGCTTGAAGAGCTTCTTGACATGGGTTTCATTCGCCCCAGTGTTTCCCCTTGGGGAGCCCCTGTCCTGTTTGTGAAGAAGAAAGATGGCTCCTTGCAGATGTGTATGGACTACCGCATGCTCAACCAGGTGACAGTGAAGAATCATTATCCGTTGCCGCACATCGACGACCTATTCGATCAGCTAAAGTCAGCCACCGTGTTCTCCAAGATGGATGTGTGAAGTGGCTACTATCAGATGCGTGTGAAAGATGATGATGTTCCGAAGACAGCGTTCAGAACTCGCTATGGGCATTATGAATTCTTGGTCATGCCTTTTGGTTTGACAAATGCCCCTACTGCGTTTATGGACCTGATGAACCGAGTATTCCGCCCATACCTCGACAAGTTTGTGGTGGTGTTTATTGATGACGTTTTGGTTTATTCCGAGATGTTGGAACAACATCGCGAACACCTGCGGATTGTACTCAACACATTGCGAGAAAATCAATTATATGCAAAATTCTCAAAATGTGAGTTCTGGATAAAGGAAGTGATGTTTCTTGGTCACGTGATTTCTGCCGGCCATATAGCTGTAGATCCTGCAAAGGTAGAAGCTGTGACAAAGTGGAATGCTCCGAGAAACCCGTCTGAAATCCGTAGTTTCCTTGGTCTAGCTGGTTACTATCGGAAGTTTATCAAAGGGTTTTCTGAGTTGGCTTTACCTTTGACCAAGCTGACTCGGAAGGAAGTTAAGTTCACTTGGACCCCTGAATGTGAGGACAATTTTCAGAAGTTGAAGACGAGTCTGACTTCTGCTCCCGTGCTTGCTTTGCCTGTTGAGGGTATACCCTATGTCATCTACACTGATGCATCCCGACAAGGCTTAGGGTGTGTTCTGATGCAAGATGGAAAGGTGATCGCCTATGCTTCACGACAGTTGAAACCTAATGAAGCTAATTGGCCTACGCACGATTTAGAGCTGGCTGCCATAGTGCATGCTTTGAAGATCTGGCGACACTACCTCTATGGAGAAAAGTTTGAAGTCTTTTCTGATCACAAGAGTCTAAGATATCTGCTGACTCAGAAGGATCTGAACTTGCGACAATGTAGGTGGATGGAATATCTTAATGATTATAATTTCACCATCACCTATCATCCTGGGAAAGCAAATGTCGTAGCTGATGTTTTAAGTCGCAAGAAGGATGCTGTTTGTGCTGCTCTGAGATGTTCTGTGTGGGAAAACCTTGAACATGTGGCCAGTTGGAAACCTCAACCTATCGATTCAATGGATGAAGATAAGTTGTGTGTACATATGGCCAGTCTGACCGTCACACCAACCTGGATCTCAGAAGTTGTGTCTGCACAGTTGGAGAGTTCAGATCTTGAAGAGTTGAAGACTTTATCTGAGAAACCGCAATCTGACTTCTCTGTCGGAGTGGATGGAGCTATCCGCTTCAGACAAAGGTTGTGGATACCTGATGCTGGTGATCTGAGACAGAAGGTTCTGAGTGAAGCTCATGGTTCCAAGTACACTATTCACCCTGGCACAACCAAGATGTACAAGGACTTACAACGAAGTTTCTGGTGGAAGAACATGAAGAATGATATAGCTCTATTTGTGGCGAAGTGCTTGACATGTCAGCAAGTCAAGATTGAACATCAACGACCTGGTGGTCTTCTTCATCCTCTTGAGATTCTAGAATGGAAGTGGGAGAAGATCACAATGGACTTTGTTACTGGTTTCCCTAAGTCCAAGAGAGGTTATGATGTTGTTTGGGTGGTAATTGATCGGCTTACTAAATCTGCTCATTTCTTGCCTTTCAAAACCACGTATAAAGTTGCTGAGATGGCTCAGTTGTATGTGGAGTGGGTAGTTCGTCTGCATGGTGTCCCTGCCGTGATAGTTTCTGATCGAGACCCGAAATTCACTTCTCATTTATGGGGTCAGATTCAGGAAGAGATGGGTACTGATCTGCGTTTCAGCACTGCTTACCATCCGCAAACTAATGGTCAGTCAGAGAGAACAGTTCAGATTCTGGAGGACTTGCTTCATGCTTGTGTGATGGATTGGGGTGGTGCCTGGGATCGGTATCTACCTTTAGCAGAGTTTGCTTACAACAATAGCTACCAAGCCAGTATTGGTATGCCACCTTTTAAAGCACTCTATGGTAGGCCTTGTCGTTCACCTTTGCACTGGGATGATGTTGGTGAGCGTTCCCTAGTGAAGACTGATGACATGCAGATGATGCTTGAGAAGGTACAGTTGATAAAGAAACGGATGAAAGTTTCTCAAGACAGACAGAAGATGTATGCTGATAAGAAGAGGTCTGATGTAAGCTTCTTAGTGGGAGACTATGCTTTTCTAAAGATCAAGCCTATACGTTCTATTGCAAGATCTAAAGTAAAAGGCAAGTTGAGTCCTCGCTATGTTGGACCATTTGAGATCTTAGATAAAGTGGGGGATTGTGCATATCGTCTAGCTTTGCCTCCTGCTTATGATAAGATTCATAATGTGTTCCATGTTTCTGTGTTGAGGAAGTACGTTAAGGATCCATCTCATGTACTCACCATCGAACCTGTGGAGATTAATGAGAATCTGACTTATGAAGAACTACTTGTGAAGATCTTTGACTCCCGAGTAAAGCAGCTGAAGAATAAGGAGATAGAGTTAGTGAAGGTTTTGTGGAGGTATCATGGTTTAGAAGAAACCACTTGGGAGTTGAGAGATGAGATGTTGCGTACTCACCCTTCCCTCTTTGTATGAGATTTCGGGGACGAAATCCTTTTTAAGGGGTGGAGTGCTGTAACATACTGAAATCTCCTTTGTATCCCTTTGTACTCTTTTCTATAAGCTTTGATCTTCATTTTCGTTCCATTTGTCCTTGGTTTTGATTTAAAAGAAATTAAGATGGTTATTGGTTAAATGTTTCCCATATATTCTTATTTTGAGGTTGCATGCACAAATGCCTTAGTTAGAATTGGATAATGGGCCTAAAGTGCAAATTCACATTTAGTAATAAAAAGAGTAAAATAATTCGTCCTAGAATCTTCTAGCGTTTCCTAGAATATAAGAGATAAGAAGAAAATCCGAATTTTTGTAAAAGAAAGAAGATGAATATAATAAGTAAAGGAAATATGAGAATTTATGAGTAAAGAAGATAATTACAAAGATTTTTGCAACAAATATGATAATCTGAAACCATCATGATAATTTGATAGTTTAATTCGTTTCCTTGAGCAAAGAGTAACTTAAGGGTCAAGTATTATTTAAAATAAAAATATTAATGACATGATCAATGGAATATAGAAAATAAGCCAATAAAAAGAAATAAAATACTTAATGCTTTCAAATCGGGGAAATAACTTCAAATTCGTATTTTAAACATACAAATAAGCCTCTGTGCAAATTTGCAACTAATTTGGATAATATATGAATAATAAGAAAAATAGGAGAGAGAAAGTGTGTAGAATGTTCTAATTAATTTAATAAATATAAAGATAATGTCAACTTGTGAAGATAATTGAAAAATCGTGTTCCAACCCATTAAGGAGACTTAAGGGTGAAGTTACATTAATTTTAGATATTGTTATCACTTCTTTTGAGGGAGGAAAGAGAAAATGACATATTAATTATTTCACCTAATAAAATTTCTCAAAATGAAAAACTAATTCCATATTTGGATTCTACGCATCGAAATAATCCAGAATATAAATTTTCATAATTTTTGGGCAACGTTTGAGCCTCCAAAAGAAGAAAGAGAAAAAAATTAAAAATCTAATAGATTTTAATCGACTTTTGATCAGGGATATTTCCCTGATCTAATGCGCGATCGAACGGCTCAGATTGCTTGATGGACCCACGTCCACCGATCCGACGATGGGTGGTCGTCTCCTAGCTCTAGACGGATAAGGCAACAGGCCTTTGATTTTCGTTTTCTTAAAATCACAATAACTTGAGATTTACTCAACTATTTTCCTTGATTTTTGTTGCGTTGGTTTCCTTGCGAGATTTCGCACAGGATTATCCCAACTTTTGCGAGCTTTATTGCGTATTTGGGAAACGCCCAAAGTGGCCGCCGACTCCCTCACCTTGCCCCTAGCTAAACCCTAGCCTAGGGCATGTTGCCTATATATATCTAGGTACCTAGGACCGCCACGACCTTAGCAACTCCCCTATACCTTTGATTTCAAGCTTCGTGGACGTTTGGACCGCCATCGAGCCGCCGGTTACTCCTGCTCTTGCGGCGCTTCTCCCTCTCTATTCCGGCCACCTCGGTTCGAATCACATGTACCATTGAGTTCGTCTCGTCCTTCTCTTTCTTTTGAGTATCTAAGCGCCTGATTTCATTGAGAATCGCAATTTTGCCCTTTTGAGCCGAGCAACCTGCTCTCTGCTCGTGTCGCGTGGGCTAGGGGAGGAAGACGATCCTCGTTTTACCTTTCTGCCCCTAGTAGCTTGCCTTACTGGCTTTTCGCGCGAGGGGTGTTCTCGCCCTTTTCCTTCTTTTCGGCTTTGACCGCTTGAACCGGTCGCTCGCCTCCCGCGACCGCCCCAAGACGCTGAGCACCGCTCCTGATCACTCCCAAACTCTACCGACCGACTCCCGACCGCTCGCGTTGAGCATGGTTGCCTACGTGGCACATGCTGATTGGTTGGAGTAAAATAATTTTTATAAATTATTTCGTTGGTCAAAAATAATAAATAAATAGTGTTTTGAAATCAGGAAAACGAGATCTATTTAATAAAAATATTCTTGAGATTTGGTTTTGAGTTTTTCAAAAAGTTGTTTTTAAAATCGATTTAATTAACTTAAAAATCCCTAAAATTAACCCTAAAATCTATATTTCCAAAATATACAATATTATATGTTATTTTGATCAAGAAAACCTAACTCAGACGATTATGAGGTTTTTGAAGTCTGAATCGAGAGTTTGTGCAAAAAGTTAGTAAATTAGGGTTTTCAATCTTTTAATGAATGCATGTAATTCTAATATAAATATATAATGATGTAATAGGAAGTTTGGGTTTATAGTTCGTGTGAAGAGTTGAAAAAGGGAAAACTTAGGACACCTGTGGCCAAGGTATGTGTTTAGTATAAGTTTTGTTGTGCATCTACCTATCAGTTGGGAAATACTTAATCTAATACCTAAATTTCTTCTATGAGGTTTAACTTGATCTAAACCCTTGAATTTCTTGAAACCTAAATGTCTCATTTGCCTCAAAAATCAGATATAGTATTCTCTTTTTTGGGTATTCATACCCCACTGCCATTATATATATTCTTTTGCTTATCTTGCCATAAATCTCTTATTAGCATGAAATTAAATGTTCTATTTAATCTTTAAGTAGTGGTACTTATGTACAACCACCCATAGAGGGCATGTATAAAATCGCCCTAGGGGAATGTTTATTATTCTCCCCATTAAATAATTGTAGGTGATTTGGAAATGTTTATAATTCTTCCCTCACCTAAGGTTAGAGGTTCGGTAGGTGCCTCAACCCTACTTAGTTAGATAGACATATTAATAAGCATGCTAAAACCTTTACTTACTTTGTTAATGGCAAGTTCTCTTATGAAAACCTCATACTTTTTGATATCTTCTTACACCAAATATCTAGCCTAAATTTACTTGTTACAACTTTCTTTTCCTTTGATAGATTATTTGTGTAACACATACTCTTCTTGTTTTCCCTCTTGCTGGGTGCCTTCCCAACCACCCAGGTGTTGGAGCTGTTCAAGGAGAAGGAAGGGCTTGAAGAAAGAATCCTTGCTGTGATCGTTTGCTTGACAAGAAGGATGGCTAGGTTGCTATAGCTAGATCCTCTATTCTATCTTATCTTTTCTTTTAGAAAGCAATGATGTAATAAACAATAAAGCCATTAGAAGGCTTGTTATTCTTTCTTTCCGCTGCTATTGACATTTTATTATGTATCTGGAATCATGCTTATTTATTTGGAATATTGTGCAATCATCCTCAAAAGTCTCAATTTTAGTTAAAAATTGTGGATGTTGTATTTCCTTTAAATTTTAGTAGAGAGGTGATCTCGCCTCTTTACAGAACTTGTCACACAGGACACATACTCTACTGTTTCTTTCCATTATCGACTGTAGAGTCAACTCTATGTCAGGTAACACTTTTCTTAGTCAGAGATACATTATACATACCTTATTTAATTCAGGTGTCAAACCACACTGATTGTCACTTTTCTCAACTTATAACTTTTTGTGACATAATTCTTAATTCTGAGGAGTCTTCCATATTCCTCATTTAGTTTAGCATTTCACTTCCAAGGAAAGACCAGAGTTACATTCTATCACCCACTTGGAACTACAAGTATTATCATGCATCTGTTGTTCCATCCAATCTACTGACACAACCATAAACTTTCTTACTACTTGTACCAACTATCTTATTAGTTGTACATACTTTTGTCATAATGGGAGGTTACTTACCAATTAAGAACTTATCTTAGAAGTATCTTTAGAATTATTTTTAACTTGATAAGATTTTCCCACAATGATTTTACAATTGTTCCTTCAATTAGTACATTCTTGTCGATGTTATGTTTATGCAGAGCATAAACCCCTAACACGTGATGTCCATACTATTTTATGTAATTAGACTGAATTCATAGTTGGCCATTCCAGGTAACCAACATATATCGTCTAATTAGAAATTATGTTTTTTGTTACTTTGCCATATCACCTTATATTTCTTAGATACTAGAATCCCTTACTTTGGTATCTGTCACATGTATAAAAAAACACATCACATCCTCATCATTTCCATTTCTCTGTTGTTCTTACCAAAGTCACACATAAAAGAATCTTTCTTTCATCTTTGGGACATTATTTATTACACATATTTTTATTGTGGAACCAAAGTCCAAGACGAACTGATACTTTTCTATGTATCCATCATTGGATTATTTCTAATCCATGCACATCAAGTGTCACAGTATTCACTTGATTGCCATGTCCCTAAAAGGAGAGAACACAAAGACACATATTCCTCTTATCACCTCATCATCACCCAGGGTTACTTATCAAAGAGAAAGTATCATCTCTTCTAATTATAGCATGAACTTTCAACTGTTCATGAATCATTTACTCTTGTTTCATCCTAAGTTCCTTGCTATCAGCATAGGAATTATAAGGATGATTACATGTCATTATTCCTTTCTTTGTTATTGTCTAACATATTTATGAACATTTTGTGATTTTATCACATTTCCTATTTCCACATCATGGGAAAAGATTTTTACTATACACACAGGATTTATCAGACAGGGACCATCTCCTTTGTCTCATTTTCTTTATCATGAGGATTATACTTTTACTTCCTCATTCACACATACTGATATGGAATTATCTTAGATTCCTCTTTCTTGCTCTTAGGATGTGATAAAAATATCCATGCCATATTTCTAGTTTCTTTATGCTCACTAGATTGTTTCAGAATGACTACTTGATCAGAGTAATAAAAAAGATAACAATCTAAGAGTTCCATACTTGCCCTATCCCTAATAATTATATACTTGGCCAGGGTATACAAGTATTGAGATTAGGTAGTATGCACTTTATTTACTATCATGTTCCTTACTTTTCATATAATTATAAACACATGATTTAACATTCCTGGATTTCCGCCAGGCATCATATATATACCTTATCCTTTTTCACACAGATAAGAGAAATTATAAAGCATTTAAAGGAATATTGAGTAAAATATAAGTCCTCGTCTTCCTTATGTCCTCATAGGATTAGTCAAAGGAAGCTCAAAAACAACTACTTTCTTATATTTAACACATGAAATCATGAAATAATATATTAGAATGAAACTGTTTCACCTGACCTACCTCATCTCGCGGTTTGTTTACTACCTCAGGCTGATTTTTTTCATAGAATCTTACCGTTTCCTGATGTTGACTTTGTTCTTTGTTATTTAATATAGTTGATCCTGCCTAGAACATCTGTCCATGTCCTCGAGTGCCACTAGAAAACTGTTTCCTCTAATGACCCTGATGTCTCTACCTCGGTGGTTGGGTTACCATTGTGTTTCCAACTGGACAATCCCTTACTAGATGTCCTACCTGTCTACACTGGTAACATGTTCTATTCTCTTGATATAGTCTAAAAGGTCCTTTACCCTTTTCGGGTAGCCCTTTCCCTAATGCACTAGACCTTGGTTGTACCGATGATACCAAAAACTTCCCCTTTTTGGAACTACTAGGCCTCTGATCCTGAGTTTGGATAGGCCTTTTCTTAATTCTTTCCTCATTATCCTTTTCTGGACAGTCTTTTCTGATATGTCCAGGATTCCTACACATGTGGAAAATTCTAATTTAAGGTTGTAACATATTCCTTTCATCATTATTCATTGCTCCAACATGCTGATGTTGAGCAAGAATCCTGTTGGAGTCCAAAACTTCATCATTAGGGGCTGATAATCTAGGTTGTATTGCTAATATATGGTCCACTATATGCATCATTTCAGTCCTAACTTTCCCAACAGTGATATCAAAATAAGAATCCCTTATCATACTTGGATCATCTTGGGGGTTTTCAGGTAGTCATTCTTCTCTTACCTGGTCCCTTGCACCTTTTGTGGGTGCAGTAACATTGCTATCAGCAATGTGCTCCTTCAATAGTCCAGACATCTTTAAGCTTTATTCTATCTTCTACAAGAGAAGAAGTCACTATAAGATATACTGAAGGACACTAAAACAAACTCAACACCTTAGTCCTATGTCTATGTAGACTCGGCGAACCTTAAGCTCTGATACCACTAAATTGTGACGACGAACACCAAACCTCGGATAATAATGAATACGGAAGAAAACATTAGCAGCGGATTACTAAAAATCACTAAAAATTAAAATCATTTATAAAGAGATCCAAACATAGGAAAACTCTTTTATCAAAAACCAATATATTTTATTTACATCTTGGTTCATAAGTACATAACATGTACCATCCCTTCTTGAGGATTACAAGCATCAACTGCTCTGTTAAAACTATACACATGCAGCATAAGAACCTTGAGGCATCAAGCCAAAATCTCAGATCGATTCATTAAAAGTACTAACTACTAACTCTGAGGACTTGAGAGTACAAAGATGACACATAAGACTCTCTATATAAAATATGACAGCCAGTGCCTCCACCTAGAATATTACTACTGTCCATGTTGCTGCTACTGCTGCTCTTCCCCTACTATAGGGTTTCTGCCTCTTCTTCCGCATCTACCTAAAAAGGTTGGATCCCACAGGGGTGAGACAACTAAAATTGTCCCAGCAAGAGATATAACTCTCTGCCAGAAACATTATTATTGTACATAAATAGTAATAAACTGAGCAGGAGTTCTTTTATATTAACAACAATATTAATCATTTGTATGAACAAAATAAGATAATCTCCTTTATTAAGTAGAACATTGCATCTACCCATGGTTGAATTATATATCATATATCTACTTTTCAAGGAATGTAAGGAAACATAAATATATCATCTATCAACTAAAGATGCATAAAAGAAATGTCACATCATCCAATGATTTTTGTATTCAATCCTTAAGCAAACATGCTATACAGTTGATTATATTTTACAATCATACTTATGCCCTGAGGAGATGAGGTATACCGCTCATGCTCCAACCGACCATTGTGAAGTCAAAATTGGTTCCATACAAGGTCAATGGAAGAGCCGACTTCCATGAACTCCCTTATCTCGGTCAGTACGAGATCCCATGCAAGACATCTTGTGTCTTTGCTAAATAGCTTTCCAGGGTATACTGGAAACTTCGCTATAGAGTTACAGTGGCAGCTGCACTCTGTTCACAATCGAGAGATCTCATGTTTATCTCACATCAATCTGGCATTAAACATTATTGGGAGATTCGCGATACATCCATCTCGTTATCGAGGGATTCATAATACATCCATCCCGACACATATAATGAAGGATTGAGAGATTTAATGTTTATCTCACATCAATCCCACATTAGGGCGTAAGGTATTCGCGCCCACCACCCCCACATATTCAAAAATATGCCCTGCGGGTTATGCCCCGGAGCAACCCATTTCACCATTCAACAAATTCTGACATTGATGGATTTATGGCCATGGCACTACATGATGAGATTTCACTTGGTTAATTAAGTACATTACTGTATTCTTTTAGCAGCATTCAGGTTTCAAATAAGAATTATTATGACAAATGCTACAAAGAAAAGTATAATACATCTATCAAGTACTTTTCAAAACTTTATAAAACATTGGGATCTTAATCCCTTGTCACATCATGGGCATTCTCAACCCTTAACATCTCATCATCATTATTGTGGAATATGGGTATTCAAACCCTCAGTTCATCAAAGAACACTTGTTACCACTTATCAGGTAACTAATACCTTCAGGTCATCTAACCAAGGTAAACATGATACTTTCTACACAAGCATCTCACATGGCTCACAAGGCCCATTAAGTATCTTGTCACCTCTCACTAGGCAACAAATTATCACATGGCTCTCAAGGCCATTACATCTTGTCACCTCTCACGAGGCAACAACTTATTCACATGGTTAACAAGGCCATTGATCATTATGCTTTTATTCAAGTATTTAACACACCTTACAAGATTTATACAACAAAAGAATTACAACCTTCCCATCATTAGGGTTAGGTTTTCCCTTCCTTATCGATTAGGGTTTCTCTTACATATCATCACCCATCATTAGGGTTAGGGTTTTCCATTATTAACCATTTAGGTTCTCAAGATCATATTATCAATGATCAAGCCCTAATTCATTGCTCCACATAGCTAGGAGCCAACATTGATAACATAAGTATTCAATCATGCTTATTTATTCTCATCATTTGTCATTAAATGAATTATCAACACAAGATATGAGTTCGTCTCTCAACTTTACTAGAGATATGATTACATCATACTTTATTAATTTGGCTTAACCTTTTCATAAGCTATGTTAGCCTACTCTTATCAAAGTGCATTACATCTGAATGTAACAATTGACATGACACACTTCATGTGTTACTCATCCAAGTATGTTGGATTTAGAATACATCAAGGTGTATCAATCTTGAGGTGTTGGATGTGATATCTATCATGTCTTGATGTATCACTTCCCTCATTACCTTTATTTTACTTAAGTTCATCAACTTATCTTGTACTAGGGTATTTCCCATCCTAATACTTTTTGCACCAGTTCATCACATTTATCATTTATTGTGGTGGTCATAAGTCACTTATTTGAATTATTCAACCATTATCAATGATATGGACTCATCTCGGGTTAAGGCATTATTGATATAAGGTTATCCATTATCAACCACTTTCAGTGTTTCACTTATCAATATATTAGTCACTATTCCATTATTAGGGATAGGGTTTCCCATCTTTATTAAGTAGGGTTTACATAACATCACACTATATTAGGGTTTCACATAACCTCACCCGACATTAGGATTTCACATAACATAATCCTATATTAGGGTTCCACATACCTTCACCCTTTATTAGGGTTAGGGTTTCATATGGCATTACATAGCATCACCCTGGATTAGAGTCTCACATCACATCACTACATTAGGGTTTCACATGGAATCACCCTAGATTAGGGTTTCACACATCATTTTCTTGAATTAAGGTTCCTTATAACTTTTCCCCAAATTAGGGTTTTATATAACTTTACCCGAAATTAGGGTTTCATGAAGCATCCTCTTAAATTAGGGTTTTTCTTTATATTACCCTGAATTGGGATTTCTCATATCATCACCCTAGATTAGGGTTACACCATTACTCTAGATTAGTGTTTCACCTAGCATTGTCCTAAATTTGGGTTAGGGCTCATCAACCTTCTCGATTAGGGCTTCATGATCTCTTTATCAAGGATCATATCCTAATTACATATTTTATTCATGTTGAAAGTATTAAGGCTTAACCACTACATGATTGTTATACATGCATGAATTCCTCTCTCTCATCTTCTCTAGGATGTTTATTACTTCAAGCTTGATTAGATTAGGTCAACCCTTCATTCAAGTACATACATTTAGGTTTAGCATAGTGTATTGAGATATTACTTGCATAAGCATCAAAGGTTAACCCCTCTAAGGGTACTAATTACCCTAGTACCTTAAAGGTACAACCATTGTAATTATCTTTGATAAACATCATTAACAATCATGGGGTTAATTGATCTTTCATCACATTAGGTCTTCAAACGAGTTTGGTTGCATTGAACCTCCAAACGGTGTTGACCCATCAACCTCCAAATGGTTTTGAAAACATTTGCCCTCCAAGCAGTTTTGAAACCCTTTGGGCATCTAGGGTTGAGACCGTTTGCCCTCCAAACGGTTTGGAAACCATTTGGGCACTCAACCCTTGAAACTATTTGATCACATGTACATCGAAACTGATTGGACCCATCAACATTTGAAACTGATTGGATAAATCAATCTTGAAACCGATTGGACCTCCAAACGGTTTGAGACCATTTGATCTCAAACGATTTGAGAACCGTTTGGACTCAAACGGTCTCAAGACCGTTTGGTCCAAACTACCTTGAAACTGAGAGGATCATCTAGGGTTTCTGTTACAACCCCAATTTTTGGGTTCATTTGGTGAGAAATGTAATTTCTCCTATTAAAGATAAATGAACAAATAATGATTGAATGCATGAATTTCGTTTAAAATAGCCTTGTTGATTTATTTGTGGGCTTTATTGGCTATTGGGCCCAATAATAAGGAAAAGACAAAAGAAACTCCATTATTAATAAGAAATGGAGAAAAGAAAAATGTAGAAACCTCTAGAAGGCAATAGAGTGTAATCCAAAGGTGTATTTCATGCCTCTTGGGTTCATTGGGTCCCAATGAGTCCAAAATTGCAAATATAAAGCAATAAGAAAAGAAAATATCAATTAGATGTTTCTTTATTACGAAAGAAATTGAAAATAATGATAAAATGTGGAAAATAAGTGAAAAGAGGTACAATTGAGTTATCCTTGGTGGATTTTCTTATCTAAAGGATTCCTAAGGATAAAAGGAATGCTAATAAGGAAAATAAAAAGAAAGATAAAGGGAAATCCTTGAAAAGAGATATTTTACAAAAAAATGAATAAAAAGTGAAATAGAAATAGATAAGAGAATAAAGGCAAGTAAATGTTCTCCAATATGGGAGTTCGTGCCCTTAGGTTGTCTTGAGGTCCAAGGGACCCAAAATAACAAAATAATACCAAAGGGAAAAGAAATACCGATTAATTTTGGATTAATTAAGAGATAACTTTGGAGAGAAGAAAGCTTACTCATCCCTTGGAATTTGTTTCCCAACTTTTGTACAAAGCTAGATAATGTAAAGACAAACGTTCCCTTAAAATTTGAGTTAAATAGGAGTTATGGTTTGGGAGATATCAATTTTCCAAGTTATCTCCAATTTGGGAATTATTCGGAATTAAAAGAAATATATCTTTCCTTTGGATGATCGTGAGCGATAAGATCCGTTGGATCAAGATCCCATGCTAGACGCTCATTGTCCAGTCCCACGCGGACTTGGACTCTGCCAAGTTGTAGAGGGATTTTTCCTCTCTGATTTCCTCATGATCCAGGGCAGTTGTAAGACAACTCTTATTTTAATTAAGTTCGGGAGAGTGAAATGAAGAGAATCATCCCTATTTTGTTTAGGATTGGTCACCGTTTTGGGAAGTACCCAATTCTTGCAAGCCTGCCTTGACCCTATATATAGGGGAGGGTGAAGGAGGGAATCGGCACATCTTTCTTCTACCCTAAGCACTGCGACAGAGTGAGGGGAGTTTTCCTGTGCGCTCAATTCCAAGAACGACCCCGACCATTCCTCTCTACAATAGTTCGACCTCGTCGGAGAAGCGGCGGCTAGTTGGTAGTGAAGGAGAAGAGTCTGCCATCAATTGAAGGCCCGGTCAGAGTCGAGAAGCTTGGATGGAGCTTGTGGACCAGTCAACTTTCTCACAGACGCACAAACGGCCAGTGTCAACCCCTGGGTTGACTCGGCTAGGCTGCTCGTGAAGCTAGCCTGAGCTTGAGGACGATCCCGACAAGTTACTGAAACGCCCGTCCGCGTCTGTTGTTCAGGTAAGGGCATGATTGTCCTTTTGTTTGTTTTGATCGCAACAAGGGCACACATGATCCTAGCCGCTGGATCCTAAGTGGACCACTGGACCACGGATCAAACGATTCATGTTTTTCGCAAAATTAGCAAATAAATCAGAAAAGAGGTTTTTCTTGTTAAAATCATATCTTGAGCTAGAAAACTCAGATGAGGGAAACCAATACATGAAAAATGATCATAAAAATGCGAAGGACACATTAAAAATAGTTTGGGAACCTAAATCAGTATCTTTTTGCAAAAGTTCCTAATGTGGCTAAAAAGGTACTAATTTGTGGGTGTTAACCCTAATTGATGATTGAAAATAGATTTAATCTTGCAAGTGTGTAAATTATAGCATTATTAACTATTTTAATGATTAAGATGGATTGTAACCTGTATTGATGATGGAATTGCAAGGATTAGGGTTTTTAACCTAATATGTTGATTAAAACCCTTAGAAACCCTAAGTGAGGGAAAAAGGGAAGAAAGGATATAATAATCCAAAAATTAGGGTTTTTGTGATCCAAATCTAATCTTAAGATCTTAATGGGAAACAAACTGAGATAATTAGGGTTTGAGGGATATTTTGATAAAACAATAAAGTAAAAGTGGTAAAAAGGAAGTGAAACCCTAATTATGGTCAAAACCCTAAAAAGGGGCTAGCAACCCTAGGACGATTAGGCCTATTAGATTTGTATACCATGATCCATGATAGAGATATTGGATGAATATTTTAGGATTGAATTGTGTACTTGCTTGATTCTGGATTACTTGCTTGTTTGGACTATTCCTGCATCTGAGTCTGCCTAACAGGTATGTGGTCAGGCCTATGAATATCCTGAATTAGTTTCCTGAGGATTTTTGAGGTTTTATTGATGACATGAGTTAAACTGTTTGTTGCATTTAATTCTTGCAAATTATAATTGGATAGGACTATCCCCTAAGATATGTGCCTACTAACTCAGATCCTAGTGCCCTCTATTGCTTAATGGGTTGACCTAGTATAGGGCTACCAATGGGGTAGGCCCATCAGGTCATTGGATGACTTAGTATATGGCTACGAATGGGGTAGGTCCAGCAAGTCACTTTAAGTCAGAGATTGGACTACCTATGGGTAGTGCCATGCGACTCAACCCTATATATTGATCTACATGTTAGGTAGGATCATGTGTGGTTTAATAAGGATCTACCTAGAGAGAGGTAGTATCTCAGTCCACTGCAAGGACAACACAGAGATAGGGGATAGGAAAGGATTGAGTAGTATGGTTTAAAATGTAATCTTGGCTGTTAAATGATAATTGGTTGATTACATTGTTATTATAGTTGCACGATTATTGTTTC
Source organism: Alisma plantago-aquatica (assembly GCA_963693085.1). Taxonomy (NCBI): domain Eukaryota; kingdom Viridiplantae; phylum Streptophyta; class Magnoliopsida; order Alismatales; family Alismataceae; genus Alisma; species Alisma plantago-aquatica. The sequence continues at coordinate 957,310,844 of OY856409.1, forward strand.
CCCCACATACCAGCTTCTTGTTGACCGAAGTTTTGTTTGTCGGCATTTTAGGTACAAATGAAAAGAACAAATAGTAAAGTGACATATTTGGAATTAAATGAGGATTAATGTGCACAGGAGGATTAGTTAGATTAGTATCTTCATGGATAGAAGTTTAGAAATTCCAGTTTTTAAAAGGTATGAAAAGCTTTATTTTATACCAGTTTTCAGTTTAGTTTGTAAAATTTATTAATTATTATTGATTATTTTTCAAACCTTTGATCTAAGTTATTGGGTAACGGCTATGACCTTTCGGTCTCCCTTAATTGGGGGTTGTCGGGAGGCGGGGTCATTACAATTTCCTTCAACCAATCAATTAGGGTTTGCATCATTGAATCATTCATCAATTAGACCATTGAGAGTAGATCAAAATGTAACCCTTAGATCTCCATCCATCCATGACTCCACTTGACCGCAAATGGTCTTGAGACCGTTTGGTCAATTCAACATAGAAATCAACTCAATCAATTTATGGTTTCAACCAATCAATCCGATTAGGGTTTGTAATCAATGGATCATCCATTCTTGAAACCATTATAATTAGATCAATTTGAACCATTGAATCTTCATTCATCCACATCAGTAATTGACCCCAAACGGTCTTGAGACCGTTTGACCTCAAACGGTCTTGAGACCGTTTGGTCATCAAAATTGAAAATCATTTGCTCATAATTTTTATTGAGGTGTGTGCTAAGATGGCATCATCTTCAAGCTACAAACCTTAAAAAAATTATTCTGATTCTTATGGTGATTTCATCAATTAATCATAAAGAAATTTCAGGAAAGAAGAAAGATTCAACATATGATGAAGAAATGAAATCAATAATAACATTTAAGGGTTCAAGTTAAATAACCCACCTTCAAAGTTTAATCCAAGCTTCAAGCTTCATGTCTTTAATGGTGAATAAATCTTTCTCAACTTCTCAAGGTCCGTCCTCAAGTCATTGAGTGGAAAGAATGGCTAAAGTTGAATATTGAATGGAGAAAAGAAGAAAATAAGCATTGGATTTCGATTTCCACCATGAAATCAAGGTTGAAGATGATCAAGGAGCTCACCTACAGGTTGGCGTACGTCCTCCTATTGCTCCTAATATCCCTTATGTTTGGCCAAATCAAGGAAAGAAAGAAGAGTCGAAAAATCCTTTCATGTGGGTGAAAGAATGGAATGTATATAAGAAAAATTCAAGAGAGAGAAAGTGTTATAAAAAGCCTTCAATTCCCTAAATTGATGCCACTTATCCCCCTCACTTCCTTGCATACGAAGCCATAATCCTCCCCTTAGAATTACTCTTCTTTATCCATGAATTAAAAGAAAACAATTAAGCACCTTAATCAATTTAATAATAATATCCACAAGTAAGTGGATATTAATTTTTCTTTAACTAATGTGAGTGGGCTCTCCACTCACTTTAGATATTTTGGTGCCATTGAAAGGCACAAGGACGTCCATACTTATATAAATTCAACCATCATATTTTTGGTTGAAGGGCACTTCCATTAATATATTTATTTTTGCATTAAATTGAATTAGGGTTTCAATTATGCTTAAATCTTGATTATTTTAATATCAAGATTCTCTCTCCCCCAAAGAGATTCAAATGAGATGCCCCTCTAATTTTCTTGTTTCTAATTGATACCAATAAATATTAGGGACTCTCTAGAAGTGGTATTTTGCATATTGAACCCTAGGTTTTGGGTAAATTGCATATTACACCAAAACTAAGTTTTAATGCACAAACATTGCTTAATAAGCTCTTTCTTGGTCCTCAGGCTTGTGGAATCCATACCTCAGCATCATTCTCATTCTTATGATGCTTCAACACTTGAGGAACATTTTATCATGTAACATTTGCTAGTTAACCCCTCAACTTGGGTAATTTGCACTTTAGTCCAAAACAAGTAAAGTATTGTTTCAAAATTATTCAAATAGGACCAAAATTGAAACATAAGTTCCTATTGAGTCTTAATTACTTTTCAAAAGATAAAGACAAGAATACGAATGAATTACTTAAGCAAAAATTCTAGGGTTAAGGTATAACCCAGGTCAGGGATGTTACAGTGTTTCTCTGCCATGGTTGCAGGATGGCTTTTTTTTACTAATCACCCGCCACGGCCGCCGATGGTTTTTGACCGCGATCGCGGTATGCCTTTTGCTTGCCAAATACTTCGATTCTGTGATGTTGCGGTCACGGCACATTCCTTGGTCGTGATACTTCTTTCTGTCTAAGTCGCGGTCATGACACTTTGAGCCTTACCAACAAATTAAAAAAATGATGATGAATTAAAAGCTAATGCATTAAATAAAACATAAAATACAGTTATGCTAACAACAAAGTTAATGTTGAAACTTTAAGAATGTCGACATCAACTAAGGATACGTTGATAAAGAAGGAAACCTTTGAAAAAGAGTTAGAAGAAATGGTTTAACTTGGATAGGAAGTCAAAGACAGTATCATTGAAGGGAGTATAGGAAATCTTAGAGAAGATAACAACCATACTAAGGAATAATCTGAACCTCTCACCAAAAAAAAGGCTTCAATTACAGCTAATGAAGAAGAAGTATGATTATATTCTGGCCCACAAGATGCTAGAAGAGTTTGAGGAGTCCTCAAAGACATCAAAAATATAAACTTTTGAATACCAGCCTCGTGAGACTGAGCTAAAGAAGCTAGAGAAGAGGAAATCTGAAGCCAAGGAAGTGAAAAGTGGAAAAAAGAGGAATGTTATGACCCCAACTCCCGATAACCCCCAATTAAGGGAGACCGAGAGGTCGAAGCCGCACCCATGACTTCCGGATCAAAGGTTCGGCAATTAACCAAGAATAATTATCAAATTTTAACATACTATACTGAAAGCTGTAAGAAAATAAATTTTTGCATATCTTTTTGAAAACTTGGATCTCTAAACTTCTATCCACACAGAGACTAATCTATCTAATCCTCCTTTGCACTTTAATTCTCATTTAGTACCACATGTGACACTTTACTGTTTGTTCTTTTCATTGTACCTAAAACGCCGACAAACAAAACGTCGGTAAGCCGAAGCTGGTATGTGGGGGAAACAAATAATGTTCAACTATGTTAACAATATAATCACTCAATTAATCATTTAACAATCAAGATTACGTTTTAAGCCAAACTACTCAATCCATACCTATCCACAACTCTATGTTGTCCCTATAAGGACTTATATGGTACCTCTATAAAGGTGACTTGATGGACCTACCCTCTAGGAAGCCAAAGTCATTCATGACCTGATGAACCTACCCTCTAGGTAGCCATGTACTAGGTCAGCCATTAGGACACAGAGGGAACCAAGATCTGAGCTAGAAGGCATATACATTATGTGATAGTCATAGTCACTTTATAATTGCAATATGAACATCCAAACAGTTTAATTGCATTCAATGTGATTAAACATCTGGGAATCCATCGGAAAACCTAAAGCGGTTATTCATAATCATAACCACATACCTGATTTGATGAGTCATGTAGATTATTCAACATATACTTCATGTGTATACAATCAAGTCAATCAACATATCCAAGCAAGTAATTCAATAATCACATAGTTCCTGAAATAAATATGTACTCTATTTATTACACACTTTATCAAGAAACTACTTTATTGACTTAGATTCGCTTTCTAGTGTTTCTAATCCGCATTAGTATTAATTATGGTTTCTTAGATCAATTTCTCAACTTTATCCCTTTTAGGTTAACAAACCCTAAGATATCCTTTTCCATATTTATGAACCTTAATTGCTCAACTATCCATTTGATAGTCTTTTATTGTCTTAGGATCGTCACATCCCTATTTATTCATGGATTTGGACAATTAAACCAATTAAAATACATATTCACCTAAATTAGGGTTTTCAAGCTCATTAATGCATAATCATGCACAAAACCCTAAATTAAGCCATATATATAAAAATATCATCTTTTAGATCCTATTTTCATTTTTATTAACAACATGTTAATATCAACTTGAATTATGTCATTAAGACCATTTACCATCAAATCTAAGGGTTTTCTCCTAATTAAAACACTAAAGATGATAACTTTATGTACTTTTCCAATTTCAAGCATATAAACTCTAAATTAGACTAATCATGTGCAAAGTTCTTCCTTTTTGAATATAATGTACCTTTTTAAATTTAACAGGTTAACATCAACTCAAAAGATCCATTAAACCCTATTAAACACATTAATCATTTCAAAATAGGGTTTCTTAATCTTTAATTCATTAAAGATGATAATTTACATTACTTTTCGAACTATGATCAGATTCAGGCTATCAAACTATTTTTAATGGGTTGCATGCATTTTTTTGATCAAAATACATATATAACTTGTCCTAATCGGAGTTACGAATCTTTAATTACGAATTTAACAAGATTTCACTCACCCGGCCAATCAGGACGCGCCACGTCACCTAGCCCATGCAAGCGCTCGATTGAGTTTATAGCCAATTTACGGTATTACCCTCACTTGAGTGGCTCACTCCTTTCCACGCGGCGGGGCAGAAACGTCAAAAGATGGCCCGATCGTCTTCAACCTTGGGCAGCGGCCGCCGTCGACCTGCAGCATGCGTGCGGCCGTCCTCCTCTCTTCCCTAGGGCCCCACGATCACCAGCCATGGCTGCCCTGGCTCCGTCGTGCCCATGTGCACGCGGGGAACCCCCAGGTCGCGGCCCAGGTGGCTGCCCTTAGATGCGCCAAAGTTGTGGCTGGCTGCATGTTTGCAGCCCTATTGTGGCGGCTGTGCGAGGTCAAGCACTCGGGGAGGGAACCGATCGTCCCTAGGTTGTTGGTAAAACGTTAGGCTTCCATCCTAATGACACTGCAGCTCCCCATGCTCTGGGGTTTAGGACTATTCCGTAGACTAGGGTTTGTACGAAGGAAGTAGGAGAAGAGGAAAGGATGTGTGGGTTTCTCTCTCTCTCCCTCCTTAACTCGAACCAAGACTTTACCCTATATATAAGGGTAAGTATCCATGCCCTAAGGCGACCACCTATGGGTCAACTTAGTCCTATTCTCATTAGGAAACAAATTCCTTCATGGAGAAGAAACTCTTCTCTCTTATTTACCATATTGATATTCATTATTGCATGGATAATTAGAAATACAAAAATTCTCTCTCTTATTCTCTTTATTCATGCCTTTTAATCCATAGCAACGAAATCATATTTTCCTTTAATAGTAATTACTATCTTTTAGCAATACCACTTAATACATTAATTGTGTACTCACATTATCTCCTTATTTTGTCTTTTTAGTATTTTCTCTTTCCTCTTTCTTCATTGGGGCTCCTTGTACCCCAAGAAACTCTATCATTTCGAAATTACTTTTTAAGGATACTTATTATCCTTCTAGATGCATCATTATGCATTATTTCACATTATCTTATTTATTTCTCATTTAAAATATTTCTTTTTGAGGATTTCTCTTTATTTCTCTTTTATTTTCCTCATTGGTATTCCTTTTATCATTAGGAATTCTTGGGATACGAAATTCCACAAAGGATAACTCAATTATATCTCTTTTCACTTGTTTTCCACATTTTAACATTATTTTCAATTTCTTTCTTAATAAAGAAATACTTAATTAATCTTTTCTTCTCTTATTGCTTTCTTTTTGCAACCTTGGACTCCTTGGTACCCAAGGAACCCAAGAGGCACGAAATCCTCTTTGGATTTGCCTTCTAGAGGTTTCTACATATTTATTTTCTCAAATATTCAATTATTCATTCACTTATTGAATTTTCTTTGTTATTTCCTTGTTATTGGGCCCAATAGCCAATAAAGCCCACAAAAAAAACATCAAGGCTATTGTAAACGAAATCCATTTATTTGAAGCAAATTACATCATTATTTGTTCAAATATCTTTAATATGATAAATTACATTTCTCACCAATTGAACCCAAAAATTGGGGTTGTAACATCCTTCCCCTCTTATAGGAATTTTGTCCTCAAAATTCAAACAAGCAAACAAACAATTCAAGATAAGACTTTTCCATGTCCATCATTGGCCCCTATGTGGCTTTGTCGTACTCATGTTGTTTCCAAAGAACCTTTATCATCACATATTCTTTTCTCTGAGTTCTTTCATCCTGGCGTCTATAAACTACACAGGCGACTCATGCCATTTCAGCCTCCCTTGGGGCTCACTAGGTTCATTGCTCAGCACATGGTCGGGGTACCTCACATAGTGCTCTAAATTGGACACATGGAAAACATCTCCCATTACTCTATCCTGAGGGGTAGGGTCAAACCTAACCTTCTCCACCCATCCATATCTAATGGACCCATGTATCGGGGACTCAGTTCTCTTAGCTATAACTTAGAGGTGTCGAATTTTCATGTCACATATTCTCCCACAGTAACTTGTATGTCAGTCTACTTTGCATCTGCTCACGACTCTCATCATCTCTAGGCTCCTTTCAGCCCTTTCACAATCAAAGCGACTTCATCTACACGCACTGGGGTCCCTTTTCCAACCATCATGTGGTCCTTTTCACCAACATCACCTTACTGAAGTGGTGACTGACACAACCTCCCTTACAGAGCTTCATATAAAACCCGATACTGGCTATGGTGGTTATCATCACATCATCCCTTGGACAAGAACTTTCTCTAGCTATCACCTTGAATGAGCACACATGCCCTCATCAGACCCTTTAGTCTGGATCATACTAACCATAGTTAGGGGTGATAAACTATACTAACATTGAGTTCTTCATGCACCTACTTCCATGTTTTGGAAGGAAACCTTTAGGTCAAACTCAAGAACCTTTGAACTCGCTTCATGGTGTAGTTGAACCATCTCTCTCATGGGTAGTTTAACTAGATCTGTCCCTTAACAAAACTCTTTCTTTCTCATGTTATCTAGGTAAGGCGACCTACCATAACCCATATTGCATCTCGACCTTCCATGGCCCAGGGAAGACCTATCACAACATCCATAGTGTTGAGCTCCCGTTCCCTCTTAGGGACTCTTTTGTCCTCCATATCGATACACTGGGTTACTGGGGTTCGTCCTTTACCTCCTAGCTTGCTGGCCATAAACTACATGCAACTTCATCTTAAGCATCCAAAGTGCTATTGCCATTTTCCACAGTGTATGGTGATCTTCAATCATGATTTCCTGTATGTCCCGATTCCTCAAGCTCGATTCCTCTGAAACCCTAAACCACTCTAGTTGGGGTTTCATCACCTCCTTTTCCCAAGAAGTGCACTTGAGGTTCTACCACCATCCTTTCATTGTATCAAGGACTAGACTGGCTAACCAAACAACCATTAACTTTTCAATGTATCTTGTTACATCTGAGTGTTATCCAAACACCTCTCCTTTTCAAACTTAGGGTTAGACAAACAACCTCTTCTAGCTTCTAGTCCAATAAGTCAGATGTATCTCAACCAGAGAATCCATTACCACTTCACATCCTTAGGTATTAGGTAACATTACACTTCCATGAATTTCACTTATCATGTCACCTCAAACTATACGTTTATCTTCATAAGAACACTCTTTGATTCCATCATCATGGCGATCAAACTCAACCTGGTATAACTTATAAGTTCCACATAGCTCATGATAAAAAAAACATCCTCATAAGGGGACTACCTCATTCCTCTTAGTGTTTGCAAGCCATCCATCATTCATTTTACCTGGGTAGGGTATCTTCTCTATCCCCATTCCTTGCGGCAACGTTCCAACCTACATCATCTCTTATCCTTGGTGTATGGCATGTGTAATGTCCTATCTCTCACCCCCATAACAAGAGGAAATAAGCATTTGGCTGCAGTCCAAATACAGAGTTCTTCCTGTTCCAAGAGTAGAGATGGTACATCCCACCTTGCCAATACACCTTTATATCAAAGTTGCAATGTGCCACATATGTCTCTACATCACAGACATCATGATATCAAACAATTCTTGAACCTACTGAGGTTTATATCCTTGGTCATCTCCTCTAGGTCTATAGGGCACCGACTCTTTTGGGGTCATCCCTCTTCCCTCATGCATTAAGAGAGTGCCCTACTCATCTGCCCTTTGGGTCCCATGAGTTTATGAAGGTGATCAATCTCCTAACCCATGGCCCTTAGACAATGATAGTTGTTACCTCCCGACCCTATGGTCATGTGCAACTGGGAAATTAGGCAACTCCTACTTTCATCGGTCTTATCCCTACCTGACCCTAGGATAGACTTAGGATTCTCCATTATAGTACATGTTCACTTAGAACCCTACCCAAGCCTTCATCATCTCTCTTTCTGCACTCATGGGCTGACTCTCATCCGTTCATAGGCATCATGGCAACCTGCCTACCTTGGTCAAGCCCCATACTGGTTATCTCCATGGTAACACATTCATCTGCACTTAGAGATGGATATCTATGGGTCTATAGGTTCATTCTCATACCATGTACTTTTCACTTAACTTCTCAAGATCCTGTGAGACCTCTTCAGGTTACCAACAAAACTGATATACACCCTACCAAAGGGGTCCCTCTCCCAGGATGGGAGGAAAACTATCTCTTGACAACAAGGTCACAAAATCTCTTAGGTCTAGGGTTTACATCCACATGAGCTTACTTAACCCTAGCAAGCTATTAAGGCACAAGAAAATCACCTATTGTACCATGCTAGGTCATACTTGTCCTCTTTCCTTCATGCTAGATCAAGATCATACCTTCCTTTATCATCATCCTAGTTGTGAGGGGTCCATCAAACACACCTAAACTTAAGGGGCTTCCCATTTTTCCTCTACACATGAGGAGTACCATGATCGCTTCTATAGGAGTTCAACTTCTCATCATGAGCATTAGGCACACCACTTCCCCTCTTAGGCCTAGGAACCCTAGGTTCACTTTTAGGTGTCAAACTGCATGCTCTATCTTTTAACTACGAACCAAGCATGCAAAAGGCATGACATGCACTTCTTGTCATCCTTCAACTCGAGCAACACTTAGGGTTGGGTCCTCCTTAAGGACAACCAACCAGGTACAAGGCTTCATAACCTGCTACTAAACCTTTCTAGGTCTAAGGAACTCTTCTTCCTACCCCAGAAGGTAACCACCTATACCGTAGGCACATAGGCACCAGATGCTTCATCTTCTATCTTTATAGTTTGGTCCCTCTAAAGGAAACCAAGATATCATCAACTTTTAGGGATCGATCACGAGGCAACCACTATCATCCATTATTCAGGGTTTTAGGCTTCCAACCTTCTTGCCGGGTTTCCTTCTCTCTCTAGAGCTAACCCCACATCCAACCTCACCATTAGAGGTCCTTTCTTCATGAAGGATCAACCTCAAAAGCATGCTCTACATGGGTGAAGCCTAGGTATGAACTTATGGTTGCTCAGGATCATCCATAACCCTTTATGCTCCATCATAATTCCTTATCTAGGGTTTCATCCTACTGTCAGCACTATGACGTGCCCTAGGTGCCAGCTATGCCCTACTTGCACAATCCCAAAGGGTTTCTATGGTCCTTCACTAACATCATCATCTAAGGAGCTATCCTTTACCCTAACATGCACGACCCTTCCCAGGGTTGGGTTGCCAAAGGTGCTAGGTCACCCACGGGTCCTATGGCATCCCAAAGGCATGTCCTTTCAAACACCTGGTCCAACTCATCTCTCTCTAACCTTCACTTAGGGTTAGGGTTAGCATCATCCTTTGAGAATGTGCCAGGTTTCTACTTGAAATGGAGATCTTTATCTCCAAGACTAACTTATCCTCTTGCCAAGAAGGTCTAGCCTCAGGTCTCTTCTGAAAACATGACAACTTATGTCATACGTCCTAAGCATGTATCTATTCTTTAGTTTGCGCTTAATCTATTAAGCTTATGCCCATGACATCTTATTTACATGCTTTTCATTAATTTGGTGGAGGATTCCTTAAACCTTATTAACCTTACCCATACCTCAAGGGGGTGAGGAGAAGAAAGAAAACCCTAATCCTTTAGGTCCTTATCAGAATTTTGTGATGAGAAGGGATGAATAAGATGAGAAAGTCCTAAAGGTATCTTATTTCGATTCATACCCTAAGACTTTGGCCAGACAGTTACACAGATCTGGGAGTCCTCGTATTCTAACTAGTGGTGCGGAGGAAAAATCTTGCCAGCCCCCGGTCGTGATCCTTTTCTAGACACCTCCGTCTTTCAGATACTCCTCTAATAACTCCCTTGGGTTCTATGGAGTTTGTAAAATTTAGTAATTATTAATGGTTAACTGGGGAACCTAAGCTCTGATACCAAATGTTACGACCCCACCTCCCGATAACCCCCAATTAAGGGAGACCGAGAGGTCGAAGCCGCACCCATGATTTCCGGATCAAAGGTTCGACAATTAACCAAGAATAATTATCAAATTTTAACATACTATATTGAAAGCTGTAAGAAAATAAATTTTTGCATACCTTTTTGAAAACTTGGATCTCTAAACTTCTATCCACACAGATAATAATCTATCTAATCCTCCTTTGCACTTTAATTCTCATTTAGTACCACATGTGACACTTTACTGTTTGTTCTTTTCATTGTACCTAAAACGCCGACAAACAAAACGTCGGTAAGCCGAAGCTGGTATGTGGGGGAAACAAATAATGTTCAACTATGTTAACAATATAATCACTCAATTAATCATTTAACAATCAAGATTACGTTTTAAGCCAAACTACTCAATCCATACCTATCCACAACTATGTGTTGTCCCTATAAGGACTTATATGGTACCTCTATAAAGGTGACTTGATGGACCTACCCTCTAGGCAGCCAAAGTCATTCATGACCTGATGGACCTACCCTCTAGGTAGCCATGTACTAGGTCAGCCATTACGACACAGAGGGGACCCGGATCTGAGCTAGAAGGCATATACATTACTATCATAGTCACTTTATAATTGCAATATGAACATCCAATCAGTTTAGTTGCATTCAATGCGATTAAACATCCGGGAATCCATCGGAAAACCTAAAGCGGTTATTCATAATCATAACCACATACCTGATTTGATGAGTCATGCAGATTATTCAACATATACTTCATGTGTATACAATCAAGTCAATCAACAGATCCAAGCAAGTAATTCAATCATCACATAGTTCCTGAAATAAATATGTACTCTATTTATTACACTCTTTATCAAGAAACTACTTTATTGACTTGGATTCACTTTCTAGTGTTTCTAATCCGCATTAGTATTCATTATGGTTTCTTAGATCAATTTCTCAACTTTATCCCTTTTAGGTTAACAAACCCTAAGATATCCTTTTCCATATTTATGAACCTTAATTGCTCAACTATCCATTTGATAGTCTTTTATTGTCTTAGGATCGTCACATCCCTATTTATTCATGGATTTGGACAATTAAACCAATTAAAATACATATTCACCTAAATTATGGTTTTCAAGCTCATTAATGCATAATAATGCACAAAACCCTAAATTAAGCCATATATATAAAAAGATCATCTTTTAGATCCTATTTTCATTTTTATTAACAACATGTTAATATCAACTTGAATTATGTCATTAAGACCATTTACCATCAAATCTAAGGGTTTTCTCTTAATTAAAACACTAAAGATGATAACTTTATGTACTTTTCCAAATTCAAGAATATAAACTCTAAATTAGACTAATCATGTGCAAAGTTCTTCCTTTTTGAACATAATGTACCTTTTTACATTTAACAGGTTAACATCAACTCAAAAGATCCATTAAACCCTATTAAACACATTAATCATTTCAAAATAGGGTTTCTTAATCTTTAATTCATTAAAGATGATAATTTACATTACTTTTCGAACTATGATCAGATTCAGGCTATAAAACTATTTTTAATGGGTTCCATGCATTTTTCTGATCAAAATACATATATAACTTGTCCTAATCGGAGTTACGAATCTTTAATTACAAATTTAACAAGATTTCACTCACCCGGTCAATCAGGATGCACCATGTCACCTAGCCCATGCAAGCGCTCGATTGAGTTTATAGCCAATTTACGGTATTACCCTCACTTGAGTGGCTCGCTCCTTTCCATGCGGAGGGGCAGAAACGTCAAAAGATGGCCCGATCGTCTTCAACCTTGGGCAGCGGCCGACGTCGACCTGCAGCTTGCGTGCGGCCGTCCTCCTCTCTTCCCTGGGGCCCCACGATCACCAGCCATGGATGCCCTGGCTCCGTCGTGCCCATGTGCACGCGGGGAACCCCCAGGTCGCGGCCCAGGTGGCTGCCCTTAGATGCGCCAAAGTTGTGGCTGGCTGCATGTTTGCAGCCCTATTGTGGCGGCTGTGCGAGGTCAAGCACTCGGGGAGGGAACCGATCGTCCCTAGGTTGTTGGTAAAACGTTAGGCTTCCATCCTAATGACACTGCAGCTCCCCATGCTCTGGGGTTTAGGACTATTCCGTAGACTAGGGTTTGTACGAAGGAAGTAGGAGAAGAGGAAAGGATGTGTGGGTTTCTCTCTCTCTCCCTCCTTAACTCGAACCAAGACTTTACCCTATATATAAGGGTAAGTATCCATGCCCTAAGGCGACCACCTATGGGTCAACTTAGTCCTATTCTCATTAGGAAACAAATTCCTTCATGGAGAAGAAACTCTTCTCTCTTATTTACCATATTGATATTCATTATTGCATGGATAATTAGAAATACAAAAATTCTCTCTCTTATTCTCTTTATTCATGCCTTTTAATCCATAGTAACGAAATCATATTTTCCTTTAATAGTAATTACTATCTTTTAGCAATACCACTTAATACATTAATTGTGTACTCACATTATCTCCTTATTTTGTCTTTTTAGTATTTTCTCTTTCCTCTTTCTTCATTGGGGCTCCTTGTACCCCAAGAAACTCTATCATTTCGAAATTACTTTTTAAGGATACTTATTATCCTTCTAGATGCATCATTATGCATTATTTCACATTATCTTGTTTATTTCTCATTTAAATTATTTCTTTTTGAGGATTTCTCTTTATTTCTCTTTTATTTTCCTCATTGGTATTCCTTTTATCATTAGGAATCCTTGGGATACGAAATTCCATAAAGGATAACTCAATTATATCTCTTTTCACTTGTTTTCCACATTTTAACATTATTTTCAATTTCTTTCTTAATAAAGAAATACTTAATTAATCTTTTCTTCTCTTATTGCTTTCTTTTTGCAACTTTGGACTCCTTGGTAACCAAGGAAACCAAGAGGCACGAAATCCTCTTTGGATTTGCCTTCTAGAGGTTTCTACATATTTCTTTTCTCAAATATTCAATTATTCATTCACTTATTGAATTTTCTTTGTTATTTCCTTATTATTGGGCCCAATAGCCAATAAAGCCCACAACACAAACATCAAGGCTATTGTAAATGAAATCCATTTATTTGAAGCAAATTACATCATTATTTGTTCAAATATCTTTAATACGAGAAATTACATTTCTCACCAATTGAACCCAAAAATTGGAGTTGTAACAAGGAAAGTCACAGTTGTGGAAAAGTTAAATGGGTAGGAGAAAGAAGCAGCCCCTAAAGAGGTCGTACAGAAAGAACATATGGCCCTTGAATGACAGAGGCCAACATTCATGCCTAGAGATCAAACACACCAGTCACAGTTTGACTGGATACTACAAACAAAGGGGTTCAAGCCGACGAGATACTTGGACGTCAAGGATTTCAAAAAGATGGGGATCTATGACAGGGTGATCAACTTCCTAGAAGGTGCAAATTTGCGCACCCTGTGTACCTCAGAAGCCCCTTCCCTAACACAGCTGAGGGCAGAGTTGTTGTTGTCATTATAGAAGTTCCTTGTCAGTGACAATGAACGCAAGAAGGGTGGTGACGACTTTAAAAATGGAAGTAAGAATAGGAAGAAAGTCTCACATGATCATCGAGGCTATGCTTAACACAATATTCACTAGAACAATCGAAGAATCACAAGCCTACTTTGCCGCGCCAAGAGAAAAAGACAATGTCGGATACAACAGTCATAAGATGTGGGAGAAGCTGATCGGAGAATAAGAGCATAACTTGAAGAACTTGAAGGCGACTCTCATCACCTCCTACTTCATCAGAGTGGTTCAGAAGATAACAGGCAACACTATCTTTATGAGATCAGAAACCAATGGTGTAACCAAAGGAGACCTATTTATAATATGATCAATGCTAAATAAGAAGTTTATGAATATAGGAAGGATTTCGATTGAAAGGCTATCAGCTGCAGTCGGATAGGAGGTGAAACAAACAAAGGAGTTCTACATGGGAAGCTAGATTACTAAAATAGCATACTACTTTATGGATGCAGACATGTTGATGAATTACAAGAAAACCAAGCGACATACAAAGATTGACATAAAGTCCCTCATCAATACGGGGATTTTGGAGCAGAAAGGAAAAAAGGTCTTTTACAGACAGAGCTGCTCCAAAATACTTCTGCCCCTCCCAGAGATGGCATACTATGATGCCCACAAGTTGTGGCCCACCCAAGAAGACGTTGATAAGATGTACTCGGGGGCCATCAACACTGCCACAGACCTATCATCAGCTGCTGGCGAAAAGGATGTGAGAGATAAAACTCCAGAATTGGAGATGAAGAAATAAGAGGAAAGAAAGAAGTTGGCAATAAGAAAGAAAAAGTAAAAAACATCAAACAAGCCCACTGCCCTAAACCTACCCTCACCACATGTTCCAGTGGAGATGGAGGTAAGTGAAGGATACCATTCTGAAGTGAAAATCAAAGAAGGAGGTTACCAGGCATGTCTTGAAGCCACCACAAGGGAACAACATCCATAAGTCGAGCAAGAAACCAATCAAGCATTCAAGGACCTAGATGTTGAACCTAACTCTGTGACACCAGAAGTGATTCTACAAGTGCTAGAACAACCCGAGGTGAGCACTTCTACTCTAGAAACACGCACAGACCCGACGAGAAGTAAACAAGATCCATGACTCAAGGAGACCATTACATCCACATCACCCACAACAATACTAGTAGAGCAGCAACACCAATGCCCGCAAACGTTCAGTGATGTATTAGGAAATAAGTTTGATTCCTAGTGGCAACACATGCTACAAACCTCTAAACTTAATTTAAACATTAATTCTAGCATGTGTACACTAACTACGTAGGTACAAACTTTAAATGAGAGAACTGTGGCACTCCCCTAGTTCATGTAATGGGTAATCAACACCCAAAATGCAATGATGGGAGCTCTAAAGACTCTAACCAAGGAAATGGTGGACCTCAGGAAGGAGCGAGACACCATGAGAGTAGACAAAGAGCTGATGTAGAAGGGGTCCGAGGAAGCATTAGATGACCTAAAGAAGGAACGTTAACACTTAGATGAAGAATGCCGACAAATGGATGCTAAACGTCAAGAAATAGATTGTTAGCTATAGAGAAAAAAGACAAAGCGTCTAACAAGCCCTTCCACATATTATGCTTCCTCAAGCCCCTCGAGCCCAGATAAAGACAATGACGATGTGGGAGGAACTGGTGCAGGAGTAGCATTAAAGGATGAAAGTGACAATGTGAAGACCTCCCCAAGGGTGGAACCACACACAAAGGAAGCATCGCCACATTCAAAAACTTGTCAGGACAATGAGACAAATAAAACAAATGTGTTGTCCAGGATGTTTGACTTAAATAGCAACCCAGAAGAAGATAAGGCTGCATCTTAAGACCCTAAACAAGTCATCATCACCAGAGCCAAAAGCACTACGACAGAAGATCTCACGTCACGAGAAATAAGAGATCTCAACAAATCCTTGGATGACTTAACGTTCAGGATGGATATCTGTAATGAATTTTCTCAAATTTCCAGAGTTGCACAAACCGGACGATTCATTTTATGACGAGAAAATGGTTGTGACATTAGCCACGCTCAATGTTGTAGAATTAGAGCAAACGTCAGAAGCGAACCAACCAATAAAAGATGTAGCTGCCAAGATATACATGTATAATGAAGGCAAGGAAACAACCCAAACACTGATGGAAACAAGGGTTCAGCCTCCAACCATAGAAGCACCACCCATAGAAATGTAGATAGTAGGAGACGACACCTCATAAGATGAAGAAGGTGGGCTCGCCTCTTTCATCACAAATGAGCCAGTCAGAAGGTAGAGCACACCAGTCCATGAAGCACCATTAGGTGTGGCTCCTCCTCTACCCTGTAAGATGGAGGGTATGGACATGACCACATTATCAAGAATCACATGCAGAGATGTCCATATCCTAGCAGATATATTAGATGACAACCTTCCTGGAACTAATATTCCACATCACAACAAGGGCAGGTCGCTTAACAAAGATCACTTTAGATGGATTTTTCTAAAATGAGCATGAGTACATAAGAAGTTGTTCAAAGTACTATGTGAAACTCTGCTTGAAGAATTCTTACATCCTGACAAAGTACAACTAGTATTCAATGACACCACACATCTAGCAAGGCTTCTATTTGATAAAAATGACAAAGTTGCTGATGTGATAGAGCTACAACGTGCAGTGAGCAGGGAAGACACTAAGTTTGTGGTCTTTCCCATAAGGACTGTAAAGCACTGGGAATTGATTGTCGTCAACTTATATGAGAGATAAACAATAGTGTTCAACTGTGTGCAGCTGAATTGGATAGCACCTCCCTAATCTACAAAAATAAGGAAGAAAAGGATATCTTAAAGGTGCCACTGCATCTGCAACGATCTATACAAATGGCAGACAACAGACATAAAGAGATGTGGAAGCAATTCTCTATATGCAAAAAGGTCTCCCAATAAAAGTCTAGAACAGGGGACTGCACCTTCATAGTACTCAGAATGATGGAAGCCATCCATAAGGGAGTCCCACTGGAGGATCTTTGCACAGATGATCTGCATGGGTTACGTGGTGTCTATGTAATGGAGGTTATTTACGATTGCCACTTCTTTAATGACCCCCTGATGCCTTTAGACGCAGTACCACGATGGCTTCACTAAGAAATTCCTCTCCCTGATAAGAAAACATGGAGAGAGGAACTTAAAACCCTATGGATCAATCTTGAAGAGCCCGCTAGAGCATCTGCTTGGAAGGAGGGCTAGGTAGCTAAAAAACCCGACAGAGCAGAAAGAAAACCTAAAAGCAATACAAAGCAACCTCTAAGGGCAAAAGAAAATAAAGAACAACCTCTAGCAAGCCAGCTAAAAGGAGAGATAGAGGAAGAGGATATGCCAAAAATTAAACCAGATGAACTGGCAGGAGAAATAGTGCCAACCTTCAAGGATTTCTTGGTGGAGCTATGAGAGCCTGACACTAGAATCCCTACATCTAATAATGAAATCCTTGAAGGAAATTGACATCACGATAGAGGAAATATTTGAAAGGGATGGTATCTGTGTGCTAAAGGACGACCTCTAGGATATGTTGAAAATAGGAGGGTACCTCTTAATCAGCACCATGTCGGCCTATCAAGCACTGCTGAATGACAACATGTCAAACGTGCACATGGCCTACTTCCTCCTTGTAGATGACATCCTGAAAGATAAAAGGTTGGGGGAAAAAGAATGCCTACAACAACGCCTGGTGACATCTCTTCCAGATTACTTATTCTTGCCTATTCTACATGATAGTCATTGGACTTTGTTAGTAGTCAGTGTTATAGCAAGGATTGTAGCACTTTACAATAGATAAGATGCAGCCTTTGCACTCAACAAAAGAGTGAACATGACTGCAAAAACACCTACAGAAGAAAAGGAGGTCACATGCGCCAAGGCAATTGTTGGGATGCTCAAGAGTCATGGAAAAGGGTACAAGTGTAAAAAAAGCAAAGACTTCAAGAAGACACAGTTCTACCACAGAAGCCCACAACTAAGGCTTCTATTGTCTGGCCTAGATGATGGCCCTAGCTATGATGAATACAAAGGTGGAGGGCATGCAATATGAGCAATACCACCCTCTAAGAGGAGTGCATGCCAACATGCTCCTCGAGTCAAAGTGGGCCACCAAAACCAATTAGCAAAAATAAAGAAAGCCCGTTTATACATCTAACTCCAATTTTGACACCCCATTTTGGGGTGAATGATAATTCTGGGGGAGGATTCATAAATGGGTGTAAGATGTACAATCTTTACCCAATTTTTCAAAAATTTACTTGTACATATTCTCATTTCCACCAAACTCATTTTGCAAAATTTACTTTAAGAAATTTTGTAATAAGTCACAGTTTTACTTAGCCGCCTCTTGGATTTGTCAGTTCCCCTACTAAATGATGTAGTGCTACCATTTATAGAGAGGAATAAATGAACAACTAGCACATATAACAGTAAAATGAGAAGCATAACAATATAGTTTTATCTCATTCTTACGGTAAAACGTTGTGTGTGGAGCAATCCTAAGTCTATGGAATCCCTAGAAACTGGAGGACTTCACCAAGCCATACTCCTGACCAACCACCCTAATCTGACAGTTCTAGCTAGAAAATACTCACCTCCCTCAAGAAGGAAATAGCTACCCCTTATGAATTTAATTATCCCTACTTTTGGATGAATAAAGGCTTGGCCACCTAGAAGACCATATAAAAAACCCCTCACCCAAACCCGAGAGGAGACATGAAAAGCCAAAAAGAAGAAAAAAAGTGAGAGAAATATATATATATATATATATATATATATATATATATATATAATGAGAGTTGTGCCCAAAATACGTCGAAGGGTCCCACACGGCCGATGTAATGTTGCACTCACAAATGCAGATATGTCGTGCCCGTAAGTGGAACCTTGAAGCCAAATTCATCCACCTACAATCCTAAATGACCCTCACACAACCACCTGACTTAACGTTAGGAGCCCTTGGGGTAACATTGTCCTTACCACAACTTGTGGATGAGGAAAATTTAGGAGAGTTGGAAAACACTTAAAGCCTAAAACCTACCCAAGAAAACTAGCACAGGGCCAACAAAAAATAAAGGAAGGGTGTGAAAGCTACCCCTTAAGGGGATGTTGTACCAGTATATATAGGAACCTAACTCAGAAGGGGTAAGTCATTGACGGAGAGACCTTTACTACCAAAAGGCATTAACAAGAATTTGAAGTCATGCAACTCTATTTATGAATGGGAAGAAATAGGATTTCAGGATTGAATGAAAATACCACAAGAGTTTTGTTGTAAGAATGAGATAACTCAGTAATGTTAAGTTTTTTTTTGCAAAATTTTGTCACAGTTTGCTCATCTCTCTATGATTTTGGGCCTACCCTTAGCTTGAGGAGAGGATCAATCCTATGTTTGTGGGAGTTGATACCATCTCATTTTAGGCACTTTTTGCATATGTTTTATTCTTTTCCTAGGATACATTTTATACACTTTTTCTACTTATTTTAGTACTTATGTCAAAAATCTCAATTTCACACATCTTTCACCTTTATAGGGTCATGCCAAGATATGGTCACAGCTAACACCTCGACCGTGGATAACACCTCGACTATGGCTACATCATCCACTAAGGTCCCTACCATGGTCGAAGCCCCTCATCACCATCTCTACGTGCCGCGACCGAGGTCCTATCACGATCAGGACATCCCTCTCGGCTGTGGCCTACAACCACACACCTCAATCACATGGGAATCTCGACCGAGACCAAGCTGCAATTGAGGTCATGCCTCGAACGTGTCTTACATCCATGTCTCGACTGAGGTCCTACCTCGACAAAGGTCATGCCTCAACCGCGGCCCAGATGGTTAAGTCGATGGGAAACACCTATAAAAAGGCCACCCACCTTGACTTATCAAATCATTAGATTATCAAGGACCACGAAGTGCTGCCAAATTCCATAGTCACTCACATCCATCAGACGAGGATCTCTGAAGGTAGAAGTTAGAGGAGAGAGAAGATTAACCACCCTCTTCTTTGAAGGAAGGAGAAGCCTCCACACTACCCATTCCATATCTAGATTCGAAGGAGTCTATTAGTGTATTGCCATCTTCTCTCTCTATCTAGATCTATCATCTTCTTTATGTTGTACCCCCCTCTCTTTTTGGTAGTTTATATATCTATCATTTTGTAACAACATTATGCTGCCTGTTAACATGTGTGGCTAAACATCTAACTTGGGTTGGGAGTAGCCACGTAGGCTCTCCCAACATGTATATTCTTGCTCCCCTTTAAATATAGATATGCTCTTATTAATATTATCTCCATACACTTGTTCTTAATGCTTCACTTGTATGCTTAGATACCATCTTGTGATGTTTGACTGTTGGTACCTCAAAAGAGTAGCACCTTCCTTATCTAGTGTTATGGAGTGGTATGAATGCATGAAAATGTTTGAATGCTAAGGCTAACAGTCATATGATTTGTTTTGTGGTTGTAGGGTGGTTATCTCAAGAGAGAGAGGTTACCTTATATCCTAGATCTATCCTTATCTTGAGAGAGGAGGGAATAGATGATTTTATGACTGCTTGCAATCTTGATAGGAGTATACGAAGGTGTGTGAGTTTTGCATGTTGGTGAGAGATCTTAGTAGGTGAAACCTGATCTAAGTTTCCTTCCATATCTTTGTTTCCTACCACTCATAATCATTTTTCTCTCATTATTATTTTTCTTTCCTTTAACTTTGTTTGTTTTGACTAGAGTGCAATAGTTCCGTAGGGAACAATCTTTTTTTAACCCCATCTTCTTGTTTGGAGTGTATGAGCGTGAGACCCTACACGCTTAACACCTACCAACCTTGTCCCTATGGTTCGACCCTGATTACTACATCATACCCCGTATAATAGTTATGACGGCTTGAATGTCAGGTTATAATCTTAAAAGTCTGACTACTCTGGATCTGTTCCATTTTGGGCGTGCGATTTAGGCCGGTCACTTGTAGACCCATTTCATCTTTAGGTTGGTCCCCTTTTCCTTGTAAGGACAATAAGTAGAATAATTATCATCACTCTTTCACCGTGCACAAACCATAATGTTCTTAGAGTCGGATGATCTCCATGGAAAATAGGAGTTCCTTAGCTCTTTTTATTTCCCTTGCCCTTGCTTTGGGGATCTCTGACATATCTCAAACTACTTTTATAAATTTGTTATGTAGAGTGATCTAGAACTTCATTGAGGGATTTTTTCCCTTTGAGGAACTTTTGCAAGGAAGCTCTAAGCTTGTGATTATCATCAATAAGAGTGATGACAGTAGAAGATAGACTAGCTAAATCATCTTGAGTATGAATCAAATTGGCCTATAGACACAGGGCTTTAGTAAGATAAGAATATCTTTCAAGAGCTACACTAGATACTTCATTATTAGGCTATAAAGGTCTACAAGCAAGATCACCTACTTTAGCAAGCAAGATTATCATTTTTAGTTCTATTCAAAACAAGCTCATTGATGCAAGTGTGGTTTTTAACTTTAAGGCTATTGATGTTCTTAAGATAAATACCATTCTCTACCTCAAATCCATCGCATTGCAACTCAAGTTCAAGAAATAGACCTTCCAAGGAATCAATGCTATCAAGATGAACTTTTTTCATTTTTCTCAAGAAATTCAATTTTAGCATTTAAATCATCAATAATTTTCCTTAATATTTTCTTCTTGGATTTGCAATTAGAATAAGAAGAATGGGCAACATTAATCATGCTAATGAGGGCTTCTTTAGAAAGTTCATTAAAGCTTACCTCACTTACCTCACATATGCCTTTACTAATTTAGGCCATGAGAGCAAGGTGGCATTCTAATCCATTGGAGCTGGAATCACTTGCAGAAGATTCCTCCCATGAGGCATAGGCTGCATCCTTACTTCTTCTTTCCTTCGTGTCCTTCTTCTTGAACTTGTGTTCCTTCTTGTAGTCCTCCTTCCTAGAATTGTTCTTGTGGTAGGACTTCTTTGCCTTGGGGAAATCATTCTCGTGGTGTCCTTTTTGACTAAACTCAGAGCACCTTGGAGTAGAGGAGAAGGAGGGATTTCCCTTGAAGTGCTTCCCCTTTGATTAGTTAGCTTCATGATCACTAGGGGCTTCATCTTTCTTGAGGAATTGTTATTCTAGAAAGAAAGTTGTTGTAAAAGAACAATGGCCTCCACTTGAGCTTTGAATGCATTTTCCTTCATATTCTTTGATTCCTTCTCTTCTAGCTTTTCCTCTTCATCTTTCTTGTCAAGTCTAGGATCATATGCTTGGAGATTTCCAATGAAATCTTCAATAGCAATCTCACCAAGGATTCTTGTTTCTTTAGTGGAGGTCACCTTGTATTGCCACCACTTAAGAAGAGACCTAAGGATCTTAGAGTTGATGGTACCTTGATCCATAGGTTGGCCCAAAGAATCAAGTCCATTCACAATGGTGTTGATCCTTGATTACATCTATGACAAAGTGGATTTTAGAATAAGAATTAAATATTACTCTTTTAGCCCTTGTATGCTCACTCATGGTCCCTAATTATTTTTCTCAACTTCATAATCAATTTTGATACTCAAATACAAAATATGGTGAAAAATGTGAACTTTATACACATTATAACACCTTAAATTTGATTAATTCATAAAATTGTCCAAATAAGCATATTTATACATCAAACTTCATAATTTAGTTCTCACACTTTTTCTATATATTCTTCACATTGTTGTGAAGCTATGGTCCAAATTTCAGCTCATTTGGACATTCCTACAGCTGTCTACGAATTTTTGAAGATAATACATTGAAAAAGCCTTTTCATTGCCCTTTTTATGGGCTTTTCCACATCACTGATCCATTGCAAGGGAGGGGGGCAAACCCCATCTCTCATATTTGATACCCAAGGATTAGGGGCCCGATCCAATGGCCATGGGTCTGTCTTCAACCTCTCACTGATTGTGGGGAGGTGTTAGTGCAACCTGAACAACCAAACTCGCGCGCTTGACCACTATTTGAAAAACCAAGCAAGTGAAAATCTTTGCATCGTGATTTCAAATACAACAAGCCCTATTTTGATTAGGTTTTGTGCATCCTTGCACTTCCAAAATGAGTTCTTTTCTCTCCTCTCTCACTTCGGTGACTATGGTTGCACCTAGACCTCAAGCTAGCCCTAAACCTAAGTCCTAATACTATATAAACCTCTCCCAAGGATCGCATACACTTTACCATGCTCAGAGTCGTGCCCTTGCTCACCCCTCAACCCTTAGTGCCCCTCTTTTCTTGCTCCAATCTTCCTACTATTGTGCAGCACTACCGCAAAGCCCAGGTTGGGTGTTTCTCCCTCGTTTCATATGCCCGATGATCAAGGCATCCATCGTCTTCGTGGACAAGAGGCTAGGTTGGACGGTAGCTCTGATGCCCTCCTAGGCTCATCTTTCTCCCAAAACTATTTTACTCCAGAGAGATCCTCTGCCTACCTTCAAGGCTCACGTGAGGGTCTTTGATGAAGGGTAAGAGTCCCCAAACCGCTCGGTTCAAGAGAAACCCTCCAGTTCAAAAGATCAACTAAACTGTTGATTGAACCAAGAAATCAAGCATTGCACCAACTGAACCAACTTTTAAACCAGCACACTAAGTGAACAAGCTATGTGCCTATGTGGCACAATCTAGACTACTCATCCTGAATCGAAGGATCATGAAATTTCGTATTTAAGGCATTTGTCCTCCTCTCTGTTCAAAAATATAATAATTGATCAAAAACTTGCACAAATTGTATCTCATGATTCCTAGATCCAAAATGTACAAATAAATAGTCAATTTTGATTAGAAAAACCCAGGGAATATATTAAAAATACTTTTTGAAATCTGATTACAATCTATACTCACTGATATACCTAAATCTATATCTCTTTCTTAGTTAACTGGTCTAAATGACTCAATGTTGTGATTAGACTTTGGAAACCTTATATCTTGACTCTGATGATTATCTTGACACACAAAATCATACTTGACTAGACTATACCTAATCTTGCTGGCTTAACCGCTTTTGAATATGAATCATATGCCTTGAAGATAATTTTGATGATATCTTGATAATATGATTGATCTAATCGTGTGGCATATTTTGATCTATCAACCTAATACTTGATCTTTGATTTACTCCTTATGTTAATTAAAACATGATCTAATCTTGAACACCAATGATGCTAGAAAATGATGATGATCTAGACTTGATTATGACTTGGATAATAATCATAAAACTAGGGTTTACACATATGATCCTAGAAAACCTAAGTGGGTCATCCACACTTGAAATATTCTTGACACTTGAATATTGTTTGACATTGAAATATTATGGATCGTAAGTGGATGACCTAACCCTAAGGTTGACCAAGGAAAATGTAACCCTAATCTCGAACTTTGAAACATGATCTCCAAATATCATGATCCTGACTCTTGATCCAAACATTGTGGTTTAGAATCTGACTCGAAGGTTTGACCTATTGACTCAGATATTAACCATACTCGAAGTCCTTGGTGAAAGGTATGTTGTTATATAACTCCTCCTTGATTATATTGAAGATACTTTTATGTATCTCTTGAATGTATAATTTTCTACTTACTTGGATGAGCTACTGTTCCCTATTATTAGTCTTCTATTTTTCTATACTATATTATGAAAAACATGAAAACATAAATTGCATGTCCATTATGACTGCCCGTATATTGATAATGATGATGATATTGATAATTTTGATAATGTTGATATTGAGTGCAACAACCCCCCCCCATTTGGAGGTGGGACTTGTTCATTGGTGTCTTATGTTCCTATGGTGAGAAGGAGCCTAGTGATCTTCACGTTGGGGTAACAGAGTCACACAATATATAAGCATGCTTACTTGATTACAGTATAATGGGAACTCCTAATAAAAATTGGATTGTTGAATAACAAACATTTTGTCGAATGATATTGGTTTTGGAAATCATTTGTTATTCTTTTGAATATAAGTCATGCCAAGTATACTCTTTTACTATAAACTATTTTACTTGATTTTGATAGTGTAGCGTGAAATTGCATGATTGTGTCTTGATTTTCTTGATTTTAGGCAATACATTTGGAACACTAAATAAGATCGCTTCCGCACTCTACATACTCTGATGATAGGATATATTGGAAAAATCGCCATATTGGGTTAGTTGTTCTTTAAATATCTAGTTTTTGAATTATTATTTATTATTGTATATGCCAGTGTGTTAGATCCTATTGGGCCACTCAGGGACGGGCGCTTCAATCCTCTTACTACTGACTAGGTAGTAGGATTGGGATTGGGGTAAGAACAGTTCTGTGACAACATCTTTTCCACTCTCACTTTCTTACCCATCTTGATGTTCATATGGAGACCTTTGAGCATGTAGACCTTGAAATCCTTGAATTTTATGGTCCCTTCATAGGTAACACAAAGTTTGTTCCATATCTTGTTGGTGGTGCCTCAAGAATAGATATGGTTGAATTTGGAAGGAGTGAGCACTACATAGATGATGCTAATCGTCTTTGCATTCAACTGAGCTTTCTTCAAGGTAGCTTCATCCCAAGTAGCCACATCTCCTCTTGGTTCCTTGTAGGTAAGGATGACCACTTCCCACATGTTGTAGCTCATCCCTTGCAAGTAGAACTGCATCATCTACTTCCAATAAAGGAA
Source organism: Alisma plantago-aquatica (assembly GCA_963693085.1). Lineage (NCBI taxonomy): Eukaryota > Viridiplantae > Streptophyta > Magnoliopsida > Alismatales > Alismataceae > Alisma > Alisma plantago-aquatica. The sequence goes on from OY856409.1 coordinate 957,336,440, forward strand.
TTTTTTTGGTCGAAGATTGAAAGTCTCATGAAGAATCCACCCTCCAAGTTGAGAGATCCTACAGGGTTGTCACCCATCTTCTTGTCTCGTGGGAGATCTTATTAGAGAAGACAATGGCTCTGACACCACTTGTAGGGTCAATGTATTCTAGAGGGGGTGAATAGAGCTAAAAAACACTTAAACAAGATTCATTAGACCTTCAAATTACTTTACACTATAAGGTTGCAAATATGGAATTTGTATACAATTAAACATACATAGCAAGGACGAGAAAGATTGAATGAGATCAAGAACAAGCTATGTATAATGGTTCCAAACTCCAAACTAGGAATGTGTACATCCACTACCTAGAGATGTCAACCTCTAGGATTTTTCAAACATTGCATACTTATATTCCATTATAAGACATACAATAATACCTTCTTGTTCCAGGGCAAGTGTATCTCACCTTCCTTTTTAAGGATAAAAAGATCCAATACACCTTATGAGGTCTTACCTATCCTTTGAGCTAGAGTCTTCAACCTCTACAAGGGCTTACCCACTCTTTAACGAGTTGGACACCTTCCCAAGGAGCTCCCATCTCATCAAGGATAATCATCCTTCACCTTCTCCTTCACCTTGAAGAATCTTTCACCAACTTTGCTATGGAAAAAGGGATTGGGAAAGGGAAGATTTGAGAGATTTACAAGAGTATAATGGAGTGTCTCTATCATGCATAGCCTCTCTCACTCATAATGACGTTTTGATTAATAATCAAGAGAGAGAAAGGGGCTCTTAGTAGAAAAATTCACTCAACTATATCTAGGAGCATAACAGGACAACTTGGGATGAAGCCCAAGGGTCACTATTTATAGTTGGGGATGTTTACTAGCTAGTAGAAGCACTTAGGGAAAAATTCTAGTCATTTGGGGTGTTGTAATAGATCTATTTTGTATTTTTGCAACACTTCAACCACTAGAAACACTTTTTCTATACACACACCATACATTACAGTCGATCGAGTTTTGAAAAAGCAAACTCGACCAATGACATTGTGTGCCAAAGTAAAATTTAAGTGTTGCTCGAGTTTATCCTAGATGAAACGTGGCTAACGGATTAAATTTGTTTTAGCTGTACAGGGGTTTCGATCGAGCTTGTCCTAGGAAAACTCAGTCAAACCTAGAATTTCCCACAATCCATCAACAATGATAGTTGAGTTTATCAAGGATGAAACTCAGTAGACAAAACTCCCTATAATGAATAATGGAAAATGTCATTAGATTTATTAAACATTCATTTTAAGTGATCCTGGTTTTTCTCAACTTGATTACAAGTCATATCATCAATAAAAATGATTGCAAAAATTGTCCCAAGGGTTCTAAGGTGTTTTTCCATAAAATTGCATTTGCATTGACTTTTTCTTGTATTTGGTCAATCTAGGGATTGATTCAACTGATCCTTTTCATGTACCTAATACCTAAAATCAATCTCAAATAGATGTATTAGATACATATGAATGGAATGTTTAGGTCATCATCAAAATATGGACAATGTATAATTGTTAGGTTAATAGTTTTTCTACATGCCTGGACTACATGGCTAAAGACAATAGCACCAAATGACTATGTGGTCCCCACCTACTAGAGGGAAACTAGCTATGCTACCATTTGTAATGTGTAGGCCCAATGCCCAAGGCTCTACTAGATTTTTAGGAATTATGATGCACCTGACAAACCACCACTAACCTCATTTGTGTGCTTTTCCCTCACTCATGCATAGTTTAAGATCAAAATTCCTAACAAATCACTCATCCTAGTTCTAATATGGATCGAGCACACCTAACAATAGAGTTCTTACTGATGGAACCCTAAATTGGAGGTGCACCTTGATGATATGGATTTTCTAATCATTCCTTTCAAGAACATTTTAGTTGAGGCGTCAAATCCGATGTTACTCCCCAACATAGAGTAACATAATGGACCACTACTCAAGGCTCTAGTAGAGTTTCAAGAATGATGGTTGTCCCTAGAGGTGACCACTAGCCTAGGCCCACTAACCTAGGCTCTAGTAGAGTTTTGAGAATGATGACTAGCCACGAAGAACCTCAATGTCCTTGGCTATTCATATTGTCCTCACTAACACACAACATAGGATTAACTTCTTGATACGTCACTCATCCTAGTACTACTCTAAGTTGAGAACACTAAATAGATAAGTACCTATTCAAAGTGTCACCTAGAAAGGAGGTACAACTTGGTGATAGAGTATTCTAATTATTCCTTTCAGGATTATTCTATCAAAGGCCTTAATTCCTTAGATGTTACAATCTCCCATGTTTAGACTGTTGAACTCCTTGACAAGGCTCAACTATATGGCCTCATAATTGCTTCCCCATTTTAGTTCATACCCATAATTGCCCATGCATAGCCAAGATACATCCATCACTATCAACATAAGTGCTGTTGCATCTCACCTCAGTAGAGATCCCTTTCCACTTGCCCAAGCTTCATGGATAAATACTATAGCTCCATATGTCCATGTTAGCAGCCACCTTCTGGAAGGGAACTAACTCTAATACCATATGTAACAACATTCTCCTCTTGTTATCCCAATTAAAAGTAGATCAAAGAGTCAAAGGACATTATGCAATATTTTAAGTATCTAGATTCAAATAATTAACTCATAACAAATATTAACTTCAAACAAAAGTTATGTTTGACAAAATAGAAGATAGATCTTCCAAAGGGAGTTACAATAATCTTGAAACTTGTGAAAGCCTAACGTTGAATCTAAATAAAGACAAAAATGAAACTACCTAAAATCCTCCATGTTTATTATGTGTTCATATTGTTCCTTTTTCTTGGAGAGTGGCCCAAAACTTTAGGTCAGCATCTCTAAACTAAAATTCCTAAAAACAAATTGTGACTAGCACAAAATTATTCTATGTACACTGGTTCAATAAAAAATGTTCATATATGACTCATCAATATAGATGTCACAATATCGATTATCTATAAGTAATCTAAAATTCATTGTCAATTCAATCTTTAACACATATATATTCCATATCCTTTGGTGAATCAATCTCTTATTCTAGTAATGGACTTGATGGATTTAGTTCCAACATTGGACTAATATCTCTAATGGTTGTTCTAGTAATGATTGTATGCCAACAATTTCACTTGTTTTCTTTCCATGTTGTTAGTGATCAACCCTTAATTTGTGGGAATGTTCCTATCCCTAACCACCCTTGAGATTCAAAATTGGATTTGTATATTCTTACATACATATGTGATACACATAGTACTTAAAGGGTTGTGAGAAAGAAACAACTAATTAGTTCAAGTATATTTCACAAATCTCAAGGAAACATTTGTGAATCATAGGGAAACATGATTACATTTTTATTTGATGTTTAAACCATATTACTTGTTAAAATGAGGAATGATATCCAAATAAACTCATGTCTTGAATCAAGCTCTGATTTAATAAACATTCATAGTTCAACACCATCTCAAAAGTCCTTAGATAGAGTTTTGAGGTCAAGCATGCATCTTGGTTAGGGTTAGGGTTCTCAAGTAGGGTGTGGTTTAATTGATCCCTAATTTAAGAAAGGAAAACCTAAATCTTCATATTGATTTTTCAGATACATAGTTCTCATGAATGAGGCTATTAATTAATGATGTCATCATTTAGTTACAACATTAGCCTTTATAGTTGTCAAACTTAGGGTGTTGAATTTAACTCATCATATAAAAAATGTGAACCCATACATACTTGTTGAATATATAGTGGAATCTTATCATGAAACCATTTTATTTGGGTTTTACTCATTTTTCTTATTTGATTTATATGTATATATATACATATATTACCTGTATTTGGATTAGTTAATTAAAATGTGTGATTTTCTTAAAATTATTTAATGTGAACCAATGATAGGCTATTATGCCAACTGACTTCCTTTTTAAAATCCCCAAGAAGTGGATAACGGAATAAGGGGAACTACACCCTTACCCCTCATGTTGTGCCTTGGGCCAGCACACGTTCTGGTATGGTTGTAATAAACCATGGGGATTTTTCTGCCACCATGGTTGCGGGCTCCTTGGACACGGAGGTCACCCTGAGGATTGAATCACTGATCCAAGCTTAGAGGGACTCCATAAAGGTTGTCTTTTCCAGGCCTTGTCAATGTCGAAAAGCATTTGCTCAAGCTAAGAGGGTGGCTAGAGATGGTTGGGGACACTAGGTTATATAGAAATAGAAGGGGATGAAAGGGAGGAAGAGTGGGAGAGAAATACATCTCACTATGCTTGAATCTTCATTGAGGAAGATTCGTAGAGTTTTGCATAGCCAAATAGTGGTTTCGATCATGGTTGGGGGTGTTTAGGACTTTTGGTCATCATTGGCAGAGGTGAAGCAAGTCGGTAGAGTTGGGGGGACTCCACAATTGAAGATATGGCAAATGGAGACTAGGGTTGTCCCCGAGGTGGTTACCGTGAACCCAGGGCCAAGTTAATTGCTTGAATGAGGTATGATTCTCTTGGGAAAATAGGTTATCAGTAAAGAAGATGGTGGTTATTAGGGTGGAGACTCATGATGGTTGAGGCACCATTAATTTGGGGTTATGAAGTGTCACTCCTTGATGCTTTACATGCCTTTATATAGGCATGGTTAAAATCATAGAACCTCTGGGATCGTTCCCCAGCTATGGCTGGAGAGTGGGGAAAGGATGTTTCTACTAGGCACAATTGTTCTTCACATGGAATGAGTCATTTGAGTTAGAAGGTTGAGGAAATTGGAAAGATTTACGCAAAGATTGGTGATGAATGGAAAGAGAGGTCAATGAATTGGGTGTAAAGGAATAGGCATGTGGTTCCCATTCTTGGTGTGAGGTCGAAGACGACTCATGTGTTTTTTATTCATGCTCAAAGGGTCTGAAAATCACTTGACTAACTATTTATTGGGATTTATTAGTCCCTCACTTGACTAACAAGATTTGTTATTGAAAATTGTTAAAACAAAAACTCACATATTTTATTGAACTAGACTCATGAGTTTTATTGCAAACACCCACTCATGGTATTCAAACAAAAGATGTGTTGTAAACTTACCAAGTTGAAAAGTAATGTAGCACATGAAAAGAAAATGCATGTTATTATAATGTGTCAAGAATTTCTTCTAGTAACACAACAAATCTTTCTACCTATGGTTTTTTTGAGACACGGGAAGATACCAAGAAGTCTTAACCAGTCAATCCTCCAGAAATCCTAGTTCCACCTAAATTGAAACTTGAAGACATTCATCCTTAGAAGATAGTCAACTCTTAGACAAATACCATTGCCTTATTAGAATAGAAGATTCTATTTGGTCTCAACTAGAATCCATAATTATACATCACAACATAAACACGGTGACAAGAAGGTATCACTCATCTTTTTTTACAATGGAGCTAGTCTTAATGGCTTCCATTTAACCTATTCATCACACTCAACATCAAGTCAGGTGAAATTCTAGCTACCAATCCAACAACTTCCGCCTACAATGATCTCTATAAGAAGTCATGGGTAGGGTCCAACTATAGATATATGCCCAAATATTTTTAGGAATATCTTACTAGTCATGCAAATCAACACATTTATCAATATTCTCCCTAGAGACCCGTGGATACACCATAACAAATTCCTACCTTATTCACTTCATAAATACCTAAAGTTCAAGAATTTCAACACTACCATCATTATCAATGGTGACCTCCTTAAAGAAATAGTAGCCCCTATTGAATATTTTGATTTGGATGTACTCTTTAATTCATAAATGATTGAGACAATAAGTTCCACATCATAACAATTCCTAAAGTTCACTCCTATTCAACATGATATTGGTTGTTCAATAAAGGACTCAAAGCATATGGGTCTTGAAATCAGAAACAACATAGGTAAATTTCATCAAGGCACTACTGAATGAGTCGTTGCTCATGGGAAGCACAACACCACTATGCTTGGTTACAAAGGACTCCAAGCATAGAATCGAAACTACCTCACTTATTGGTCTCCTTATTGGCATCCAGCCACATTTTTGTCAACCAAAGAGTATATGAATTTGTAGATAAAATAAAGCACTAGAATTTCACATGGCTACACTTGAATTCCACAATATATGGGACACATTTTTCAACCATAGATTAAGATAGGGATTGTAATTGTCAATCTAGGACAATTACTCACAATATGAAACAAGGACTAGATAATGACACCCTCCACGAGTGCTATATACAAAATACCCACAACATAAAAGGGGCCCCAAGATACCACAACATCTATCATCAAGATGAAGTAAGACATATCCTACAAAAACAGCATTGAAAACTTCAAGCTAGTTGGAAACAAAGATGTGTCAACTGTCAAGTGAATATATAATGAGCAAAGAGGAGATGCCACCCATGCTCTTTAGCTAGATTCTTCATTAGGTTCCATGAAAGGCATGCTACTGTCATTGTGAATATATAATGAGAAAAGAGGAGATGCCACCCATGCTCTTTAGCTAGATTCATTCTTAGTCTCCATGAAAGGCATGCACTATCATTGTGAAAACTTCCACTTAAATCACAACACTTATAAGCTAGCAATATTCAATTATATATACATATTCAAAAGAACAATAATCTAAAGACATTTTGATTGTTCTTATCGGTGAACCTCCTGAGGACATAGTCTTCCATGAATAAGTGGCATAAGAATGATAACCATTCCACATTACATACAATACAAATACTATCCATATGAGTAGATTCACACTCCCTCATCCTAGAACAATGGGTGTCTCTTAGCCACCACCAAACTAAGTCTGCCTTGATTGATCTATCCTATGCCCTTTCATGATCATATGACTTGGTAATATAACTCTATTGCATGATATGGATATAATATGACTAATTATGATCATGCAAAGCAGACCTTGATGATAATCTAACTCTCATGCTTCCTCTATGGTCAAATCAGAGTTTATCTTTATCTTTTGATACTCATAATGTAGATGGTTCACCTAGACCTAAGGCTTAACGTAGATACTTGTGCTATGTTGAATCAATGCATGCATGTCTGACAAGATGAAATTATATTTGAATTATTTGATACCTATTTTTAGGAGAACATCCACATGACATGATGTAAGTTTATCTTATGAAATTATACTTATCTAAGAAACTATATTATGTATTTTTTATATCTTTGGTCCCTTTGGGTTGGACGTTCTCTAGGAATTTTACTCAAGAATCATAACTTGTTAACTACTTTCAAGGTACTCTTAATCTCTTTAACCTACTATGATATTGGCTTGTTTGTATGTATATTTGTATGAATGCTTATCTACTTACTTACGAGGTTGAAATATTGTTCCTATGGATACTATTTTCATGTTGACAAACCTTGAACATTATTAAGAGAAATCCATTATATACCCTTGTGCACCGGCCTAATTTTTGTTGTAAGGGCACAAGGCATGTTGAGAAAGGGTTAGCTCTTGGAGATGGCCTTGAGGTACCATATGAATAGGATTTACACATGGTGTTTAGTCTTGAATCCCTCACATTGAGATAGGGTGCATACTTAGCTTTGGCTTGAATGCCCCTCATTTATCCTCCCTTTGGAAGTGGTCAGAATGCCTATGTTTGTATAATGGATAAAGAAACCTAAAACATGTTTTGTATAAAAGAATGTCATTAATCTTTAGTACCTCATTTCCTCTTCTACGTCTTATATTATTTCTAGACAAGCAACATTTGTTATACTCCTAAACTGGGTTTACATTTCTTTTCATATTGTACTTAATGCTCTAGCATTAATATATTTTGTTTATCAAATTAGTTGCCAAATGAAAATCAACTTGACTAGGTAACCTAATCTCTAAAATTAAACACATGTAGAGTATCTCTAAAATAGAAATGGGTACATGTATCTGTTTCCATATAAGCATCTTATTATCTATTCAGTTTGTTATTACTTTACATATATATTGGTTGTGTGAAATATTTGTGCCATTCAATGGACAGATGCCAAAACCCTACTTTGACTAACCTATAGTCAGTAGGGGTATGATGAGGGTAACAAATAGTTTCTATGATAATGGTTCGTAAAAGTTCCTTCATCCACATGCATGATGTCGAGGTTGAGTCCCTTGGTAAGAGGCTTGAGAACAAGTAGTTTTTTCAAGAAGAAGACAAGGTACTTCTGCAATGACATTGACACAATAACAACCATTCTGGATCTGGATCCAAAAGTGCCAATTTTACACTAACAAAAGACATGCCTAGTTGTTGCAAAACTAGTGTCAGATAAGATATATTCAATTTCCATTTTATGTCCTTAATATACCTATGTTTTATGGCTATGATGGATCTAATTGGATAAGAGTTCTAAAGGAAAAAAATTATGATTACATTGTTCTCCCTCCCTCCATAATTGTACACCAAGAATTATGAATAATGAACACACTGAGGACTCCTGTGTACACTTACTTGACCACCTTTCATGAATCAACATTGGAAGGTTCTTTCCATATTATCCATTTTGAACATTAGATATTCCTACCAAATGTGGAAATCATTTACTTATGGATCCCATAAGTGATTCTCTACACAGTTAGAAGCTTGGCATCAATACACTTAGTAAAATGTACTACAAACCTTCCATTTTGGTAGAGACTATGTACACTCTTTTGGTGCGGTCATGTCTATGTAATTTTGGTTTTTTCAATTATTGATAGCATTTCAACCATCAGGGTACAAACCCATGTGATTAATCCTATGTTATGTAGGGAATCAAAACAAATAAATATTTACTTAGCTATGATACAATTCAAATACATAGATATAATATATTGTTTACATATCCTCATTATATAACATAACATATGCCAACTCATCACCAGTTAGGGTTTCTTATTCCTTAATAATTGTTTTCAATCTATAACATCTAGTTGACTTTACTACTAAAATATGAATGTGACATTAAATGATAAATTTTACTAGAATGAATGAAATATGTTTGATTGAAACTGAGTATGAAATAGTTGTGATATCTTAATAGACCATCATGTTGTTAATTTTCACTAAATAAACTAAACATGTTCATTAATGATGACACATACCCTAACATTGAACCATTCAATCAAAACATTATAACATTTTAACTTTTCGAATAAAACTCGTAGTAAATATATACATTTATCAAACTCTTACATTTTTAGGTGTAACAAGTTTTTTTATGGTAGAAATGTGAAATCTACTCACTCTTAAGCTAAAACTCTATATGGAAGCACATATTTATATCCAAAACATGGACAAGATTTTTCCACACAAAAAAGTATACAAGAAAACAAACATAGGTACATCTCTTTGTTAGCTAAGGAATAACAAAAGGAAAGGGATAAGTGTAAGATTAATTCACTACATGTAGATGAAAATGAAGAGAAATAGATGCAAACTACTATCTCTAACCATATAGAATAAGAACAAGAAGAACTTAATATTGTTCTCACCCTTTCCCACACACTTAAAATTATCCTAAAAATGTCTCTTTATTACAAACTAAGATTTAGAATATATAGAGTGGTAGGAATTAGCTACAACTCATTTTTAGGCTTGCTAAATTGGGTTTAGGTTGTTTCATGTTTTTAGTCTCTTGTAAGACTTAGAATCCATCTTTGACCCGATCCAGTCGGTGTTGACTGCTCACAAGATCCACAAATTCCATGCTCACCATCAATCATGGTTGGACCAACCAATCCTAATTTAGTTTTTTTTTTATAAAAGCCACCCCCTGGGTATTTTCCATGCTCTTCATAGACCAATCATTAATTGAAATTAATTTAGACCAAAATACACATCAAATAACACTTTTGTTAGTTACAACCCCATAACTTTGTTACACCATCTTGATTATCTCTCTATAGACACATCTAGGTCAATGTTGATACATTTGAGACCAAACATTTCTAAGGATATTTCTATGTTAGTAAGTTAGTGTCAACAAAGGATCATCGAATATGTTCTCACAGATGTTTAACATTTTCAAAATGGACTTATCTTTTATAACTTATGTATAATTCATATTCATGTTATTCATCAAAAGACTTTTGTATGAGATATATGATTTTAACTACAAGTTTAATGACTTTTACTTATCATGGTAAGTTATCTCTTAAAATTTATAGAATATTATCTATCTGTAGGTGTATCATAGCTTATATGAAAACATTACAAAGAAACTAATGAATTTGGTTGTGATTCACTCATCCATGGATTACATTTTTAATCACATTAGGGGTCATAACTCACCACATATTTGATAATTAACAACTCCAAAGGAATGGGGATTGAAGTTTGGTTCATTAAACCATAAACAATTAACATACTTTGTATTATCCATACCAATGTTTGAAGAAAAATTATGGCATTCAAGGTTACTTAATAATGTAACAATTTTAATCACATTTCTATCTTTGAATTGACCCTTCATATCATGTGAATATTAACTAGTTATTCATTGATCCAATACATAAACTAGTATCTCACACCTCTTGGACCAAACCAGATATGCATTAAGAGGGGGGAAATAACCACTACAGTGAATTAAAATATCATCTCCCTATCTATTTCCCTAAATAACTGGTCAAATGTCTTCATAGTGAACTGTCTTGATGATGAAACCTCCCTCTAATCTATGTAAGTAAAAATATAAGGAGGAAAGTCCTACTAATCTATATAGAAAACAATTCCAACAGATAAAGTAACTTCTTAGCAAGCTACTTTTTGGGTCATAAATTGCATCCCCCTTCTCTCAAATAATAATGTTATTGGTTCTAGAATCTTATGGTTACCCTTGAGAGTTTTGGGCATGGAATATCATATTCCTCACATGATTTTATGATGTTTCTTATATGATTTTTCCTTAGGGATAGGACTATAATTAGTCAAAAACAAGGCTATGCTAATTATAAATAGGAAACACATGATTTCTTAATGAAGATTCATTTAATAGACCACCAACTTTATTTAGAAATTGTTGAATAAGTGTATATTTGAAAGAATTTGGACAGTTCTATACACAACACTTTATTAAAATAGGCCTATAAGATTCAATTCTAGAGTGGAATATGCATGTATTTGAGTGCACATCCTGGTTATATATGATAGAACTGACTCTCGAGGGTGATGAAGGTGACTCACAATTCATTTAATTTTAGAATGAATGGAAACCAGTGGTTTATATATTTGTGAGTTATTGGTAATGAAGAAGATACATACACTTAACATCAGGATCAAGAAAAATACTTATTTGGAAATAGATTAAAGTCTTGTCTAGAGAAGATAATTTAGAGAATTCATATACTATTCTAAATATCTTAACTATAATTTCCGCTTTTTCTAATATGTCTACATAAACTTGTAAATATAAAAAATTTGGAGATGATAAATCGATATTTAAAGTATCTTCTTGTAAGAAACAATACTTTTACCAGGACTCGATCCATTCCATGTACTCTTGTGTTTGTTTTCAATGATTCTCCATCTATTTCCAAACCTCAATAAAAGATAAGATGGGCCCTCTTGTATTTTTAAAGAGGAAAAAGTCTCTGGATAAGTGTATCTACAAATCTAACATGTGTATATTTCATTGGATCTCAACTTATATTTTCTCTCCTTTGAAGGATACGTACAGTGGTTTGAAGGTCATCAACAAAAAAATGAACATTGAGGTTGGATGTTTAACATCTCAAGGTTTAAATTGGATACACCATTCCACATCTCCTATTAGAATGCCAAAGGAAAAAAGCAAAAAATAAAAGGAGTCAATGAAAAGGTAAATATATTGAATATTGATATCATTAATCTCATTGAAAGTAAGAAAAGAGAAAACAAGGCTACTAGTATTTTCCCAACTTCAGTTGAACATAAAATCAAATTTTCATGTTCTGGAAGAGTCTTTATCTTGTGGTGTAACAATTGTTGCAATATTAATAAGATTATTTTAAACTAATCAGATCGTTCGTTCTAGAGTAGATATGGGTCTATTTCATTTTCTTCTCATTGTCATGTTTCTACATAACATGGATGCAGATAAAAGTTATATATGGGAGTCTATTGAGGATATTTAATGATGTTATATTGATCTTTGGATTAATATGGGAGAATTCAATTATGTTAGAAAGATGCTGAAAAGATTTGGAATCTCCCTCTCACTATAAAATTTATGGATAATATCAATGGTTGTAGTCTTAACTGGGGACTTTTTTAGTTGAACTTAAAAGGATTGTCTTTACTTTAGATAGTAACCAAGATGGAGTATGCTTTACTACTTTCCAGGCTAACATATTTTTCTTGAATTCTGATTCTATCATGAAACCATTTATTACCCAAATCCTAACTCCAAATTACTAGAAAGTCAATGGAAATAGTTCCAAGTGTTCGTCCCTAGCGTGGTATAATAAAATCACAAATAAAAAAGCATAAAAACTTAGCATATATAAACAAATAACAAGATAAAGGCACCAACACAATCTCAACATTCAACAAGTGTATTAATGACAACTTTATAACCTCAAATTTCACTTATATTGAAATGTAATTATTCAATGAAAAGAGACATGTTTGGAAATTTGGGTGCTTTGTTTTAAAGAATGGATTTCTTTACAAATTTCCCTTGAATGATGGATTACGTGAATTCTAAAATCTTATTAATCCAATGGTCGGTAAAAGGGAAAAGGGATAAAAGAAAATCTTGTAATAAGTAAAAAGAAAAAAAAGAAACAGATGATAATTGTGTGTACATTAGAGAATTGTGTAGAATTCTCTAGAGAGTGTCATGGATGGCCACTAATAATTATTCTTTGTTTTCACATGGTTTATAATATAAAAAATAGAAAAAATAAAGCAAATAGAAAAGGAAGAAAGATAAAAGGATTGATTTCGATGCCTTAAATACATAAATTAGAGGGAGACTTTTTGATTTCTAGTCTCAATATTTGCACACATATAGATTAAGTCAATAGAGACTTTCCCTTAAAATTTTATATTAAAAGTATGGATGATTTGAGAGATATGGATTTTATTAAAATACCTAAGATAATCATATTAGAATTAACTTTTTGTCCTTTATAACTGAGGCACACTTTGTGGGATGTTGCATCTGTGATCCAACCATGATGCATTTATCACCTACCTTGTCTAGATTGGGAAAGTCATGAACAATAACTCTCTTCCTCCTTTCACACCTCTCTCTCCCAGTCCATGAAAGAATCTATAAGGTTGCTTGTTGGAATTTTGAGACGATTCCAGACCAGATCATCCCTAGATAGCACATGTTTGGAATCTTTAAATGACTTTCCCCTTTCATACTCTAGAGTCAGACTCCATGGATGGCTGGCTTGCTAGTCAGTCATATATATATGGACTCCTAGAGTGTTTATGATACCATAAGGAGGATGGAGAGACCCAGACGAACTCTAGTAATCCTTGACTGCTCCAATCTCACCCCATACATCTAGAATTCTCTACCTTCCCTTGCATTAACTCCCTACGCTGCATAGGAAGACTCCTCCTTCCTTTCTCCTTGCTTTGGCCTCCTTGTGGCCAAATGTGACCGCCAGGGAGTTTGGCAAAGTAGGCCGAAGAGGAAGGTGCAACCTCTTGCTACCCCAAGGCTTGGAAATGTGGATTCAACCTTTGTGTTGACTCATCTAGCAATAGATCATGAGAAAGAGGGTTGGGCTGAGGTTGAAGAAAAGGGTCGATGGTTTTACCATTGTGCCCTTGAAGAGGGTTAGACCAGGCTTGAGGACACAAGGACTGAAGAGTCTATCTACCCTGACTTGTGTGGAAGGGAGACGTGCTTCTCACATGGAGCACAAGAGATGTGGAAGATCTCTACTGGACCAAGAAAGCTGCATGGAATATAAGGTAATAATAACTAAACGCTGACATGGCCTCCAGTGATTGGTAAATATATGCTATTTTTTGAAAAAAATGTAGTAATCAACAGAATGATCCAATGAAGACATGTTATATATGAAAATTGATCAAGAAAATGCAAGGAATTCTATAAAAATATGTTCACTGCCTATTCTACTTCTAGTTTGAAAAGTGAAAAAAGTTGTTATCTTTAATGTAGTTAATGAACTAGAAACCCTATGTTTTAGGTATTGATGATCTTAATGTGTTAAATTAATATTGATGATAAAATACCAATCTTTTATGAATAAAAAGAGTAACTTGAAAGATATGTGAACTTAGCAACCCATGTTTTGGATATTTAAGGTTTCCTTGAGTTGAAAGGTGTCATTAATCATAAGATTAGGTTTTGTTAACCCAAAGGTCATGAAAAGTGGAAACTAGGGTGTAGGAAGACAAAACCCTAATGAAACCCTAAAGTTAACCTTGAAACCCTAAACTTGAGACCCAAGTTAGTCATAATGATGATTTGGATAAAATAATGATACATGGGTGTATTGCTTTAACTTTCATGAGAATCACTTGGTTTCTTGTTTCATTATTCATGAGTGCTCTTTCTTAGACATTAAGAACACCTGATCAAGGTATGTGGTTATGCCTGTGAACAACCTCTATAGTTTCACTGCATTTTCTGGGGTTTCATCAGATTTCTTAATATTAAATGCTTGGATCATATTTATTTCCTACAATCTATAAAGTCACCATGGCTATCGCAAATTATGCTTATAACTTGCTCGAAACCAGCATACCAACTCTATAAATTTGAATGGAAGGAAATGAAAGGTCATGGTGATGACTAAAGACCATGCCCCAGATTGGGAAGGTCAGACCAAGCCCCAAATTGGGAAGGTCAGACCAGGTCCCATATTAGGAAGCTCATATGAGGTCAGACCATGCCCCAAATTGGGAAGGTCATATGAGGTCAGACCAGGCCCCAGATTGGCAAGGTCATATGAGGTCAGGCTCCAGATTGGAAAGACCAACACGACACCCGAGCTCGATGCTGGAAAGACCAACATGAAACATGGGCTCCAGATTGAGAAGGTAGACTTTTCATCCACTATAGGGACAAGACCCTAAAAGGGTATCCCAGAGGTTGAATAAAAATGGGTCGAGAAGTTATAAAGATAATGATAATTTTGTTTCTGTAACAATAATTGTTGTTATTATGTTGTTATACTAGATGCAATATTTTGTTTCCCCCACATACCAGTATAACTTGTTATACTGACCGACTATTTTGTTTGTCAATGTTTTAGGATAATCTGCTATTATTCTGCAAATGATGAAAGATGGACACTCGGTGAAGAAGGCATCCAACAAAAAAATTTAAAGAAAATCCTAGAGGATATAGTTATATGGTTGTACTTCATATGGTAAACTTTAGAAATCTGTATTTTGTAACCATGTTGGAATATTTATATCCCATCTTGTACCAACTTATTCATATTAGTGAAAAATTATTAATTATTTTTGGTTAATTGCTAAACTTGCAATCATGTATGAAAGTAATGGCCCATTCCCTCTCGGACTGCCTAAATAGGGGATAATAGGGGGAAGGGTTGTTACAAAAAAATTATTTATTATAATATTGCAACTAAAAATTGAGAGTAGAATTTTACACAAGTCTTTACATGTACACTGGCTAGGATCTTACAACAAGTATAGCTGATCATAGCTCACCAAGCCACCAACTTCCTAGCAATCTATGGACCTAACCCATATGTGAAACAAGTGGATCAACACATGAGGTGTTGTGTACAGGGTAGAAAGATACATACATATAAACTTTGCATAATTGGAAAAAAAATTGTATAAGAAAATGAATACAAATAAACAAGTTATTTGTACGTATTTGTACAAATTAACTAACTTCCCATCAAGAGAGTCTTTGAGAGTGTTGAAGATTAGTTAACCATGTTTCTACGTGAGGGGCCTCAAGGCCATTGCCAAGAACTAACCCTAATTTCTACATGAGGGGCCTCAATGTCTAAAGTCATTGATTAAATCCCTATTTCAAATTTATTTATTAGAGTTATAGTCTATGTTTGCAAGTTAAAAAACCAACAAGACAAGCATCAAGTAAAAGACTATAATACTATGTGGCAACATTTGATCAAGTAAATAAGCATACATATTTATCACAATTAACATAAGATATCCATAGTCATATAAGAAATGTGTACTTAATTGAGAGATTAATAGCTTGTCCTTGGTCATCTAGATCACAAACCAAACTTGATTCAAAACAAGATAGCATACATGCATTAGATTCTCATCATTAATCCAAAATAGTTTCAGTTTAGATTTTTCATGATGTTAGGTTCCAAGTTGATTATAAATACATTAGATGATCTTTTACTGATCTAGAGGTCATCATGAAGGTGTGGTTCATGTTCATGACTATCTAATGTTCCATGCATTTTATATGAATATTATAAGATTTATATCACTAATGCACATTTTAGGGTCAAATGACTCATAATAGAGAAACAAGGTCAACATTCATCAATATATGAGGACCAAACATTAAGTAGGGTTTAGGTGAGAAGGAATATGGCATGAGAAGCACTATAAAATTGAATGGATGTCCCCTAACGTCTAGGTGTCATATTAGTAACATTAGGTTCAATGTTTCCACAAATGAGCACATAATAATTTATTTCACATATGTCATTAAGATTCAACATGAGACTTAGATGGTACATCCACATCCAAGTAAGTCATTTATAGGAGGGGAGGACAAAACAATAGGACTCATATTGAGACTAGGGCACAAGAATGACAACAAGTCATATAAGTCACATATGATAACCACTAGGTGGTTTAGGGCTATCCACACCATCATAGGTCAAGAGGGGATGACCTTAGGCATTAAAGTCACAAAACATCACGATGTTACTAATTTTAGGGATTTAATGGGTTCAGATCACAAAGGAGCCAAAGTTATTATTTGAATCAACTCTAAAAGGGTAACAACCATGCATTTTATGCCATATTGTCACATTAAGGGCATAGGGTGATCATGGGTGAGATAGGTGTCCTATAGGGCACATGTTTTCTACTATCATAGTTATTTAAGTAGTACATGTATTTTAGGAGCAAAAAATTACAAATATAGCAATAATACATCATCAAAGTCCTAAGGTAAGTCATTTATGTGCATTAGGGCCATACATTAGAAAAAGGGAAGATTAGGAGTTCAAACTTGTACGAAGCACTTCTAAGATATTGATCTCATGATTAGGAGGGTAGATATGCATAAAAGTTCCAATATTTAGATAGTCAAGCATTTCTCATGGTTAAACAAGGTCAAAGTTAGCATTTTTAGCAAATCAAGAGAACTAGGAAAATATTTAGGTTCATACAATGTGTCAAATGGGTATATCTCATTGAGATGATAAATTTTATAATTATAATCTCTAGATTCAGACTAGAAAGGGTGAAGTTATCATTTTTTAAAAATCTACATTCAAACTATTGCTATTTGAGAAATATTACTGTTTAGATTTTCATTGGGTGTGTCTAAGAGGAGGGGGTGGGGTCTATGTCATGCTGGCATGGTGTTCAATCAGTAGTCAGCTTCTCCATGCTTCCCTTGCCGCCCCACATGATGGAGGAAGAGAGGTACCCTCATTGTGACGTGGAATCCTATGGCTTGCCTGATCCCTCAATCAACTTTGACCATTCGTCTGATCAAAGGGTGCCTACATTGTCCTCTCCACACTATACTCCTTATATGCAACAGACTTGGTCATGGAGGCACCCAAACCTAAAACTCCAAGTGATGGATCTTGAGGGGAAGAAAGCATCCTTGAAGATGTCACCCACCTCCATCACGACATCATAAGGTCAACTATCATCTCAGCTTTGGCTAGGGATGAGTAGGGAGAAAATATCCAATATCCCATGGGTCACAACCACCAAGTCTAGAAGAAGAAATGAGGGAGAAAATAGGTTGTATAGGGTGTGAACAAGCAAGCACAAAGAAGGAAAACGAGATTGGAGAAGAGGAACAGAGTGAATGAAGTGCTTAATCGCACCAAAAGAGGTGAGATCGAAAAGTTACAGTGGTTTCGAGGTGGTGTTCGGAGTGTGCAACACCTTTTGTGTTTGTGCACCATACAGATGAAGGAGATGAGTCTATGACCCTCATATCTCTGATCCATCAATTAGAAACCAAGACTAGATATTTCCACTTGGGTTTGCAAGGGATTGGACATATCTAGGGCCCGCACCCTTTCATGGGCTCAATGTGGCTGGCACAATTAGTAGCCAAATAAGCAAATTCAGATTAAATCAAGGCAAATCAAGGAAAATTTTGAAATCTCATAACTTCATATACGAAGGTTTGATTGTAAAATATTTTGCAACATGTGATTCGTAGTTGAATCTTTTACCTCATGACATACATAAGAGAATAAGAAGATACCACTGAATGGGTTTAATTCAGTTTCAAGAGGATTATTTCGATAAAAGCATGACATGGTGTTCAATATTTCTAATAAATATCATACATTGAAAAATTGATCATTAATGTGGACAAATTGGGGTAGTACAACACCCAAATGATAAAATATTATCCAATCAACTATGATGAGTTGCTAGAGAGAGAAAGAGTATATTAGAAGAGAGAGAATGTTGGGTTTTCACAATTTCTTAACACAAATTCTACTTTTTTATGGTGAATCCATCTCTTTGTTAGCAAAAATGTAACCATC
Source organism: Alisma plantago-aquatica (assembly GCA_963693085.1). Classification (NCBI taxonomy): domain Eukaryota; kingdom Viridiplantae; phylum Streptophyta; class Magnoliopsida; order Alismatales; family Alismataceae; genus Alisma; species Alisma plantago-aquatica. The sequence continues at coordinate 957,355,148 of OY856409.1, forward strand.
TTCCTAAAAGCTAGTAATCCTAGAAGTGTGAAATGTTCATTCATTTCTATCAATGCTTGGCTTCTTCATTCAAATGTCTTATTTATTGTAAAGAAGGCATGTGATTATGAGGTTGAAGGCTTTGTTATGTATACAAGGTACATCAAAAATTATAAATCTCACATTTGAATTATAGGGGTGGAGTTACATTTCAATTGGAAGCTATATGGATAAAGTAAGCAATTCGCTGACAAGGAGTGGCTCAAGTGGTCAAGCACGGTGTCTCCTCACGAAGGGACCCGGGTTTGAATCCCAGCTGCCACCTTGGTTTGTCACCCTCCTGGATGTCATGCCTCCATCACGAGTGTGGTAGAGGGGGTGAGAATGCCTCTCTTTATCCCAAAGTAAGCAATTCTAATAGAAATGTTTGAAACTCAGAATGAGGAAGAACTTAATTCTCTCAATGACAAATTGCAAAATATTTCTAAATCCTTAAGAAAGGATCTAGGGAAATCCTTCATTCAAGGGGAATCCCTCCTCATACTAGGACTCAGTGGTTTGAAAAGGATATTAATAGTAGAAAGTTTTAATCCATTATGAAGACTAGAAAACTAAGAAATAATCTCAAAAGTCTATTGATCAATGGATAGATTAATTATGATTTGAATGGTATTCAATTCTATGTCTAGTTTTTAATTTCACAAATTCAATAATCAAATACATTGTAATGATGTTTGAAGTTCTAACTAGATAGGTCATAGATGCCTCATTGTTTATTTTGATATTATTTATGCATTGTTTATCATTATTAGCATCTGAAACACTATCACAACAATTAATAAGTATTTTCACTAAATTATGTTAAATTATCAATTTTGATTCAGACTTATGTTAGTTTTTCCTTATTTCAGGATATGAGAACATTTAGCACAACTCGATGGTATTGATACTAATGTCGGTGGTGCCGACATTAGCAAAATTCAATATGGAATTTTGGAAATATTGGTTCTAGAGAGACCTCACTCGGTGTGACTGAGATGACGTTCAATGTTACCAAAGTGTGGAGTCAATGTGACTAACTTATTTCCTAGAAAGAAATAGTATCATAATTTATGACATGTTCGTGGCACGACTTTTGCATCTAGAGCAAGTCAATTCGTAAAACAATCAACTAGGTGTTTCCTGCATACTCATTGGTGGTGCCAACATTTATCAAGGGTTTTGAGTCAGACGACAACTTGGTGCCACTGGCATGCTGTCAGTGGCACCAAGTCTATGCGACGAGTGCAGATTAAAGTTAATTATAGATCTCATGGTTGGGACTTACTAATGGTCCTAGTCCTACTTATGACCTAAGGGGAGTTTGGTCAAAGCGGATTATTACATTCTATATCATTACTATAGATCATGGAGCCGAGAGAGGAGGAGACGAAAGAGATATCCATAAACTGGAAGCTCTAAGTTCTTTTAGGAGGCAAATTTGTAAACAAAACATTGTGGATCGAGGTATCTACCATAGGGGATTGTCAAGATGTTTATTCATGGGTTTTCATTGGTTATTATAGTTTTTATATCATATTCTATCTCTTCCTCTTTATATTTGATGGTAGATATCATGCAGGGTTAATCTCGTTGTTCCTTAGGACCCAGGAGTATCCTAATTTTCCATTATATATGACTATCATGAATTTTTTATATATATATATATATATATATATATGTGTGTGTGTGTGTGTGTGTGTGTGTGTGTGTATTATATTCCTTTAATTCTGGACATAAATCTACAATTGCATAAGGAATTGTTTCTGCTTGGTCACCACAACCAATGTATTTGATTGTTAATTGCTTCGAGAAAGGGACTAAGGGTTGGATAAGTCATAGATTTATACAACCAATACCATGCCTCGGGAGAGGGCTTATTTCTATGAAGGGATTAACCTAGAGTTATCATTAATGCACCTATCTAATTCCTAAATCACTACAAAAGTGGTGTTTGTCTTAGTATAGGTTATGTATACACTATGGGAGTTGGACATATTTGCTAAAGGTCTCTAATCTAGGGTTAAGGGTAAATGATTATTGATGATATGTAGTTAAATTCAATGTATACCACAGTGAAACAGTTATCTTAAGGAATCCATCAGTTGTTGATCACATTCCACTCAATTTAGATTTCCTTTTTGCATTTAGTTATAAAAAAATTAACAAATCACCCTTTATAGGCTTAGCTAATTAGGTTATAGTTAGTAGTATGGAGTACATTTTCATGAGTTCATCATTCGGACCTCATAGGCCTATAGTACTCAATTCATACACTTGTATTTTATGAGAATAGTTTAGGCATGTCAAGTTTTTGGCAATGTTACCAAGGCAATGACAACTCCAGTACTACAAGTGATATGGCCGAACACTTTAGTCCATTTAGTTTTACTTTTAATTTTTTCCAAATCCTTTCTTTGAAATTGTGCATAAATTTAAAATCCTTTTTCAACAACAAATTTACTAGTACTCATTCTCACTCACTTCTATCTCATTGTCAAGTACTTGTGACGTCCCCATATTTTCTAAAACTTAATATGATGTGTGACGTCCAAATTGAAACCCTCACCTCAGCGAGAATCCCAATTTAAACACCACACACTAGGCTAAGAAGAAGAAAATCAGAGGAAGTCAGAAGGAAACAATCAGTAGCACAAGTATATGAACAATAATAAAACCATACACACATGTTCACCATTCAACATATAATTACAACATGAATTTTGAAAGCATTTGATATTATATATTGAATAGAAAACTTATACATATACATGTACTACCACTAAACAACATGATCTAAAGACAACAGGTCCACCTGTACATTAGCTTGCCATATAACTCTCACCATCCTGGATCTTCAAGCTCATTACCACAACCTAAACAAAAGATTACATGCGATACACGTCAGCACAATATTCAAGAATATTGTACTGAGTATGCCTACGTGTCTTTTATATACCTCTCATCATATCTTGGCAATAAGGATAAAACTAATACTTGGCAGTTATAATGGAATATAAGAAAACGCATATACTTGCACAAAGATATTCATTAACAAAAGAGAACACATATTTTAAGCTCCTTTTCCATTATATTATCCATGCATTGACCGCCGAAGGTTCAATGCATTAAGGCCTTATGATCGACTACCAAAGAGTTGGATCATATCATAATGTGATCAAACTACCAAAGAGTTGGATCACTTTCAAGTACTTGACTACCAAAGAGTTGAAGTACTTTATTTCCAGCACTTGACTACCAAAGAGTTGAAGTGCTTAGATATAATGCAACAGATATATTATGTTTCATGTGTTCATAGTAATAAGTATGGAAAATCATACAACATATCATACAAGAACAATCATTTCATCCAATACCATATGCCAAGTATTTTACTACATATAACACAAGCATAATGTATAATAAGCCAAGTAAGAGGTAATGGCGTACCTTCCAAAGAGGTAAACTTAATCATCATATTCCTCATGTCAACTATGTATCCCAGGTCAAACCCTGATAAAGATAAGATTGCATACGATCATCAGGTTTTCATCATCATTAACCCTATTTATATCCATTTTAGGGTTTGCCTATCTCATTATGATATCCTCATGATTACTTGTATTCTTGCCTTATATTTATCTTACTGATGTCATTTTCTAGATTATAGTTGATCAACTGGATATACTCATGTGTCACATTATTATGTGAACATACTTAACATTATGTCACTTTCATTAACCATATTAGGGTTACATCACCTGTATTAAGGTTTCTCTTCCTATAACATGAATTTTGTGTATATAACTGATCTCAAATCTATATATTATCTTTCAGTTACTAATATGAGGGTATTCTGTGAATTTCATCATTTATTGAACATGTATGCATTAATTGAATTATCTTTAGTGTTATTAGTCCTAATAAGCCATATTAATCAAATTATATGCTTTCATGCATCAACATGACCATATATGACATCAAATGCATTATAGAAATGATTATAGACTTATTGACATGTTATCAAAATTTTAGAACATTGCTTGATATTTATTATCCATCAAACAAGCATTACACCACTTACATGATATCACTGTTATTTAAGATACAAACACATGATATTATCAATCTACTATCTTCTACTCATTTTTCTGAGAATTTCGGTATATTACTTGTATTTTTCTGATAATCGATCTATTTTCTATGATTTATTGAAGATCTATACATTACTAGGATAATTACCTCTTTCGACCCAACAGTGTGATGCCACGTGGCTATGGAGAGGCACCTGTTCCTCTCTGGCCCACGCTGAACCAGACAGTCCTTAGTTCGGCTAGCTAGAGGCTGGGTTTTGTTGGTTCTTGGCCACTGGACCTGGTTCATCCCTCTTTCACTTGCTCACGGACTCCTGTGATCTTTCTCCTCGCATGACATCTACATGTGCGCCGCAGCCGCCTCCAACTGGTCCACCTTCGACGAGAAAAAGCTTTGTTGCCGGCTCCTCCTCCTCGCGGACTCAAGGATCTCACCTGGAGTGGCTACTTCTACAACGACGAAGCAAAAGGGGACATACCCTGGCCTCCATGCCGCCACCACACAGATCAAAGCCAGCGAGAACTCCTAATGTGCGGAGATGGACCCTGGTCTGTTGTGTGTGAGCCGGCAGTGCGGTGATGATCCCTGGCATCGCCATGGTATCCTCCTCAATGATGCCACCGCCGCACAGCAAAGCAATGACCGGCCTCTTCTCCTCGCGATCTACGTGAAGCGGGCACCCTCTACTCATTCTCTGCCAAACAGGTATGCGACGCCCTACTCTCCTATAGGCGCCGCCGCCTCGAGGATAGTTCTTGGCAACAGATGCACTGGCGGCTCCACAACACTAAGCCACTGTGGTGAGGATGATCTCTGGCAAGAGAGTCACGATCTCCTCCTCCTCTCTGTGCTAGTGCCTCTTTAGGATTCATGGACGTTGCTCGGTCATCCTCCATAGCTTCTCGTGGTTCCTGGACTCCTCACTGAACGCTGGCATGCGTGAGCGCTACCGTTGGGGCTGGGTCTGATGCTAGACTCGCGTTCTACCTCCTCTTCATCATGAGATCAATAGAGATCAGACGTTGCTCGTCGTTCGAAGCCTATGTTTGTCTAGCATATGTTGCCCTGCCACAGCCGTGATATCACCATCACAACTAGCAGTCTCTGGCTTCTCCCATATCTAAACCGACTGCAAGCCATGGAGAGGAAGAGCCCAAAAAGAAGTGTTGAACTACAATTCTCAACAAGTCAAGAAAAACTACTAGGATTGGTTCTATCCATCACCCCCTCTTTCTAGTTCGTGGCTTAAAGGTTGTACCACCACTCTTCCACGTCTCAGCCCCCACAACTCAAACGTTGAAGGTGAGGTGTTGGTCCTTGGATCCATCACCAATGGCCTAGGTCGATCCCAGCTACAAGCCGATCTGTGGGACTAGCCCAGTCGCGTGACATGTCATGGGTGATCAATGCCTAAGCCCCATAAGTACGAAACCTTTCCTCAAAATACAACAAAATAAAAAAACATTATTTGATCATATTGAAATCTAAATATCTTTCTCTAGGAACCTTAATTGATTATGAACTTTAAGCAATTGCTTTATTATCATCCAAGCTACATCTCACCAAATCTTGGTCCCAATATATCGATACTTAACCAATCAATTAAAAACTTCAAAAAGGCATAAGATAAGAGATCTTAATCATGGTATCAAACACTTAAAGTTTTCCAAAGCAGACTTGGAACTCTTAGTGCCACTCAAACATTGAATTCACTTACACGATTACATCTAAAAGTTCACTCCATCACATACTACACACCTTACAAGAAATTTCGTCCTCAAAATTAAGTTAAAAAAAACTACTTTGTCACATCATATACATCTTAAAAGAACTTTCATCCTCGAAAGTCAACCATACTCATACTCCAAGGAAAACTACCATGTCTTCATCCACATGTAGGCACTATTCTATGTGTAACATATCCGCAAAAGTTACCTAGAACCATGTATCCAAAGCACTATTAGGGGGGTTTTACAACCATCTTGGTGCACAAACACTCCATTCAAGGTTAAACTCAAGGTTTAGAAACTTAGGTTATGTCATGACATATCTCATATATCAGGGCTGCATCTTTATCTTAACCAGTGCATTAGGGTTCCCATATCATATTACCATGTTCTAAATGAGTTAACTAAGATGAATCATACATCAAGGTGTCATCAACATTTTATGTTGAGCTAATTGTCAAACTATATATTTCATCTTTATTGAGCACTTAGATTAACACCTCATGTAACATGTTTCATTCATATGATCTTATTTCATTGTTCATAATAAATTGCAACATTTACTAGTGATTCATCACAAGATTAGCCAATGATTTCACATTGATCATCATGATTTATATACATGGTTAACCATTTATACTTTGCCATTTATTAACCATCTCTAGGTTTCCATCTTATCATGTCTATATATCAAATCTCGAGATTAGATCACATCCTTACATATATTTTATCATGGTTGTGCTACACAAACTTATGTGAGTGACTTATTAAACATATATTAAAACTTCATCTAGTCCAACTGAGGTTCTCCTATCCCATATCATGAGGGTAGTGTCATTCTCAGTCTCTCTGAGATAACTCAAATCTATGAGTATCTCATATGCATATACTTTATCTTTCCTCTCTTAGTCTAGGGTTCTCAGATTACCTCATTAGCACTAGCTACTAGCTTCATAAGCTCTAGCCACATAAGAACAAACCAAAACATTTTATGATATTCTCATCATAGATCTCTACCTATGAAACATGCTTACCCAAAACTCTCTTATACACACCACTAGATTCCTATGTGGGAAACCACCAACTTGAGTATGAGGCTTCATAGAAACTAGCATAGCTACCTCCTCCAGGGTCTTAGGCTCTCTCCCTCACCCAGATGGCGGACACTCATATTCATTTCCACTTGCACACATATATCGAGCCTCTCTCTGTCTCTAGGGTTTGGTCCTCCCAAGGACATCTAGGGTTCAAGATAACTATAGGAATCATGAATAAAGCAACTCAACTCAATCACTCAGGAGTATTCTAGTTTAGGACATATCATTTAACATATCTCATATTTCTCATATCATGGAGTCTAGGTTCTCTGACCTTCTCCCTGTGGGTCTCACTCTCTCTTGAGCTAACCCCAAACTGGTCCTAACACTATAGGTCCTCCTTTGTAAAAGAACTTGAGGCTCATGCTGACTCAGAACCTTGTCTTAACTTAACATAACTTATCACATAAAAAAACATTATTTGATAATATTGAAACCTAAATATCTTTCTCTAGGAACCTTAATTGATTATGAACTTTAAGCAATTGCTTTATTATCATCCAAGCTACATCTCACCAAATCTTGGTCCCAATATATCGATTTTTAACCAATCAATTAAAAACTTCAAAAAGGCATAAGATAAGAGATCTTAGTCATGGTATCAAACACTTAAAGTTTTCCACAGAAGACTTGGAACTCTTAGTGCCACTCAAACATTGAATTCACTTATGCGATTAGACATCTAAAAGTTCACTCTGTCCCATCCTACACACCTTAAAAGAAATTTTGACCTCGAAATTAAGTTAAAAAAACTACTTTGTCACAGTACTAGTCCTTGGCTCATACCAAAACCATAGATTATGGGGAATCCACTCCAATGGGTATGGTCCAAAAGGAGATTTGTCAGACAATAAGACAGTTTGGGGATTTAGCTAAGAAGCTTATCCAAACCCATCGCTATAGGCAGAGCAAGAACTAGTAGTGAACATGGACCCAAATGTTAGAGAGCATGTGTAGGTAGAGCTTGAGGAGTAGACTTTTTGGGAAAGATTTAAGCATCTTCAGCCACAACGCAGTTAGGTCCGGGCGAGTTGTCAATTAGGCAGTTGCAAAATAGATCATGGATTGGTGGCACTAATCAAATCCTAGTCATTACATGGCCAAAGTATGGAGGACCCAATGGTGCAGATTAACAAATTTGTGGAAAGTCATGATATGTTGAAGATCAATAGGGTTCTAGGTACAATGATCTACTTGAAGCTATTCTCATACTCACTATAAGACATGGAAAAAGGCATGGTTTCTTAGTCTTTCTTCAGATTCCATAGAGACCTGGGATGACATGATAAATGCATTCTTTGAGAGGTACTTCCCGTCATAGAAGACTTAGGATTTGGTTGGGAAAATTTGTAACTTCAAACAACATGTAGAGAAGTCCTATTCAAAATCTTGGAAGAGATTTCAGAATATGCTCAGGAAGGTCCCTCATCATTAGATTGATCTTTATGGCCAGGAAAAAACATTTTATTATGTGCTACACAAGAGGGAGAACTACTCTTGATAGTATAGGAGTAGGTATCTTCCTAAATAATAAAGCTATAAGGTGTCACGAGATATTCAAGAGCATATCCAAGAATAAATCTTGGGGAGAAGAGTGTGACTTTCCAGAAATCATAAAAAGTGTTATGGAATCAAGGGAGATCATAACCTTGAAGGAAAAGATGGGCAGACTCACAAGAATATTTGATTAGAAATTCAAAACCTTATCTAGAGGTGAAGAGGAAGAGTGCATGTATATGCGGTAGGAGAAAAACAAGGGAGGAAATGATTTTGCATGGAGAAAGGATCCCAAGTTCTCATGGAAAGATGCTAACAATTTTCATCAGGACCCTTCATAGGCACAACAACCTAAACATCAGTAGCGCAACATGTCAGAACTTTATCAGCAAGATATAGCCCCTGGTAAGATAATTCATACACAAGACATGTTGGGTAGGTTGATTAATCAGAATGAGGTCCTTCTAGATCAAACAAAAAGGGAACTTCAAAAACAAGGGACACAAATACATATCGCTGAAAATTAGATTTCTCAGTTAGCAGTAGAGGTGGCATCTCTTAAGAATCCCAATCGGCATCGATTTTGAGGAACCACAGATATCCCATTCAGAAATCAATAGGTGAACACAGTGGTTCTCTGTAGTGGAAAAGTGTTAATGTAGAAAGAGATATCCCACCTGGCAATCAACAGGTGAAGGTAGTGCTTCTTTGTAGTGGCAAAGTGATGACAAAAGAGTAGAAAGAGACTTCAGAGAAGAGAACAACACTGATTGATACTGGGGCAGTGATAGATTCTATCTCTCTAAAGCAGCCATAAGACAGAACATGACCGGAGGAGACCCTAGAAGAGGAATCAACTAAGTAGATAGAGGCCAAGAAGGAGTCCTACATCCCACCTCATTAGCAACAAATGTGACTCCAGTGTTGTTTCCTAACAACTTGAAGGATAAGAAGTTTGACCAGTTGTTCAATAAATTTCTAGATATGTTTAGGAACTTCATATCAACCAACCACTATTTGATTCTCACAAGCAAATTCCCTCTTATCAACTCACTTTGCATCTCTAGTCTACTGCACCAAGGTAGGCTTCACCTGCAACTGTGCCACAAATCCTGCCAACAGAGAAACCTCTAATTTTACATTCATCTAGTGAGTCGACACCAACATATGTCACTTACAACACTCCAAAGCATGTAATTGTGCCTTATCTGCATATGATGAAAAAGAATACTTCCTACTCAATGCATCAGCCACCAAGTTCACCTTCCCAATATGGTAGTCTATTATGCAATCATAGTCCTTGATCAACTCCATCCATCTTCTCTATTGCATGTTCAACTCTTGGTTCAAGAAGATATACTGAAGGTTCTTGTAGTTGGTGAAGATATGACACTTCTCTCCATATAGATAGTGCCTCTAGGTCTTCAAAACATGGACCACAACTGCAAGCTCCAAATCATGCATCTAATAGTTCACCTTGTATTTTTTAAGTTGTCATAAAACAAAATAAATCATGTTATTATCCTACATCAACACACATCCCAAGTTATTCTTCAACACATCACTGAAGACTATGTAGCCTCTCCCTTTCTCTAACAGAACTAACACTGGTGCACTGTTAACTTATCCTTCAACAACTAGAAATAATGTTGACACTTGTCATCCAAGACAAAAGGTACACCTTTCCCTGTCAACTTGGTTAGGGGTAAAGCCACAACAATGAAGTTCTTGATGAACCTCCTACAGTAGCTTGTCAAGCGTAGGAAAATTCAAACTCCATCGGTGTCTTGGGTTGTTCCCACTCCAACATGATTGTACCTTTTTGGGATCAACACACACACCTTTAGCAGATATAATGTGACCCAAAAAAGATACCTTTGTCAACAAGAACTCACACTTGATGAACTTGGCATACAACATGTATTGCATCAACAACATCAAAACCTGGTGAAGGTTCTTCTCGTGTTGTCTATCTCTGGAGTATATCAAGATGTTGTCTATAAACACAATCAAAAATTGGTCTAGGTATAGACTAAACACCATGTTCATCAGGTTCATGAAAGTTGTTGACACATTTGTCAACCCAAACAACATAACCACGAACTCATAGTGACAATACCTAGTCCTAAAAGAAAACTTAGGTATGTCATCCACCTTGATCCAAAACTGGTGGTATCCAGACCTCAAATATATCTTCAAGAACACTATGGAACCTCACAATTGGTCAAATAGTTCATCTATCCTTGGCAATGGGTACTTGTGCTTTATGGTGACCTTATTCAACTATTTGTAGTCTATGTACAACCTCATGGAACCATCCTTCTTCTTGACAAACAATACGGGAGCACCCCAAGGGGAAGTGCTAGGTCTGATAAATACCTTCTCTAATATCTCATGCAACTATTTCTTCAACTCCTTCATATCTATTGCTTCCATCTTGTAAGTTGACTGTGTTATGGGCTACCTTCCAGGAACAAGATTGATCTCAAAATCAATCTCTCTAGGAAGGGGAACCTCGGGAAACTCTTTAGGAAAGACATCCTCAAACTCACGCACAACAGGCACCTCCTCGATAGTATGACTCCTCTTTGTATCCACCACCTGAGCTATGAAAGCCTCGCAACCTTGTCTCATCAACCTCTCTACTGTCATAGATGACACCAAACACGTAGGAAGAATCTTTGTATCTCCTTGGAAGATCTACAAAACTTCATATCACAGAACATCGCCACATTGGAACCACAGTCCAAAAAACTTTATACTTCTCCAAGGTATCCATCGCAAGGATCACATTGAATCCATGCATGTTAAATGGTAGATCCACTTGAATGATACCTCCCGAGAAATAAAGAAAACAAGATAGACACACCTCCCGCAACATGGTGGAACCAACATGAGGGGTTTATAATAGGAAACTATCAGATCTACTACAAATATGTAGATAACAACTACTTATCACCTCTATAGTGATAAAAGAGTGTGTCACACCTAGCTCAACCAAAATAGATACAAAAGAAGAAATAGACCACTCATAATAAAAAAGTTCCATCTGACCTATCACAACCCTTTGGTTGACCACTCCCTACGACTGACTCATAGCATTGAATCAAGTTGTCACCTATTGTCATCCACATCCTCGACTAGCTTGTCCTGAAGACCATGCCTATGATGTCTGACTGCATCCTCTACCACCACCATTGTTGAACTGATGTTGCTGAGAACCTCACTAACTCTACCTTGATTGTTGTGTCACTTCCTCATCCTGCATAGGGAAAGACCACTTGATATGCCCTACTTACCCACAATTGTGACAGGTCCTTGAGTCATACTACTTCCTAGATGACTCTGTCGCTAATATGGTGCAGTACTACGTGCTCTAGTTGGCGGAAAACTACAACCTCTTCCTTTGCTCGGGGACCACTGTGACGACACTACTTATTTTTACTCTAAGAACTGACCGATGTTACAACTGCGGTGAAGAAAACATTGGCTTCTTAAAACCACCAGCCAATTCCCCTGAAATTGAGCTGGCCTCTTCTTAGCAATGGCTTCAGGATTCTCAATAACAGACTGCTCAATCAGCCACACTGACTCCATAAAGGTGGCAAACCTCTCCTTGTTCTCTAAAGCAGACACTGTTATTGTCAAATTCGTGCTCAAGCCCTTCTCAAACCTTCGGATCCTCTCCTTATCTGTCGTCTCCATGTGATGATATAAACTCAACAACTCCATAAACTTGGCCTCATAGTCATTGATCGACATCGATCCCTACTGGATCTTCTCAAACTATGATATATTCTCATCAAGATACGTCACCGAGAAGTATCAACTCACAAAATCTCAGTGAAACTCCTCCCAATTGATCACCACTATAGGTCTCTTCTCTTCCTCAATGGCGTACCAGTGGCCAGTGCTTCCCTTCAGCAGATAAACAATGTGCTTCATCTTATCCTCTTCTGGGATATTGAGGATCTTGAACACTTTCTCCAGCTCCATCAGCCACATATCTTCATCTTCTGGGTCTGTCTCACCAGCGTACTCGATGGCTCCAATGTGTCTCAACCATTCGAACGTCTTCCTAGATCCTTAGGATTCTACATTGGGGACAACTGCCCTTGATTTAGGTGTGGGCTCTATCTGCAATATGCAAAATTGTGACCATCAACTATCCAAACATAGACTGCAATGTTGGGTTGGCCATGGTTACTAGGTTGAACTGAGGCACCACAGGCTGCTATGGCCCCATCTCCAGCACTCTATCCTCCTGTGCCTACCTCCTCGCGCCACCTTGTGGCACAACAAATTTATTCTCAGCATGTTTTGCATGCTCTCTAGATAGATCTACATAAGCATATGCTATGATCAGATATGTTGGATGATGCAAGAATAGACACAAAGCTACTTTTTTTGCCGCTATAGACCCAGGAACCTAGAGCTCTGATACCAACTATGTGTGGAAACCCCATCACACAAAATAAGATTACTCAAAACCAAACATGCAATCAACAAATAAATATCACATTACACAAAAGACAAGTAAATTAAAACTGATTCTACATAACTATTATGAGGGGACAACTTGTATCATATCACATACAATATTAGGTATATACATATCTGTCTAGTGGCATCAGCCATAACCTGTATATGAAAGATCATGTACCATATATACATTCCATCTATACAAGCAAAGGCATACTTCCAAAAACCATGTATCGATATACATCATCTACAAAACACATCCCTTCTCTGACCTGAGAGTACATGGACGACATTAGGACTCTTCTACAACATCTAGCAGCTTATGTAACCTTCTGCGTTCATTGATCTCTAAGATGCTCTTCCTCAACAACACAATCTTGACCATGAGACTGATGGCCACCTAAAATATTTTGTAACCCACAAGGTGAGATCCATGTCCTAGAGAGATATATAACTATCAACCAATAGTTATTGCTATAGTAGGTATCAATATTAAATTGAATGAGCATATTCAACTAAATAAGTAGGACAAAAAGGTTAACCCGTCACAACACATTAAACTATTCCATCATGTTAGGAAAATTATGCAAACTAATCAAATAAGCATGGCAGCATATGTGACTAGAAGGAACATGAAGAACATGTAAGAATATCACCTACTAAATAGTTAATTTCTCTTACCGCATATTATGATAGCTAAGTAGTATAATGAATAAGGCATGGGTTAACATCCAAAGTGAAGTGTGTTTAACCCTACATAGAAATACTACATGATTGTATTACATCTTTTATTAATGCCCTGAGGAATTTATATATACTACTCAATTCCAACTGACCACTGTGAAGTCAAAATCAGTGCCATTTAAGATTTGTAGGAGAGTTAAAATCCTTAGATCTCATTCTCCCTTAGTTAGGCAATTCTGCCACAGCAACATAAGGTCAAGCTTCTAGTCAGCCTAGCCCGCCCTTGGTCTATAGGTCATGACGCTAGTTAACAACCTAGTCTGCCCTCAAAAAGGTCGCAGTACTAGTGAAAACAAGGCATACAAACCCAAACATCTCAGGTACAACCATAGCTATCCTTAATCACATCATATATTTGAGATATGACCACAAGCATTCTCCTATTGAGGCATGCAACCATCCTCAAAACCTTTGGGGTTAAGATGACAAGGACACACACTCTCTTACACCTCACATACTCAACATTATGCACTCTAAGTTTCCCTTAGAAATACTCATTTCACCATCCAACAAGTCCTAACACTGGAATGATCTATGGCATAGGGAAACTACATGATTAGGGTTTCACTTGATTAGTTAATACCAATTGGGTGTCTTTTACAACATCTATCCAGTTACATACAAACCCTAAAGAAATTCCATAAAGTATAGGTAGAGTGCAACTTCAAAGGATATAAAATGTAAGAAACGTAGGGCTTATCACATCATCACATGATATTGTTTCACTGTCATACATGAGATCATCATTATAATACCACCATGGAATACCAATTCCTTATAACATCACACAAAGTATATCACCTCAATTAGAACACAAAACAATACTCAAATCATAGAGCTATCACATCATTTCCTACAAGAACATCATCATCTCGCATCTCATCAAGGCTCATCATCATACATGTGATACATAAGTGTTACAATAATCATTTATTAGCTATGATGTTTATCTAACATAAATTAGGATTACAATAGTTTAGAGAGATAATGTATTCCATCATCATGCTAATTACTCAAGAAGGATAAGTAACATTATCATATACTTGAATTAGGGTTGAGTTCGACAAGGTAACCAGATTAGGGTTTGAAATCAGCAATTAAAGCTAAACCCTAATACCTATCATATCAAACAATCTTGGAAGCAATCAGGTCAAACATCTTTAGCATAGAGTCAGCAAAACACCATGACCAAGTAAGCTGGGAAACATCATCAATCACATAGAGTAGGAAGTGTCATCGACTACTGAAGATAGGTCACACCACCTTAGTGAACATTACGTCAAAACATATCATCGACCGATGAAGAATGGGCATTGTTGGTGACCGTAGACATTCGGGTTCAACCCCTTCATTGACCGATGAAGTGGGTCACCTTAGTGACCACATAGATACAAATTTGGAGACCAAAGAGAACCATGAAATCATCATCGATCAAAGAATAATCATCATCATTAATAAAGACCAAACCATGAAGTCAAAACTTCATAGATCACATAGAAAGACCAACCTTAGCGAGAACTCAAGGAGATAAAAAGCTCATCAACCACAAGGATCAAACAAGTTGATCATCATCATGAAAGCAAAAACTTCCAAGGTGTAAAACACAATAAGATATCAACTCTAAAACCCTAAATCAACTACCACCATGATAGAGAGAACAAAACCATAAGTTTGAGAGAAAAAACCAACATTTTTTGCAAATATGCATGCACCAAGACTTCACCACCTAGGATATATTTCGGGTTCAAGGATTAGGATTCATAAAAGGGGGGTGCATATCTACTCAAAAATCACCATGAATCCCAAACCCTAGATCAAGATATCATCTTTCATCTTGTAACTACATTTTTAGGGTAGATTATTTGCATGCAAGATAAGTGTAAGAAATAAAAGTGGGAAAAGTTATATAACTCACCTTAGAAACAAGTAAGTAACTCTAAAAATAGGGTAATTCAAAGTAAAGAGGGATGAAGAGACTAAATTTATTACCACTCTCAGCCAAGATAGCTCCACCTCCAAGAAAGAACAAAACCCTAGGTCAAAGAAGAAAGAAAGAGAAACAAACCCTAGGTACGATGGTAAAGAAGAGAAGTTTTTTAAACTCAACTCAAGAACTACCATGGAGAACCATGGATTCAGAAATAAGAAGAGTTTAGGGTAAAAAAAATGAAGATGAAGAACCATCTCACTTATCAAGACTAAAAGATGAGCAAAGGATCACCAAATGATCATAAGGAAGGGTTACTCCAAACCCTAGCTCAACAAGCATGATGGATCGGCCACCTTCTCCAAGATTTATCACCACCTTATTCACAGACAAGGGGGATGAGTTCCATGGGAAAGAAGAGATCAAAAGGGTGAAAATGGTTTAGTTGCATGCATGGAGATAGGTTTATATAGAATGGGGTTGGAGAGAGAGAAGGAAGGTTAGGTGTCCTGCATACACATGCCATGTTTCCACCAAAACTCATCCATGCAAGAACCAATATCAAACATTTAACCAAGGTGATAAAACCAAGAAAAATTAGCAACCTCACTTGTCCAGGAAAAGCCATCGATCATTGAGATTTTGAGTGACCAACCTGGCCAAAACTCAAACGGTCGTTGAAGATCAAACCCTAGGGATTTTTGGCGACCGAAGAGGATTCATTGTGGCTCATTGATCGCCAAGACCATAAGGTACACATCAAACCTCATTAGCCAAAGAGAACATGGATCACAAAATCCTTGGACAAATACAAGATCATCAATCAAACACATAGCAAGGTCAACCATCCATTTGGGGCATCCATGCAAACCCTAAACTCAACATGATATCTCAACTCATCACTCAAACCAAGGTGTGACAAGGTGCCCCAAAGCACGTATCTCTCCAAAATAATTTCAAAGCATGTGAGTCACAACAAGCATGTGAAAAACTACAAGAAAAACCCTATATGTGGGTAAATTGCAACTAGGTCCAAAACACGCACATATAAGCATAACTAGCTCAAACAACATCTAAAATGGACCAAACTTAAAAAATAATATCATCAAATGTTATCAAGGCACATCACATGGTTTGATTAAAGTTTTAAGAATTTTGTTATTCTAATTAAGCAATATCAACCAAAAAGCTAGGTTAGGGGTCTTATAGTAGTAGATCACTTGTCTAGGTTGAAGAGAGTGAATGAGATGGGGTTGAGGTACCTAATTTTGAGGAGTTCCACTATGAGAAAATTTTATGCCATGAAAGATAAGGATCCTTAGTTTGCACATACTGTGAATTATCTAGCATGTGAGGAATATCACTAGACTAGGGATATAGGGAGAAGAAGAGATTTTTTCATTCCTTGATGTTCTATGTACGGGATGGTCCTATTTTTCATAAAGAGTCTAGGGATGGCATTTTGAGGAAGTGTATTGTGGAGTGTGAGATTGAGATTATACTTCCTCATTATCACTCCTTACCTATGGGGGGACACCATACTAGCTCAGGGACAGAGGCTAAAGTCTTATAGAGTGGATTTGATTGGTTGTCGCTATTCAAATATGCTTATGACTATGTGCAGAGGTGTGACACATGTCAATGGGTAGAAAAGATATATAGGAAACATGATATTCCTCTTAATACATTTCAAGAGGTTGTTTTATGGGGAATTGATTTTATGGGACCTTTTGTGTCTTCTAATTGTAACCTACATATTTTGTTGTGTTGACTATGTGTCAAAATGAGTGGAAGTAATTCCCAACCCGAACCAATGATGCATTGGTTGTGTGTAAGTTTGCGAAGGATAACATTTTATACAAGTTTGAGGTGCCAAGAGTGATCATAAGTGATGGGGGATCTCACTTCACCAGTAGGAATCTTGGAGTTGTATTGACCAAATATGGAGTGAAGCATGGAGTAGGAACCCCGTATCATTCCCAGACCCAACACCAGGTTGAGGTGTCAAATATGGAAATTAAGATGACTCTCAAAAAGACTATCTCAACCACTCAAACTCATTGGAGCATGCAAATGAATGATGCTCTATGGGCTTGTAGGACGGCTTTTAAGGCACCTATAGGAATGTCTATGAAAGAGCATATCATTTTCTCATGGAACTAGAGAACAAAGCCAAATGGGCCTTAAGGAAACTGAATTTTGTTATTTCATGTGCATGGAAGAAGCATAAACTAGAATTAAATAAATTAAACAAAATTAGGCTAGATTCCTATGAGAGTTGTAGAATCTACAAGGATACGACTAAGAAAATGTATGACCGACACATTCTCCATAGGGTGTTTCTATCGGGTCAATTAATGTTTTTGTTTCACTGTAGGATGAAAATACATCCTAGGAAGTTGGGGTCCTAGTGGAGTTGACCTATGTTGTGATCAAGGCATTCCCTCATGGCACTGTTGAGATTAGTGATGTCATCAAGACCTTCTTGACAAATGGACAATGCCTCAAACACTATTATGGAGGAGATATGGTCCATGAGGGGGAGGAGTTGAAGCTCATTAAGCTTCATTGAGCATTTGAGTTTTAAAGATTGTCGAGCATAAGACATTAAATAAGGGTTCTTATGGGTGGCAACCCATTCGTCTTTAATTATGTCATTTATCTTTTGTTTACCAACTTCTAGTAGATTTTCTGTATTTTGTCTTGTTAAATTTTTTTATAAGTGTACAAAGGGTTCCTTGATGCTTTTTCTTGGTGTGCAGATAGAGAAACTCTTGATACCACCAATATTTGGGTCAGTGTCACCGAATAGAAATTAAATTTATGACAATGATTTTGGAAATTTTGGTACCACTAATAGGTTGGTTAGTGGAATCAAACCTTTTTCTGGTCAATTTCTAAAAGAAGTTGGTACTATTGATAGGGAGGCTGGTAGCATCGATATTTGGCAAAAAAAAGAATAGTAGCCCAGAAAAATATAGTCAATACTACCAAGATTCTTCTCGGTAGTAATGACCCACTCAGCTCCAACTATCAAAATTGACATAGCGTTTGGTACCACCAACACACAAAGTCGGTGGCATCGACTAAAAGATCAGAATTTGTGGCACTGATAGTAACAATCGATATCTTCAACATCTAATGGTCAGTGGAGCTGATATAGGTGTGTGTTACAAATGTCGATACCACTAACTTTTTTTGGTATGATAGATACATAGTGATACGGGGCTCGGTACATCGACAAATTAGGGTTGTCAGTATCAAAGGTTGATGCCAACTCCCATAGATAGTAATAGAAGTCAGTACCACTGACACAACACAACGATGGCACCAACACGGTATGTTAGGGCAATTTGTTAGCTATATAAGGGGAGGCAATGGGTGTTATACGTTCACACCCAAAGCACTCCCCCTTGCACTAGAGAAGGCACCAGATGATCCCAAGGACTTGTAGAGATCTTTAATGTCTCTGAGTATACACCAAGTTCCCTTCCTTGACCTCCTTTCTCATTCATGCAACCATGGAACAAGGAGACAAGATTCATTGGCAGTGTATCTGAGCAGATGGTTCCAAAGCCATCAAGGATGGCTTTTCTGGATGAATATCAGAAGAAACTCTTCACCGACATGATAAGAGGGAGATCATACACATGAGGATGTGACTTCATGTTCCTCAATGACTCTATCTTAGCCATCAGCTTGCACCAAGTCTGCATCGGGCAAGGTATGGGGGAAATCACATTTTTTGGGTCATTGTCCCACCTACCCAGAGATAGCTTGTGAGTTCCTCACAACTTTGGAGATCTACTACATCCCCAAGCATGAGGAAGGTTGGAAGTTAGGATGGGTCAAGTTCGTACTTCATAATGACGATCATCATCTCACTCTAGATGAATTCAACTCCATATGAAGTTGGCCAATGGATGGATCTTGCTTCACTCCAAGAGATTTTGACTACATCATGGCTTGGTGGGAGATGATAGACCTTCTTTGGGGGTTCAAAGCCAACTAGAACCAGTCATCGGTGATGGATATCGAGAATCCCTTTCCTGATATCCTGCATCCTTACTTAAAGAACACTATATTCACCAAGTCTACTTAGAAGCATGGGAAGATCCAGAAGGCAAACATGTTTGTTCTATTGATGTTCCAATCATTGGGGAAAGAGACAATCAATCTTGGGTAGTTCTTCCTTCAACACATGCTGGCAGTAAAAAGACAAGCTCTAAGGAAAACCCCAATCCACTTTGGGGGACCACTTACACCAGTTGCTCTACACCTTCACCTCGACCTCTCGAAGGCCAACGATTTGAAGACTTCATTGACACTCAACTTCAATCACTTCAAATGTGTACACTTGGTAGCCAAGTAGAAGGATCGAGTGTACACCTATTGCATCGTCATTGGAAAAATAAATGGAAGGGCCCTTCTTGACCCTATCTTCCATATCTGAGGAGTGTGCCACCTTTGCTTGTCGACATATGACACTGAGCCTATACCAGTAAGAGAGGATGTCAAAGAGGATCAAGGAGAAGAATCTACATAAGAAGAAGAAGAATAAGAGGAGGAGGAGGAGGAGGTTTCCATGCCTTTTACTTAGAGGAGGCATTTACCCAACATCCCATGCCACTACTCAGCATCCATCTCTATAGCTCCATCACCTCCTCCATCGGGAGACTCTTTCTCCATGGAGGGTATGTATGGGATGCCTCAGTCCATTCAGCAGGGGCAACAACAATAGTTAGCCACCTTGACTCAGATTCATGGTGTCCAGGTGCAGCTCCTTTTGTAGTAACAGGTGATGTTTTACAATGAGTGCCTTCTCCTAGAAAAATAAGAGAACATGCACACTCGCCTGCAATGTATTGAGTATCATCAGCAACTACTCTATGACCATTATTCAAGTCAAGGAAACTTTTCTATCTACCCACAACCACCTCATATGCTAGGAAATCCACCCACAGTCACTGACACTTTCTACACTCTAGATCCAAATATGCCACCAGAGACGTTTTAACCACCTCCCTACCCTTATGAGCACATGGTTCCCCCATTCCACCTCTTTGTTTGAATAATGAATATGAGGACATAGTCAAGTTCTAGCTTAGTGGGTTGTTGGAATAAATTTATCTATTTTATATTTTATCTTGTTCTAGTTTTTCTTATTTGCAAGTATAAGATAAACATCTATCTAGTGTAATCGTGGAGTTTATTTATCATGATTTTATCTATCATAAAAAAAGAATGTGTTTCGTGCCCTTGCAATAAAAAATAAAATTTTCAAATGATCAAATATTTTAAAGCTTATTTTGCAAAGTCGAAGCCAACACCAACTAGAATAAGTGTATGGGTTAGTCATCTTGAGGGCACTTAATATGAAGAAAATAATAATTTATCTAAGACGTATGTATGATGATGAGGTTTGAGCCCAAACTTACAAAACAAGTAACAAGACCCTAAATGTGACTTTTATAAAGAAACCCCAAGGTAGCTTTGTACACATGTTGATAGGGGAGGGACATATCATAGTTAAGACAACCATTATCTTTTAATCATGTTATTCCACACACCTTTCATTATTTTTCATCCACCACCTAAAGATGTTCAAGTATCTAAATTTATTTCCTTTTGATTGCATTACATAGCATAATAGGTAGCATGATATCTAGTTTCTTTTTATTGTGTTAGTTAGAAAAGGAAAACATAAAGGATAGAGATGTGCATAACAATTAGTTGCATAAATTTTTTTATGTAGATTGCATTCTCTTTTTGCATCATTCTTTACAAAATGTATCTATGTAGCTTTCTCCTCAAATAAAAAGTTAAAGCATACACATCCACATTCCCCCTGATTAAAATAAAATGACAATAAAAATAAGCATTGGTATTTTAAATAAAATCCCGAGCATAAATCATCAACTATGCTAAAAATAAGAGGGTAGAGAAATCAATTTAAGAGGGAGATAAGGATCCCTCAAACTCAATCTGAAAGTTATTCATGGAGAAGGTGAAAGTAGTTACATGTATGTATTCATTTACCCACACTCATCAATCCGTTGAGACAATTCCGCGCATTAATCATTCCAACATAATATTAGGCATTAGGATTCATGAATTTTTCATTTCCATCATTCTATTTCATCATATTTTGTTTTTGGATAAACTATTTGTATGTTACTTGTGTTTCATATTCATATCCACCTATTTATTCCACCCATTGCTTTTTATGGTAGACCACATATATGATTGATACCCTCATTTGTTGTTTATCTGGGGAGTTTCTTCCTACATAGTTTTGTAGGTATATAAAAGCAATGCAAATAGGTAATAAATGGTGCAAAAAGTGTATGTCCCATTGATTATGATATTAACTATTATATTAATAGTGTTTCATTGATATAGGGGTGAACATCTTTAAGGAACATTTTTTGTCTCTTCCAAGTAGTTATTTGTTTAGTAGTTGGTAAGAGACGGTTCGAGAGCATCAAGTGGGGTAATTGAGAGATGTAGTTCATGTCATTTTTCATCTTATTAACTTATCTCGAACAGATCCAAAAGGTAGTGTTGCTTGAGGGCGAAGAACATTCAAGATTACGAGATTTTGATACACTGAGTTTAGTTGCTTTTCACATGCTATTTTTTCAAGTATTTGTGCATTATTGTTCATTTTGATATCATTATTAGCATGTGAAACAATATCAAAAAAATTAATAAGTATTTTCAATGAATTATGTTAAATTTTCAATTTTTATTCAGATTTATGTTGGTTTATCCTAGTTTCAGGCTATTTGAGCACTTTCAGCACAACTCAATGATATTGATACTAAACTTAGTGGAACCAGAATTAGGTGAAATCCAACAGGGAATTTTGGAAATCTTTGTGCTACTAAGGCCTCCCTCGGTTCTACCGAGATGACATTTTATGCTACCGAAGTGTGGAGTCGGTGTGACTAACTTATTGCCCAAAAAACAACAGCCACAGAATATATGGCCTTGGTGCCACTAACAAGCGTTTCGATGTGACTGACTCTTGCATCTAGAGAAAATTAGAACTTGAAGGAATCAACTTAATGTTATCAACATACTCACCAGTAGTACTGACACCTCTCAAGGGTTTTGAGTCAGTTGACAACTCGGTGCCACCGACACACAGTCAGTGGTACTGACTCTGTGATTAGTGCAGATTGAAATTAACAACAGGTCTGACAACTGGGACTTAGTGACAGCCCTAGTCCCACCTTATAACCTAAGGGGAGTTCGTCCAAAGAGGATCATCATGTTCTATCTCATTGCAATAGAGCATAGAGCAGAGAGAGGAGGAGATGAAGGATATAGCCACGTACCAGATGCTCTAGGAACTTGTGGGAAGCAAATTTGCAGTAAAAAATGCTATGGATCAATTTGTTTTCTATAGGGGATCATGAGGACACTTCTCAAAGGGTTATCATTGATTCTTCTTATGTTTATCTCTTTTTTCTCTCATCCTCTCTATATTCAATGGGAGAAATCATGTGGGGCTAATCTCATTGTTCTTAGGATCCGAGAGTAGCCCATTTTTGCATTGTAATTAACTCTCATTAACTAATGTATATTTCCTTTAATTTTGAAAAAAAATATACAATTGGTTGAGGAATTGTTTGTTCTTGATCACCACAATCAGTGTATTAGACTATTTATTTCTTTAGGAGAGGGATTAAGGGTGGGACAAGTCATATATTTACACAGTCAATATCATTCCTCTAGAAAGTTCTTATGGATATGAAGGGAATAACCTAGAGTTGTCATTAATACACCTAGATATTTCCTAAACCGCTACGAAAGTGGGGTTTTTCTTAGTATAGGTAATGTATTACGTTGTGGGAATCGATAATACTTGCAATAAGTCCTTAGTGTAGGGTTGAGGGTAATAGATTGTTGATCAAATGGAGTTAATTGCAATGAATACCGTGGTGAAACTATAATCCTAATGAATCCATAAATTCTCGATCACAATCCAATTAATTTATATTTCATTTTTGCATTTAGTTACTTAATTTATATTTCATTTTTGCATTTAGTTATAAAACAATCAACCAATCGCCTTTTCTAGGCCTAATTGGTTAGGTTATAGTTAGTAGTAGTCTCTAGAGTACATTTTCCTAAGTTTGACATTTGGGCCTCATAATCCTATACTACTTGATGCGTATACTTGCATTTTGCACACATAGTTTAGGCTTATCAGTCATATTCTTTCCATTTCTCAAAGAATAAATATTAGTGGTAGTGTTTCATAGAATTAAATTGATTATGGTATTTCTGATTTTAATGCAGGTAAGGACCTGAGGCAGGATCACTTCAAAGGGTATTCTACAAAAAATCATGGTGTATAACTGGAGAAGACATTAGCTTTGTTGAAAAAGAATAATTCCATATTGGTATTATTCTTAAAGAGGCTACAGAACTTTCATCTCCCTGATTCATTAAAATTTGCATAAATTTGGCATTAAAAGTTGAAGACATATTGCCACATGTAATTTAGTGTACAAGATAATACTTATATCCATCATCAATAGGTTGCAATGTCTTTTGCCTGATATCATGGTTTCTAATAAGTATGTTTACACTAAGGAGAGAAAAATAAAATATATTATTGTTTAGAAATGAAATTCTTCATGGTTTCAATAAATACAATTCTGGAAGAAAGATCCTTAAAGTTGGTATCTCCAAAAAGTATGACTCTTTCAAGTGGAAGTATTTAATTTCAATTATGTATTAGAAGGATTTTCCCTCTGTCTGGATCCATTGGATTGATGAAAATTTTAACTAAATCTCACATCGAGTGCTATTGCATGGTGAAACCTATAATGAACGTATACCTTCTAGTGACATATGTAAAGGGGACCGTATATCCTCTTACATATGTTTCATTACAATGTAGGGTTTTAGAGAATTTATGAAGAAGCATTCTAATGATAGAACTATTACTCCCATTAGTGTATCTAAACACTAATGTTTCCCATCTAATTTTTTATGACAATCTTATCATTTTTTTCTAATGTACATGTTTCTACTAGTTTTTTTCAACTTTCTGTGAAATTTGGAAAGGAATCTGGGTTGACTATAAATGAATTGAAGAATTCTCTCTTTGTTTAGAGATTAATCTTAAAGATATATTATCATTAGCATTTTAGATATAAATGAAGGCATCTTCTCTTTAAAATACCTAGGCATTCCTTTGTTCATGGGTAATCTCTGCAAAAAGTATTGTGATGTCTTATTCACAAGATTAAAGGAAAATTGGACTGTTGGAATTTAGGCTACTTTCCATTGCAGTAGGGTTGGATCTTGTTAAATCTACTCTTTCATCTATTGTTTTTCTTTACTGTCCCTAAATCTGTGTCAGAAGAAATTGATAAAATATGTACAAGCTTCTTAAGGATCTGAATGATGATAGTAAGTCATTACATCTCACTAAAATAGGAAAAACACACTCGTCCAAATCTAGATAGAGTTCTTGGATTGAGGAAAAGTAAAGAAGCATCCAAGGCTTGCTTGATCCTTTTTTCGTGAAAGGATAAGAATTTATAATAATCCCATTATACTCATGTGGGATACACAAATATTGTTACAACCAGAACAAATAGAAGAGTTAAATTGGTAATACTACTACCATTACATGGGTTTTCTAGATCAGCCATCCCAACAGGTGGTACTCAAGGGACTTGACCCATGTTATCTTTTGTTGTGGTTTAAATAGGCTATCTATAGAAAAATTATGGTTCCTACTAATCAGGTGTATTTCAAACATCCATCTTTGGCTAACATATTGATAATATGTACACACTATCATGTTAGAGCTGGAAACCTTCATGTGTCATTCTCCATGGTCGTGACGGTAGTGCTACACTTAGTCTCAGTAATAATTATTCCCCACTTCCTCTCCCATGATTCCTCCTCGACAAACCACACAAATGCAATCTCTACCTTAGTTATCAATGCCACTGTAAGCTTGATGCTCCATCCTTTCAGCCATACGCCCAATTATCTCGAAGTACCCCTTCTCTAGAGGTACTTTTACAACAAACCATCGTGTCGACATCGATTTTCACTCATCCAATTTTAGTTGGTTCCCATTGCAGAACATATGGCCTGATATGTATCTTAGCTACTCTCCTTGACACCTCCTAGGACTTGTCAAACACCTAATCTTACTCATAATTTGTATATGAAAATGTGTGGCCATGCACAACTTATGATACAAGATATTGTGGTTCTCCGTAAGTCAAATTTTCTAGCAAGCAACCATAATAAAAAAATTATGCTCCTTTCCCTGGTTTATATTTTTCTTCCACTATGATGTCAATGTCAGATTGAAAATTTTTGGCACTAGTTGCTTGATTCCCACCTCTTTTTAAACTTTGATCATCATTTTATAATATCTCAAGGTATGAAGGTTGTCTTCTTTATCATATTCACGTAATGTGTACACACCACCTTGAGAATAAAGACTATAAAATTGACTTATTGATAGTTTGTTAAGTTTTACTATTGGTTATGGTAACTAAAAGTTTAATAGCAATAGAAATATTTATGATGTTTTATCCTAGATACATATTTAGTTATGTGAGAAATAATTTATTACCTTTAATTAAAAGAAAAGATTAATTTGAAAATTTTATGGAACATTGTTTAGAGTTACAAGAAATTAATCAAGTCCTTAATAGTGAATCAGGGGTTTTAAAGAGCAAAAGAGATCTCATTTGCATTTATTGATAGCTTGTCAAGCTCCCCCTTTAGGTTACTCTAGAATAAGAGGTATACAAATTGCTTGTATTTTCTTTCTTACATAGTTAGGATTATTAAGGGACAAAATTATATAATATTTGAGTGTCAATATACTAAATCAATAAGGTGATCGGTTAAGAAATTAAATCCTCTCCAATAGTTCCTCATAGTGGAAAGATATCACCTCTTTACTCAAATGATTCTCGAATTCTATATTTTGATGATCATATAATACTATTGGATCGATTTGAACGCAAGAGTCCATCTAAAATAGAGTTTGAACTACTGAGATTTTGTGGAATTACATTAAAGGTAATCTCTTTGGTCTTTTGTTTGGAAAAATCAAAATCTGATCAGCCAGCTTTTATAGAAACACTTAGATGTTAAAGGTATTATGTTAGCTTCTGAAGTTTAGGGATTTATCTATCTATGGATTTATCCACTAAAATATAGTATGTATAGTTTCTTCATTCTTATTCATCTAAACATTTTTAGCTTTCTTCTAGTTCTTAGCTTTATTAGCATATACTTTTCCCTTCTAGTTTGGATGATTTATGTAAATCATGCACATAATTATGTATGTTCAAGTCTCTTAGTAGGAGACTATGACCTCCTTTCCTTGAAGTTTGTATGATGCTAAGTCATCCTATAAAACAAAGACATATGCATGGTTTCTTACTAGCAGAAGTTTCTCTCAAGATGATTTTTTGTGTCTTGTTTGAAGGCTTTTGATTAAAAAGAACTTTTTGAAGTGTATCAATGACTACTTATTCTGCATATGTCATGTTTTTGGATGTACAATTTGTTGCTAAAGGAGATGTATCAATTTATGAACTCTATTGATCTCTAATGTTTTTTGGATTAGCTTTCTCTCTCAAGTAAGCATATGACTGACTTCAATAGAAATAGCAGACTGTTATGTTTGTGTCTTCTAAACTTCTCTAAAAATATATCTTTGTCTCTTATTTTACTTTATGGCCTTAAATTTCTTTTATATGGTATTATTTTCACTTTTTTTTCTTCATTGTCCTTTTTGAATCTCATCTCTTTAGCTCATTTTTTGTATTCACCTTTCTTTTTAAAAAAGTTATAAAAAAGAGAAATAAGTTTGATCAATGAATAGAAACCTAGTAGCTTCAAATAGTAAAAATCAACAACTACTTGTGAGTCCTTCATGTTAAGCATCTGAGACCTATTTTTTGGGAACTTGTCTAGATATATTTTTGTTATGCATGTGAGGTGGGTAGCCTCAAGATTTGAAAATCAAGTATGATAAGGAATGATTGTAAGACTTAGTGTTCTTTTGAAGTGGATTAAAAAGTAACTTGGAAACAACATTTACTTTCTAGATTTCTTAGTTGGATGTAAAATTCAACTATAAATTCTAATGCCATTATTTAAAAAGAATTTTTGATTTGTTTGAGTTTGGAGGAACAAACATTCTATATCAACACACCATGTGCTTCTTCTTAGATAGGGAGTTTATAGCAAACCCAATTGAGGGGTTACTAAGGAAACATAATTGTGTTGTTGATGATTGCATCTCACATATTTAGAGGTATACTAATTTGATATTATAAAGACACATGTATAACCATAAGAAATAACAAAATATGCATGACAACCACAACAAATCTCAAGCTCCTATAAATACACAAATTGCCTTTTTGTCCATAAATTATGTTCGAACAAGAATGTATAAAACTTCTTCATTCTCCCAGTCATATTGGTGTCCCATTATACAACTTTCAACAATGGGATCTGTCATAATATGGGGTAGAAAAATTTTGTGTCGATTAAGTTGTGTGTAAGACTATCCTCATTGGGTGAAAGGTGTTGTCGAATGAACATTTAACAAAGTGATTGAAAATGGAACGCTCCATGCGTCTATTGAGGGGGGGGGGGGGGGGATGGAGAGTAGATCCTAGAGGATCTAGGAGGGAGTGACGATGCGAAGTGTCAGAATCCCTCCTCCAAGTGTAGACCAAAAAGGGCCAACCCTTGGGGATCCTTCATATCACAAAATATGTTGTAGTTAACTATTGTTAGTTGCAGCACATGTCACAAATCCGATTTGTTGGGGCACCATAAAAAGCAACGATTGTGTCTTCTTCGATGTGTCATGAATAAAAAAAGTTTACATTGCCATGTCAGGACATCCCTAGACATTGAATGTTGTTCCACTAGTTATAAACTACATCCAACTAAATAATGATGAACAGAAACGTTGTTTTTGTAACTCCGTTCCGCCAATTGCTATTTTAGCTTGAAATCATTACTTCTAAAGTTTATACTTCTGTAATCATGCTTTGGCTTCACGTTACGCCCAATCAAACAAGCTCTTTCAAATACCGAACATGTGGTTGTGATTTTTAGATGAGATCCATATGACGGGCAGAAGTGCATGGGACGTCAGTGTCCCATTAAACATGTGAAGCTGATAAGAAAAGGACAGACAATCGGGTTACTTTTCTACGGAATAGCATGGCCAAAAGACTTCCAAGACAAAACACATAAGAGATCTGTAACCGCTATCACATATTCCATTAGAAGGTTGTTGTCAACTTTTTCAAATCTCTAACACTTTATCTCATCAGTCTATCTTTCTAACTTTATGCTTTAGATTTGATGAATTTAGTGAGTGGACTCCGCAAACCTTCCTTTTTCCTATCACCTGACCCTTCAAAATTCATGTCCATGATATGATAGCCTTGCTTGCTCATGCCATGTAGGAACGCTTTCATTCCAATGCCTGCATCAAATTGACTATATTCTAACTATGCTTATACCCAGCACTCCAGCAAAAGCCAACTTACCTGGGACCTCCACTATTGATGGGAAATCCCTCAGGTACCACCACAAGATCTCCCATCTATGGCTGAGAGTCCGGTGCTTCAGATGCATCCACAACCATTGATGGCATTGGATTCGATCTGTCTATAAATTATTGAGCCCTAGAAAATGGTCCCCCACCCAACTTCTCTCAAGTTCTAATTCAATGAGGGAGTGCCCCACGTGATTGAATGTGCTTGCAGTTCAGTCCAAGGGAAAAGGATTGAGCTCCCTATTGGTACCCAAAAAAAAAAAAACGAAAGCAGATACTGAAAAACTAGATGGAACACCCATGGCTACAACTAAGTGTGTTTCCTAAGGACCACATCAAATGTGCATCACGATATCTATGGTCCCATTGCTGGCTCCGAAATGACGGGTTTAGTTAGATGCAGTTTGTTGTGGCTTACAAAGTACATACATAGTCACTGATTGGTTTTTCATCTACATTTGTTGTTTCCCTTTCAAACTCCAGTTCATAGCTCGGCGGTACTGACTTATCTCGATATTCCTCCCACAAGGAGAGAGAGAGAGAGCACCTGTAAACATAGTACATGTGTTTCCTATTACTAGTGGTTGTGATTTTTTTCTATGACAGAATTGCACACGGGAAAATAGTTCTCAAATATCTCTTGCATTTTGCTTGTTGTGGCGTTTGCCGCACAATATTATGAACAAGTTCCATCTGGCTAATCCCGTCAGATAATGCAGAGGTCCCCCACCCCCTCATTTGTATTGTTTCCAAGCGCTCCTGTTTGTCTTCAGGAGGTATTGCCCTTTCTCCATTTGTAATCACCCACTTCCTCAACCCTATCCACTTTTCATTCATCTTCAACAAGACGAGAGCATCTCAGCCCTCTTGCTTCCCAACCACTAAATGCCCTACCAAAACAAAGCATTCAATATTAATTCAGTTGTGGCAGGCTACTATTTGCGGAAACGAGAAAGGTCATAATTCTGTATGTTTTTGTTTTCCAGTGGTAAATAAAAACAAGTAGATAGTTCTGACATATTTGACTGTATCCGGCTGGCTTTTATATGGATGGGTGGACGAAGCTTTCCCCTAATATTTTGGAGTAGGGCTAGCATACCACCGAATATTACCAAAACAACAGAAGCTTTCTGATTCTGTTGGATTAGGGCTGCATGAACTTCCTCAAGTGGCATATAAAATGTAATCCTTCCGCAGACCACGTTCTGGAATATTAGGACATGTAGAAGTTAAAAGAGATATGACGTACGGACGATAATAGTGAATCGGTTTTGGATCGAAATTGTCACTAGTCTGCTAATCTATGAAACCATGCGCCTGAACACAGTGGAACGTGATATATACATAATACATCAAGTGGTTATTTGCACGGTACCCTATATATGCTTGTGTACACAATGCAACACTGACGCTCCTCTTCGAGCTATAGCATTTATAATGTAGGATGGATTAGTGGATTGCCTCCCTACAAAGTGCAATATTCTATGACAGTGTACCTATCAATGCTACAGCCGATTCAGTATGGACGATCTAAAAATCCTTGCTCCTTAATTTAGATGGTTGTTTTCATATATGATGTCATTTCCATATTATCCCCTTAGGGTAGAACAAAATGTACATTACAGCTTCTAGTTGTCTCAAGATAGGCTCCATGAACTTACTACACTCATTGGAAACCATTTATCAGGCTGAGTAATTACCAAATAATTCAATTTGCCAACATACGCATATATCTTCTCGAGTCATTGAGTATATCTCCATGATTTACTGCCAAACGAGTCATCGAGTATATCTCCATGCTTTACTGCCAATATGTGACTGGGATATGTCGGTGGTGGGTACTAGTTTAGCGCCTATTGTGGGGCAATGATCTCAGATTACCACTAAATGTAATGCAGAAGCAGGTCCCACAAACGAGTCTCACTTGGCTCGATTAATGACAATAATAAGTGGTACAAAGTGGAATATGATACTTGAAAAATCTGTAGGTTAATTTTTTCCAATAATAAAACCTCGTTGAATCAACGTTTGAACGACTAAATAGAACGCTGACGTCATTCAGTCATACAGATTACAGATGGCTAATCGTTTCGTGAATCGTGAAGCTCTAACGTTCATCTGAAAGTAGGCAATATAAAGAAACACTTTAACGACCTAATCTGAGTATATGTACAACACGGGATAACTTCATACGTTACGAAGATGTTGCTTGAATACAAAAGTAACTGCATGACCACTTACAAGCATCTCTCCCAATACCCGGTATACACGAACTCGAGACAACACAATACAAAATAACCAAAGAAAGACTCCTAACCGATTTGGAGTCCACCCTACTGCCTTGCCTACTACAAGGAAGGCTCGACATCATCATCATGATAGTGAAAATAGCCTAAAAGGGGTATAAAACAACCTCATGATGCTCTAAAATCCCAGTGAGAGAATGTCCCCATTCAAACAAAACATGTAATACAACAGTCTATTTTGAAAGTAAACATGAATATGAAATCAAAGGAATAATAGCAACACAATTATCAACGTAGACTAAAGTATCATTAAGATATACTTCACATAACTTCAACATGTAAATTGGAATTACCTTAGAAACACTATGCAGTAATCAAAGAACTACCATCCTTATAATGTTTATACCTATGATTTGCATTGACTAAGTTGGTCAGTAACCAACCTATAGATACATTGAGGCATATCCAAGGAACCTATAATACAAATCTTAGGATTACATTCTAAGATCATTCACACAATCCTCGACCAGCTCCAACATTGCCATGTATGGATAGTAGGGGTTAATCAACAGACGGCCTAATGAGCACATGGCCCCATGTTTGGGTACATAAAAGGGTTTCATGCAATAAAAAAATGTACAAGGTAGAGTGATGTTGGAAATCTAACTCAACAAGTAGCACAAGTCAAGAAATCTATACAAGTCCCTAGGGAGTTATAGGTCATTCTCTCACTTAATGAGGTCAACTCCAACTTTGATTCTACCTAACTGAAACATAGTAGGAAATCCATGATATTTTTTTTAGGAAAGGTCCACATTGGATCTATTCATTAAGGTAGGGCCCACGCTTCTTCAGCTCTTACAAAGCTTGCTAGCTCTTTCGTCAACTCCAGCGAGCTTGGGATGTCAACATAGGGTCGATCACATGCAACTTCCTTCACGATCACCTTCGTGAGGATCCTCCAATTTAGGGCAGCAAGGTTTCGATGCTTGGCTCCCTCTAGAGCGATGAGCCGTCGGGAGAGATGGAGCAACTCACCTACGCGAAGAGAAGGAGGAGTGAGAGGGGTATAGGGGGGTGGTGGGACCTCAAGGATGAGCCGGTGAGGTTCATCTCAGTGTCGCAAAGCTTGAGAGGTGGTCGGATTTGAGGTGATGAGGGAGGATGTGGCCTGACCTGTACTTGCACCGCCGCATGGGAAATTAGATCATACGAAGTTAAAGGGAAACCATATGTGCTCGTTTCAAATGAATTGAAGGTGGCAATAAACTAAAGGGGTCCAGGCGGATAAGTGAAGGGGGTTAAATAGGTAGGAGGAAGAGCAGTTCGTAGATGCCCAATTTGAAGTTGGCGCGCAAGAGAGTGTTGCCGCCAGTGGTGGTCGTGGAGGCATTTTTGGTCATCCCTATGGGTTTTGTGAGGGCTCATTGAGTTTGTGGAGGGGACTAAGAGGCAGTTCCTATGTTGGTTTCTTGTGAGAAAGACTGAATGGGGAGATCATGGTCAACGCTCGTGGCCCTCGTCTGCAACCATGATCCCATGGGCTGGTAAGAGGTTGAGGATGACTCATCAGCCGTCTGATCCATCTAGGATCTATGACAGCCTCATCGGATGGTTGAGATGAGGCATGCGAAAGGGAAAGGGGCATGACAGGGTCAGTTGATGAATGTATCATTCAAGACTAACGTGAAGGGTTATGTAAATGAAATTAAAGGAAATCTTATATGAATCTTAGAAAAAGCATAGAGTGAGCTAGGGTTATCAGAATGATGTGAAATTTGAACCATAGTTTCATCATAGAAAACCCTAGCTACTGGTAAAGTTTGAGCTCAAATTTTTGTGTTTTGATTGGTCAAGTTATCACTCTTTGATATTAGGGTTTTGAGGTTAAGATATTATAAAAGAATATAGAAAATTCACCTTATCACATTCTACTCACCTTAAAAGAAAATTTTTCCTAAAAATTAAACTGGCTAAAAGCGGTGAGGAAAATATTGCTCCATATCTGCATGTAGTTCCCAAGTTGCATCTTCTGCACCATGATAGTTCCATTGCACCTTCACCATCTGAATCTTCTTGATCCTGAGCTCTTTGACTTTGGAACCCAAAATCTTTGTAGGTTGCTCCGAATAAGAGAGATTCTCAAGCAACTCAAGGGGCTCATGATTCAACACATGACTCACATAATGCTTCAGATTGGATAAACATTGTGCATCATAATGTATTGTGGAGGGAGAGCAAGTCGATATGTGCATTCACCTTGAACTGCCTATCTACAATGTGTGCATCTGCATATGAATTCTGATGATCCTAGGCCAGTTTCAACTATTTCTTGATCAAAGACACCTTATCAGCATAGTGTTGTAGTTCCTCAAACTTTAGCATTCTCCTTTCCCCAACTTCATCTCAATAGAGAGGGGATCTACATGGCCTACCATA
Organism: Alisma plantago-aquatica; assembly: GCA_963693085.1. Lineage (NCBI taxonomy): Eukaryota > Viridiplantae > Streptophyta > Magnoliopsida > Alismatales > Alismataceae > Alisma > Alisma plantago-aquatica. The sequence continues at coordinate 957,389,008 of OY856409.1, forward strand.
GAGAGCTTCATAGGGTGGCATATCAATACTTGATTGATAACTACTAGTGTATGTGAACTCCACTAATAGAAGGTAGTAATCCCAAGATCCTCCCAAATCTAGAGCACGTGCTCTAAGAAGATCATCCAAGATTTGGATAGTAGGCTCTGACTGATCATCAGTTTGGGATGATATGTTGTGCTGAAATTCAACTATGTACCCAGCTCATTCTATACCTGCTTCCATAGATGTGATGTGAACTTTGGATCTTGATCTAAGACAATAGATATTGGCACTCCATGTAGTCATACAATCTCCCTTATATATAACTCGGCAAGCTCAGGAACCTTGGTCATAGTCTGCATAGGTAAGAAATGTCCATACTTGGTCAAACGATCTACTATGACCCATACCACATCATATCCTCTCCTAGTCATGGGTAAACCCACCACAAAATCCATGGTGATGTTTTCCCAATTCCATTCAGGAATTGGTAGAGGTTGCAATAAACCGCCTAGTCATTGATGTTTGGCCTTAATTTGCTGACAAGTGAGACACTTAGAGACAAACTCTGCTATATCATTCTTCATACCTCTCCACCAAAGTGTCTCTGTAGATCCTTGTACATCTTGGTGGATCCAAGATGTATAGAATACTTAGACCCGTGTACCTCTTATAGAAGATGCTTCTTAATCTCTGACTCCTCAGGTACCCACATTTGATGCTTATACCTTAGTCTACCATCCATACCAACAGATAGATGTGTCTGTGGTTTAGCCAAAATATCTGTCATCTCCTCCAAGATAGGGCTATTCTTTTGAGATGATAGAAGTTCAGAAAGAAGACACAAAATAATATTGATATTTTCCAAAATAACAGTGTCATCTTCTACTTGAGGTGACCTAGAAGTTGAAGGTTCCAGACTCATTGTTTCAAAAGTAAACATAGATGCACATATTGACCTCTTATGACTAAGAGCATCGGCTACAACATTGGCCTTTCCTGGATGATAAGAAATAGTGAAATCATAGTCTTTAAGATATTCCAACCATCTTCTTTGTCTAAGATTGAGATCCTTCTAAGTCAAGAGATATTTGAGACTTTTGGTGATCAGTGAATATATCAAATATAGCACCATATAAATAATGTCTCCATATTTTGAGAGCATAAACAATAGTATCTAACTCCAAATCGTGAGTTGTATAATTGACATCATTAGGTTTCAATTGTCTAGAGGCATTGGCAACAACTTTTTTGTCTTGCATAAGGACATAACCCCAACCCATTTTAGAAGCATCAGAAAATATTACAAACCCATCATTAGTAAGGTCAAGACAGGACCAAAATTCAAATAGTATTTCAATTCTTGGAAGCTAGATTCACACTCAGAATTCCAAATGAATTTTGCATCTTTTCTGGTACGTTTAGTTATGGGCAGGGCTATTTTGTTGAATTAAGAATGAAATGACGGTAATAACCTGCTAGACCAAGGAAGCTATGAATTTCAGAGGCATTGGTAGGAGCTTTCCAATCAAGGATGGCTAGGACTTTACCAGGATCAACAAAAAATTTCCCACCCAAAATGACATGTCCAAGAAACATGACTTGGTCAATCAAGAACTCGCTTTAGATAGTTTAGCACACAATTTTTGGGCTCTCAACACATCAAGTACTTTTTGGAGATGCTCATGATGTTGATCAATAGAGTTTGAATATATAAGAATGTCATCAATGAAGACCACAATAAAGTTGTCTAGAAAAGGTAGAAAGATAGTATTCATCATATTCATAAATACTCCAGGAGCATTGGTCAACCCAAATGGCATTACCACAAATTCATAATGTTCATATCTGATTCTGAAAGTTGTCTTTGGAATATCAAAATCCTTCCCTCGTAATTGATGATAGCCTGATCAAAGTTCAATCTTGGAGAACATAGTGGCAGTACGAAGCTGGTCAAATAAGTCATCAATTCTTGGGAGCGGTATTTATTTTTGATAGTGGCTTGACTGATCATGTGATAATCAATACACATTCGTATTGACCCATCTTTTTTTAACAAAAAGGACAGGATCGCCCCAGGGATATGTACTAGGACGGATGAAGACCTTATCAAGCAATTCTTCTAATTGTTTCTTGAGCTCTACAAGCTCGACAGGTGCCATTCTATAAGGTGCCTTTGAGACTGGAGTGGTGCCCAGTGCTAACTCAATTGAGAACTCAATTTCATACACTAGAGGCAACCCTAGAAGCTCCTCAGGAAATACATTTGAGTAATCTCTCACCACATCCAAGCTCTCTAAAGGTCTCACCTTATAATCAAATACTGATACAATTACAAGATAGACTCTACATCCTTTGGCTATCAAGGTTTCATCTTTAAGAGGAGATAATCATATTTCAATTTCTTTCCTTTCTCCGAGTATTATCAAAGGTTTAGAATTGGGTGCAAAAATGATTAGTTTCTTGGCTCGACAATCAAGCATGGCATAGTTGGCAAAGAGCCAATCCATACCCAAAATTAGGTCAAAATATTCCACATCAAGGAAATGAAGCAGAATGAAATTTATGACCACCATAAGAAAAATATAAGATTTCAATTTTTTTAAGAGAAGTATAGATTTTTCCACTGGGAGTTATTACATCCAAGATATAACCTAGATCTTTTATCTCTATTTTGATCATAAAGGCAAGATTTTTGGAGATAAAGGTATGTGTTGATCCTGAATCAAATAGGGCCACAACGAGACATATCATACCTACATTACAATTTTAATATGAGATCATGGTTTAAAGGGGGTTCATATAAAGAAAATTTATACTAACATTTTTACCTTCAATCAGATTATTTTCATTAGCCTTAGCTTCCTATGGATTGCAAAAACTAGACCTTGCATCATATAAAGAAAGGGATGGGAAGGGAGGGGAGAGGAGGGGACACTTATGTTAGTTTGTTTGATTAACATAGGAAGGGATAAGAAAGGAAAATATGAACAATAATGTATTCTAGTGATATAGAATGTTAATGTAATGTGGGGCATCTCGATGTTACACAAAGAGATAACTCAAAGCAAAGTATGAGATCCACTACTAATTAACCATACAACAAAAAAAGGGTAAATTAAAACTGATTTATATATTACTATCATGTGCAGAAACATTATATAAAGGTCCATCATCCTGTATTATATGGCATACCATACCAGGTTCTTACATCTATTCAGTGGCATTATCCACAACCTATATACAAAAGATCATGTTCACATGTACAAGCCATATATACACAACAAAGGCATATTGCCAAAACCTTGTGTGTTATACAAATGTCTACAAAACTCATCCCTTCTTGGACCTGAGAGTACATGGACAAGACTAGGACACTACTACTAACAACAACAACTATCCAACCTTCTGCATCTACTGATCTCCAAACTGGTCTTCCTCAACAACACGATCCTGGCCACGTCGATGATGAACACCTAAGAAGATGTGGTGACCCACAAGGTGAGTTCCATGTCCCAATGAGAGATATAACTCTCAACCAACGGATATTGCTACAACAAATATCATTATGAAATAGGATGAATAGCTTCAGCTAAATAAGAAAGTTAAACAATTTAGGCAAATTAAGCATAATAAATTTATTCTAACAAGTTAGGCAGGTTATGCAACTGGTCAGATATGCGTGGCAACATATATGACTAGCAGGAATATAAAAAAAACATGTATGTCAATCACATTCTGAACAATATAAGAAACAAGGAAAGGGTTAAACAACCAATGTGAAGCGTGTTTAACCCTAAGAAGATATAATACATAATTACATTATGTCTTTTATTAATGGCCTGAGGAATTGAGGTATACCACACAATTACAACTGACCACTACTAAGTCAAAATCAGTTCCATACAAGATCTAAGAGAGCCAGACTCCTAGGATCTCCCTCACCCTCGGCCAGTATGAGTCCACCATAGTGACATATAAATTCAAATTCGCAAAACACCTATACCACCTTGGTATATAGGTCATAGTGCTAGACACCAGTGCATAAAACCCTGCCACTGAGGTACAACCATCATTTCCCTCAAAATAACACATATATAGATCTTAAAAACATGACCATAGTAGTTCTCACACTGATGCATGACCGCAGCCATCCTACAAACACTAGGGATAAAGATGACAAGGACACACAATCACTTGAACCTCGCATACTCAACAGTACACTCTCTTAGTTTCCCTTAGGAATACTCATTTCACCATCTAGCATGTCTTGACACTAGAATGGATCTATGGTCAGGAAAACTACATGATTAGGGTTCCACTTGATTAGTTAATGCCAGTTGGGTTTCTTTTATTACATCAATAAAGCTACAAGAAAACATTAAAAGAATTCTAGAAAACATAGGTACAGTGCAACTTCATAAGATATAAAACATATTAAACATAAAACATGTCACATCACCAGATGCAATTGTTCATTGCCACTCATGAGACCATTATCATTATCACATCACCATGGAATACCAATCCCTTATCACATCACACTGATCATATCACCTCAATTAGGGCATAAGACCATACTCAAGGTCATAGTCTATCACATCATTCCCTACAAGATCATTTTTATCACTCCATGCCTCAAGAAGGATCATCATCATACATGTGATACATAAGTTCTACAACCATCCTTTATTCATATAAGATGCTTATCTAACAGAAAATTAGGGTTACAACATTAAGAGAGGGAAAGTACTCCATCAACATGCTAATTACTCAAGCAAGCTAAGCAGTATCATCAAGTGCTTGAAATTAGGGTTAGGTTCAACATTATAATCTGAATAAGGGTTTCAAATCGACAATAGGTGTAAACCCTAATTACCACCATATCTAACATTCTTGGAATAAAAAGGTCAACTATCATCATCATAAAGTCAACCACATTAGACAACCACAAGTCCTGGAATTCTCATCGATCGTTGAGAATGGGACTCACCTTCAGGGACCACATAAGAGAGAATTCAACGACCAAGAAGATGGAAAAACTCATCGACCGCATAAGAAGGAAAATCTTTGGCAACAAAACATGTAGTCAATCTTGGAAACCAAAACATCAATATCCTTGGCGACCTCAAGTGGATAGGGAGAAAAACTTGGTGACCAAAACTCACCAACATTAGGTTGTTCATCACCATGAAACTGAAAACCACCAAGGTGTAAGACACATGAAGAAAGTTAACTCAAAAGCCCTAACATCAATCATCACCATGAGAAAAAAAACCATGATTAAGATAGAGGAAAGACCAATGATTTCACCATCATGCATTCATCCAAATCCTCCATCACTAAGCAATAATTTTGGGTACAAAGGTTAGGGTTTATCGAGGGAAGCTATCTACTAAAGATCACCATGCAAACATAAACCCTAGATCAAGGATATCATATTTCAACATGTAACTACATTTTATGGTAGATTACTTGCATGCAAGGTTAGTGCAACAATAATTGAGGAGAAAGTTATATAACTTGACTTAGAGATGAAGAACAACTCCAATAACAAGGAATCTCTAAGAAAAGAGAGAGAACCCTAGATCGATCACCACCTTCAGACAAGATTGAACCACCTCCAACAAGGAAAAAAAACCTAGGTCAAAAAGGGATTAAGAAAAAGAGAAAAACCCCTAGGCTGAAAAGACAAGAAAGGGAAACTCTCCAACTCAACTCAAGCACTACTATAGAAAACCCTGGATTCGGCCAAGAAGAGAGAAGCTCTTCAAGTTCAACTCAAACACTACCATAGAAGCTCCATGGGTTTTGTTAAGAGAGAAATAAGAAGAGGATAGAGAAGGAAAACAAATATTAAGAGAGTTACATCACTTACCAAGCTCAAGAAGAAGCAAATATTAGCAAATGATCACCAAGGAAGGATTTCTCCAAACCCTAGCTCAACATACAATAAGGATCGACCACTCCTCCAAGCTTGAGATCCACCGTCACCACCAAGAACAAGAGGGACGAGCTCCAAGGGAAGAAATAGAGATAGATTTTCAAGGGATTATTTGCATGTAAGTATAGAGTTTTATATAGCCAAGGGTTGTAGAGAAAGAACGGAGGTTGGGTGTCTAACTACACATGACATGTGTCCACCATAACTTGACCATGCAAGCACTAAAGTCAACATGCAACATAGTGTGTTAAAACCAAGGAAAACAAACAACCACATGGTCTAGAAAAACTCATCGACCATTGAAGATTTTCAGCGACCAAGGAAGACCAAACTCAATGATCACTGAAAATTAGAAAGGCAAATGGTCACTTAACCCAAACCCTAAGGTTTCTTGGCAATCTAGAGGGTCTTATTGCTTCATCGACCACCAAGACCAGGGGAACGCACTCAAACATCATTGACCGAAGAAAACTTGGCCAAAGGAAAGCTTGGTGATTGCTAAAACATATGTTTGTTGTTCAAACACATAGCAAGGTCAACCATCCACTTAGGGTATCCAAGCCATCCCTACAACTCAACACACAACATGTCATCACTCAAACCAAGATGAAACAAGGATTTGGGGTGCCACTCTCTCTAACATAATGTCAAAACATGTGAGGCACAACAAGCATGTGAAAAATTGCTAGAAAAACTCCACAAATGGGTAAATTGCAGTTAGGTCCAAAACAAGCACATATATACAAAACTAACTCAAACAACACCAAACTGAACCAAACTTGAAACATAAGCATGTCACATGATATCTAAGCACATCACAAGGTTAGATTAAGGTTCTAATTATCTAATAGTGATAAGAAAGCATGCTCAACCAGAAAGCAAGGTTAGGGGTCTTACAAGCATAAACCCATAACAAGGATTTTCCCCCCAAAATCCTATGCAAACAAAGATGGGTACTTCCTATGCATCTCATCCTCTAACTACCATGTGGCCTCCTCCACACCATGGTGGTGCCGCAAAATCTTAACCAAAACTATATCCTTATTCTTCAACCTCTTCACCCTCCTATCAAGGATCAACACAAGACCCTCCACATATGACACATCCTCCTCCAACTCAACCTCCACTGGCTGCAACACCAACTTTGTGTCTGGGTGAAACTTCCTCAACATGGAAACATGTAAGAGTGGGTGCAGCCTATGTAACTCAGGAAGTAACTCCAACTTGTATGCCACCTTCCCAATACGAGCCACAACAAGGTAAGGTAACATAAACCTAGTAGAAAACTTACCCTTCTTGCCAAACCTCAAAACACCCTTCTAAGGGGAAACCTTAGGATACACCTGGTGTAATGACCACATTTTTGCTTAATTGGTAAACTAGGGTTTACCTGAATGATTACATGCTTGATTAGATTGAACATTGTTTAGACTTGATTAATGATAGTAGCTCAATTGTGATGTTTCAAGCCTAATAAGAAACTATAATTATGATTTTAGTTTGAATAATTAGGGTTTGAGAAATGAAAACCCTAATCAGAAAAAATTAGGGTTTTGATAGTACATAAATATGGAATTTGATCAGGATAGCAGTGTGGTAAATGATTTTTCATATTTTCTAAAAAAAATTATTTAGTTGAATTTTAGATATGATATGGATAACTCAATCATGCATATTAGAGAAAAATTTTAGAATATTTGGGTGTTCTTCTCATGTGGTTCTCAGTTGAACTATACTTCAACTGAAATGCTGACAGAGTGATGTTCAATAGTGTAGTGTTTGATTTCTATTTATTTATTGATGCCAATAAATGATATGAAATTTATATTAGAGATACTAAATTACATTTCCTACATCATGATAAATTTTCATAATTTTTGGAGTATGTTTGACCTATGAAATAAATGAATTATAGTAACTTTTTATAACAAAAAAATCTACAGAAATAAGAAAAACTATAGTGAGGGGTTAATGTGTAAATTACCCAAGAACCTAAATTTCTCTATATGAGCAATCTAGCACCCACGTAGCTCTCATATTTCGTGATCCATTCTAGAGAAACGAAATCCTATAGAGAGAGAGAGGGAGAGTTAGGGTTTGAGAGAAGAAAGTGGTGGAATTGCTGATCTAGGGTTTCTCTATCTGAGATATGATGAAATCAAGTAAGCTTATCTTCTTTGCATAGCCTTTCATGGAGAATCTTATCTCACATTTCAAGATTACGTCCCTCCTCTTATTTTATTCGAAATGGTATCAAACCTTTCCCTTTTATCATTCTTTTTTCATAATCCCCCATTTCTAGGGTTTTCAGGTTGAAAGGAAGAAGAATCTGGTAATTTTCTAGGGTTTTGATATGAGTTTGAGATTTTCAGAGATGAGCTGCGTTTTTAAGGTGCTATCACACCTTAGGGTGAGTGGGTACTTCCTTTAAACAGTATATTGCATGAAAATGAGTTAAATGACCAATAATCTTTACTCATTTTGTATGCGACTACATACCCTAAACTGCCCTTTTGACCTAGATTTTGCAAGATGATATGAAATAAGATTATTTCTCTATTGTGATGGATTCCAATTGATAAAACATACTAGAAATGCATACAAATTATCTAAATGAGAATTCCTAAAGTAATTGCAGAGTTTATATGAAAATAGCAAAATCTAGGGTTTTCGGCTATGACTAAAATTGTTGTATAATTGAATAAAGAGGTTTGTCTAGTTGAATCTTCTTGGTTACACGTGATTGTTTTATCTAAATGAGTAGTACATATATGTTAGATAAGATATTGTATTTCATTTGATAATATCAATGTTTGCTTGATATATCAGTAAAGAGGGTGAAACCCTAAATGAATGAAAAGTTGGAAGTTTGCAAATAGATTCATGAATTCAACTGATGTGATTCTTTTATTGTTATAAATTCATTTACTTAAGGTTATTCTTGATGCATGATATTTTAATGAATATCTTGGAAACCCTAGTTAAATTCATACTGTGGTTTCATATGCATGAATGATTGAAATGATTAATGTGATAATTCGAGTTTCTAGTTGAATATCATTTTATATGCAAACACATTTTGATTTATGATGCAAAAGTATCTAGCTGAGTTAATTGACATGAAATGCATAAGTTGTTATGGTAATTCAAGAAAATAGAAAAGGCATTTCCCTAGATAGGGATGTCGTTGATGTCATGTGTGAATACGAGAAATGTTGAATGTAAATATTTATATCATTAGAAATGAAATCTATTTGAACATATGAAAATTCTTCTATGTTCATGAGAAATGAGAAACCCTGAGAGAAGGGTGATCAGTATGTTAAGAATCTAAGAAATTAGAAACCCTAAGAAAAGGGTAACCAATATGTTATGCATTCAACTAAGTATTATCAGTGAATTTAGTCCAATAGGTCAAGTAGTCAGTAAAACTACAATAGTAATAGTAGATGCCCTGAACATTGTAGAACCCTCCCTGGAGGTTTGTACTGGGATGGGTGAAACATGATATGGATTGTCAGATATAGGAAGAAGTAGCCCAGAACTGAGTATCTAACATCAACTGATTGGATATTGGTGGTACTTTAGTTGAGTAGCATAGTACCCAACAATAACTAGAGATCCTGGTGATACTATTTTAGTAGTAGGGGTATTAATAATAATTGGAGATCCAGTGGTACCCACCAGTTGAAGTATATAGCTCTGACCTACTTCTTCTTGCAGTTACTCCGTTTTGCATGTCAGTCCTATTGGAACCACATTACATAGAGTTAAGGCTTTTTAGCCTATAGGAACCCTCCTGAGTACCCAGGACAAGGGGCCATAATTTACGGATGTTGTTTAGCCACCGTTAGGCCAGACGTGGCAACCTCACTGCAAACTGAGGTAGTTAGTAGTAGTCTTAAGGTCTCAGGTTTACCTTAAGAATTGTACGGTAAGTCACGCAGTAGTGGCTTTTGCTTGGATGGTACAATCCAAGTGAGTTCAGGGGCAAAGTAAAGAGAAAAGTTAATTGAGTTCAATTGAGTTTAGATAAAGAGTACAATAGTCAGATTAGTCAGTTATGTTTAGTTGACCAACATAGTAGTAGTCAGTTCAGTAATCAAGTCAAATCAAGGTTAATGAAAGATTACAAAGAGAATAATGAGAAAAATGTTTAGATAATTGTATATTAATACTGATGCATAATAGCATGAATGAGAGGTTAACCAAGTGTGTACAGTTATTCAATTATTCTTTGTATGTTTCTGGATTATTAGTTTTCTTTAGGATCAATAAAGCATGTTCATATATTGATTCACTCTTGTAGATGTCTAGAGTATTCTACCATATTTATGTCTATGAATGATTAGTCTCTTTAGAGCTTATTGTTGTTATAATTAATATCAGTTGAAAAATAGTATATATGTATTATATCAGTGCTTTAGACTGTTTCTTTAAAGTACTCATTCACTGAGCGAGTAGGCTCACCCCTCTACTCACAATTTTTTTAATTATGACTCATAGACTGAAGATGTCATTGCATCATCATAGATCTTCCCCAAGAGTTAAGTATGAGATTAGTTAAGTTTAGTCGGTCTCTATCACTCTAGGTCCTTGTATAGAGTTGAGAGAGAATTTCAAATGATGATTTGTATCTTTGTTTCCTTAATGATAGAGTATATATCTAGTTATCATGTTGTATGTGCATGGAAGTGTGAGGAACAAAATGAATGTTTGGATGTGTATCATTAATGTTGAGATCATATTTGAGTAATCAAGGTTTAATTCCTTTATAAAATTTGTTTATGTGATTGAATGTGAGAAAACAAAGAGTTTGAAATAAAGGAAAAGAAAAAGTTGGGAGTGAACTTTGTATTAAGTATAATCCTCAAACGTATGCCCAAATCTCATGATTAGTGGTAATCGTGGGATGTGGGTGTAACAACTTGGTATCAGAGCTTAGACTGAGTTGTCAGGGACCATTAGGATAGAAAGTTAGAGTTATAAGTGTGGCAATTAGGAGGTGTTGTGTCTATAGCTCTGGGAGGTCTGAGTATTTAGATACCCTAGCCCGGTATCTGATTACTTAGGTTGACCAGTATCAAGCTACTCTGTCTATTCTTCTCTGGATGCCCTAGCCAGGTATGCGAATGAAGGATGGGCTAGAGAGAAACCTTAGAAATATTAGTGTTAGAAGACCGGAAAGAAATAATTGAATTGATCATAAGAATAGAATGTGAGGTAACTCTTGCTATATATTTCTTCTTTGATTTGAGATCAATTGAAATGCTCTTATATATATGAATTCATATTATCAATTTGTAGAATATATAAGGTTCTTTTAGAATGTTGTTTATCATGAGGTTATTTCAGTTATTCTTTGTATCAAGTAGACCAGAAGTTATGTTTAAATGAGTCTACCCTAATTGGGTATTCTTTCCACAAGTTTGAGATGAATAGGAGTTGGTTAATCCCGAGTAGCTCTTGGCTTCAGGACTATAGATTCAGCCTGGTATGGCTGGTAGGATTTGTTACTGGGATCTGACGACTCCTATTAACAATATAATAAGAGTAGACTCTGGATAAATCAGATCTACAACATAGTGAGAATGTACATACACTAAGATGTTGAAATATAAGGGAAACATTAGAATAGTTAAGAATCAATTGGAATTGATATCTGAGATCCAACTTTGTGGCCTCAAATAAGAAACCCTCGGTTGGGAATGAAGGAAGAGGGATATAAATACAAGACATACATTAGTATGTTACATACAAAATGAAGAAGAAAGTATGGATAAAGATAACTTAACTATATAACTAATTGTGGCACTTTATCTAATTTGAAATCAATGAAAGATAAGAGAACACTACATGGATAGCCAAGATAGAAAGAATCAATTAGAATGAATGGATCATATAATCAAGTAAAATGTACTTATGTACTCTACAACAAAAGGAAAAGAGGAGAAAAGAGTTAAGTATGCAATAAGTACATATAAGTGAAGTTCAGAAAAATGAAAGTGAAGAGAACTAGATAAACATGTAACTTATAAGACTAGGATAAGAAACTAAGATGAAACAAAAAAAGAAGGAAAGTGTTGGAAATGATGAGTTTGATTTAGAAAGAAGGGTTACATGATATAATGAGGTGCATGGAATGTGTACTTTTATCATAAAGTTTAAAGTATTCACCCTCACTAGCTTTTAATTCAATGTCTCTATTTAGTAGCAACCTAGTTGACATCAAGTGTGTTCAATAGGTTCCTAGTGATGAAATGGAACTAGTTCTTAAAAGAAGAACAAAGGTGTAGCTCAATAAATGAACAACTCATATAAACGTTAATTGTATTTAGAACATAAAAGATTGATTGAAAAGGAAGTTGTGGTTGACCCTTGCATGAGACGTTTGATTTGAAATGAAGGACATGTAATGTATTATTCATAAGATGAAGCTAGTAGGGAGGATGTTGAATCATAATTTCAACTCGATAAAAGTAAAGGATGATAAGAAAGTTTATATGGCATGAAATATAGAATCATACACAAGAGTGAGAAACATGATCATAAGAGATAAGTAAAAGTAAATAATGGCAAAGGGAAGAGTAGGAAACAGGTAGTCGATGATAGAAAATAAAGAAGGGGCTGAAACATGAGGGAGTAATATAGATGATAAAAGAGACAGATTGTGAGATGTGAGGAAATGTGAAATAGTCTAGTCTCCTTGATGATGACTAATATGAGAATCGTGTTAAGTGAATACTCAAATATTATAATTCTATGTCTCAAAATCAGCTTCTCTTTTGTAACCTCCTTAGTGACTGTAACATGGGATGAAGTGATAAGGAAATAAATCATAAACGATACACAACCGTCATGAGAGACACATCTACTGAATAAACTAATGACACATAATATGATGTTGAAACCCTAGCAGGGTAGATCAAGAAAGTAATCTATCAAAATGGTCAAGTAAGATATAGAAAATTCAAGTGGTAAAGACAAGGAAGACTTTGGTAAACCTCAAGAGAGCTAAGGTTTGCATATCGAAATAAGGGAGTAAAATCATGTCACAATAACATCATGTTATTGATAAGGATCAAACCCTATATAGTTTAGGGTTGTAACAGTTAAGGGATGTCAATAGTGATTTTACCTTGAGCATGAACACCTCTATAAAAAAAATCCTTAGATCATCAATATGAGAAGAAAATAGCAGTTATAGTATTCATGGGTTTAAAGGTTGCAAATGTGAAAGATAGATAAATAATATGGAAATGAATATGAATGAATGATAAGAAATAGATTCAAAATATAAGAAGTATGATTCAAACAAAAGGAGAAGTGCAACATGAGCAAAGTGTAATCTAAAATAAATAAAAAATTGCAGTGGTAGCAAGAATGATGAATAATCTATTCTTACCTTGAGTGTTATGTTAGGGATGTTTATTCTACATGATCAAAATGAGAAGGATAAGTAAGAAGAAGTTATAATGCATAACAAGAGAAATCAAAGAAAATAAATGGATTTTAGCCATTTCTGAATTTGTTTTAAAGAAGTATAGTTTGTTGAAGGCATATCAAAGGATGAAAATTTGTTTTACATATGACTTCAATTGTACATGTGCGAGCAATATACTAAATTGTAATGTGTTTTATGGTTTCAATCATTCATATCAGTAGTATGACTCAGTTTTATAAAATTGTTGTTACTTCTAGTCTTATATTTCATGAGTGCTTTTCTATTAGAGTGGCAAAATAGTGAAATTCAAAATAGAAAGGTGAATTGTATTTAATAACTCTGATGTGATGTAGAAAAATAAGTATAGATTGATGCATATGAATTAAGATAGTGGGATCAGATAACCAGTACCAAGGTAACATCTCAATAGGTTTTGGCATAAAAAAATAGTTGTTTATCTATCTCTTTCCTAGTACTAATTGTAACAAAAAAAATCTTCGGCTATCATTGAGAAGTCTTTCTTAAAATATGTTGAGATCAGAAGAGAAACAAATGATTCAATGTTGAAAATAACATCCAAATATGAAATACAAGAGCATAGTGACATAATATTTCAGAAGTTTAAAAGAAACATTGAATATACTTTGTTTGTGTATTTATCTTTTAGGGACAAAACTTTTTAAGGGGGTGAGAATTGTAGTGACCACATTTGTGCTTAATAGGTAAAGTAGGGTTTACCTGAATGATTACATGCTTGATTAGATTGAACATCAATTAGACTTGATTAATGATAGTAGCTCAATTGTGATGTTTCAAACCTAAGAAGAAACTCTAATTATGATTTTAGTTTGAAGAATTAGGGTTTGAGAAATGGAAACCCTAATCGGCAAAAATTATGGTTTTGATAGTACATGAATATGGAATTTGACCAGGATAGCAGTGTGGTAAAAGATTTTTCATATTTTCTAAGAATTGTTTTTAACAAAATTTTGCATATTATATGGATAACTCAATCATGCATATTGGGAAAAAAATTCAGAATATTTGGGTGTTCTTTGAATGTGGTTCTTAGTCGAACTATACTTCAACCGAAATTTTGATAGAGTGTTGTTCAGTAGTGTAGTGTTTGATTTTTATTTATTTATTGGAAACTCCAAATTATCTGAAATTTATACTGGAGATATTAAATTATATTTCAAACATTATAATAATTTTTCATAATTTTTTGGGGATTTATTACCTCTCAAATAAATGAATTACAATAACTTTTTTATAACAGAAAAATCTGCTGAAATAAGAAAAAGTATAGTAAGGGGTAAATGTGTAAATTACCCAAGAACCTTAATTGCTCTATATGATCAAGATAGCACCCAATTAGATCTCATATTTCTTGATCCATTCCAGAGAAATGAAATCCTAGAGAGAAGGAGAGTTTGGGTTTGAGACAAGAAAGTGGTGGAATTGCTTATCTAGGGTTTCTCTATCCGAGATATGATGAAATCAAGTAAGTTTAGCTTCTTTGCAAAGCCTTTCATGGTGAATCATTTCTCACATGTCTAGATTCCATCCCTCCTCTGATTTGATTTGAAATGGTATCAAATCTTCCCCTTTTCTCACTCTTTCTTCATAATCTCCCATTTCTAGGGTTTCTGAGTTCAAAGGAAGAAGAATCTGGTGATATGATAGGGTTTTGATATGAGTTTGAGATTTTCAGAGATGAGCTACGTTTTTAAGGTGTTTTCACACCATAGGGTGAGTGGGTACTTCCTTTAAACAATATATTGCACGAAAATGAGTTAAATGATCAATAATATTTACTTGTTTTATATGCGACTACAAACCCTAAATTGCCATGTTGACCTAGCTTTTGCAAGATGATATGAAATAAAATTATTTCTCTGTTGTGATGGATTCCAATTGATAAAACATACTATAAATGTATACAAATTATCTAAATGAGAATTCCTAAAGTAATTGTAGAGTTTATATGAAAATAGCAAAATCTAGGGTTTTCAGCTATGACTAAAATTGTTGTATAATTGAGTAAAGATGTTTGTCTAGTTGAATCTCCTTGGTTTAAGTGATTGTTTTATCTAAATGAGTAGTACATATTTTTCAGATAAGATATTGTATTTCATTTGATGATATCAATGTTTGCTTGATATATCAGTAAAGAGGGTGAAACCCTAAATGAATGAAAAGTTGGAAGTTTGTGAATAGATTCATGAATTCAACCGATGTGATTCTTTTATTGTTATAAATTCATTTACTTAAGGTTATTCTTGATGCTTGATAGTTTAATGAATATCTTAAAACCCCTAGTTAAATTCATACCAAGGTTTCATATGCATGACTGATTGAATTGATTTATGTGATAATTCGAGTTTCTAGCTGAATATCATTTTATATGCATACATATTTTGATTTGTGATGAAAAAACATCTACCTGAGTTAATTGACATGAAATGCATAAGTTGTTATGGTAATTTAAGAAAATAGAAAAGGCATTTCCCTAGATAGGGATGTCGTTGATTTCATGCATGAATACGAGAAATGTTGAATGTAAATGTTTATATCATTAGACATGATATCTAATTGAACATATGAGAATTCTTCTATTTGCATGAGAAATGAGAAACCCTGAGAGAAGGGTAACTAGTATGTTAAGCATCTAAGATATGAGACACCCTAAGAAAAGGGTAACCAATATGTTATGCATTCAACTAAGTATTATCAGTGAATTCAGTTCAATATCTCAGGTAGTCAGTAAAACTACAATAGTAATAGTAGATGCCCTGCACAACGTAGAACTCTCCCTGGAGGTTTATACCGGGATGGGTGAAACAAGCTATGGACTATCAGATACAGGAAGAAGTAGCCTAGAACTGGGTATCTAACATCAACTGATTAGATATCGGTGGTACCTCAGTTGAGTAGCATAGTACCTAACAATAACTAGAGATCCTAGTGGTACTGTTTTAGTAGTAGGGGTATCCAATAATAACTGGAGATCTAGTGGTACCCACCAGTTGAAGTATACATTCCTTTTGGACCTACTTCTTCTGGAAGTTACTCTATTTTGTGTGCCAGCCCTAGTGGAACTGTGTTACGTAGAGTTGAGGATTTTTATCCTAGAGGCACCCCTCTTGAGTACCCAGGACAAGGGGCCACAGTTTACGGACATTTTTAGTCGTCGTTAGGCCAGACGTGGCAACCTCACTACAGACCGAGGTAGTTAGTAGTATTCTTGAGGTCACAGGTTTACCTTAAGACTTTTACAGTAAGTCACACAATAGTGGCTTTTGCTTGGATGGTACAATCCAAGTGAGTTCAGGGGCAAAGTAAAAAGAAAATTTAATTGAGCTCAATTGAATTCAGATAAAGAGTACAGTAGTCAGATCAGTCGATTATGTTTAGTTGACCAACATGGTAGTAGTCAGTTCAGTATTCAGGACAAGTCAAGGTTAATGAAAGATTACAAAGAGAATAATGAGAAAAATGTTTAGATAGTTGTATATTACTATTGATGCATAATAAGATGAATGAGAGGTTAACCAAGTGTGTATAGTTGTTTAATTATTCTTTGTATGTTTATGGATTATTAGTTTTCTTTAGGATCAATAAAGCAAGTTCATATATTGATTCACTCTTGTAGATGTCTAGAGTATTTTGCCATATTTATGTTTGTGAATGATTAGTCTCTTTAGATCTTATTGTTGTTATAATTAATATCAGTTGAAAAATAGTATATCTGTAATTATATCAATGCTTTAGACTATTTCTTTAAAGTACTCATTCACTGAGCGAGATGGCTCACCCCTCTACACACAACTTTTTAGGGATAACTCATAGACTAAAGATGTCATTGCATCAGTATAGATCTTCCATAGGAGTTAAGTATGTGATTAGTTAAGTTTAGTCGGTCCCTGTCACTCTAGGTCCTTGTATAGAGTTGAGAGATAATTTCAAATGATGATTTATATCTTTGTTTCCTTAATGATAGAGTATATATCTAGTTATCATGTTGTATGTGCATGGAAGTGTGAGGAACAAAATGAATGTTTGGATGTATATCATTAATGTTGAGATCATATTTGAGTAATCAAGGTTTAATTCCTTTGTAAAGTTTATTTATGTGATTGAATGCGAGAAAACAAAGAGTTTGAAATAAAGAAAAAGAAAAAGTTGGGAGTGAACTTTGTATCAAGTATAATCCTCAAACTTATGACCAAATCTCATGATTAGTGGTAATCATGGGATGTGGGTGTAACAACCGGTCTTCAACTTGGAACTCTAATGGCGTGTGATAGTTATCATCATAAGACTTTTGCTTATTATAAATTGCCTTCAACTACTATTATATTACCTTGATCTTCTCGGTAGTCTGTTGCACTAGCTCGGGTCCTAAAAGCCGATACTCACTTGTATCATACAAACAAAGTGGTGACTGAAAACATCTCCCATATAATGAAACGACCATCATCAAATCGACAAACAAATTGTTATTAATTAAGCAGAATAAACATAAGCAGCGGATTAACAAAAATCACTAAAAAATTAAAACCATTTTACAAAAAGATCCTTATTTAGAAAACTTTTATTGAAAGATCCAAAACTCTTACATATCATGATTTACATTATACAACATTGTTCCATCTCATCTCGAGGACAACATATAACAGTTGCTCTATTAAAGCACATGCTGGAGCAACATAAAACCTCGAGGCATACTATCCAAAAACCTCAAATTGTTCATAAAACAAATACGCACTAAATCTAAGGACCTTAGAGTACAGAGACGACACATAGGACTTCTATCTACAAGACACGACAGATAGTACACTCAACCTGAGCTCTCACTACTGCCTCAGTTGTTGTTCCTCCTCTGTAGAAAGATCTTCGCCACCTCGTGCACATCCACCTAAAAAAATGTGGATCCCACGGGGTGAGACAATTATCCCAGTGAGAGATATAACTCTCCGTCGACCATATTATTATCATAGATTAAGCATTTATAAACTGAGCAGAGGTTCTTTTATATTAATAGGAAGTATTAACCATTGTATGAATAGAATAAGATAATCTCCGTTCTTAAGGAGAACATTGCATCTACCCATGGTAGAGTTATCAATCATCTATCTACTTTGCAAGGAATGTAAATAACATAAATAACATCTATCAACTAAGATGTATAACTGAAGTACGCATCAATCAATGTTTTCCATATTCGATCCTTAAGCAGATATACTACACGGATGAACATATTTTACAATCACACTTATGCCCTGAGGAGATGAAGCATACCTCGGTCATCTCCAACCAACTACAAACTTCTCACAAGTCGGTACCATACAAGGTCAATGGAAGAACTGGTTGCCATGACCTCAACTATCTTGCTCAGTATGAGACCACACATAATTCAACAGGACATCTAGTGTCATCTATTGGAAAGACATTTAGTGTCAGCTAGAAAATATTTGTGCCAGGGTACATAGGCATCCTTGCTTTTAGAGCTACAGCATAAACTACACTCTCTTAGGGAAACATCTACTAACAACCGACCCCAATTATGAAATCACTGAGTCATGGTGACATAAGAACCATACTCTAAGCCACGAGCCAGTTCACCGTACTCAACAATGAGTCTACGACCGAAGTCGCACTCAAGCCAGGATATGGCATATAGCCAAATCCCCATTCATTTCGGGCTCATAAAGGGATCAGCTCACACATGGTCATCCGTACTTATGACCCCACATACTCAAAAGTATGCATTCCGGGTTATGTCGTGGACCAACCCGTTTCACCATTCAGCAAATCCTGACGCTGATGGATCTATGGTCAAGGCAACATTTTATGATTTCTAGTGATATATTACGTGCATTACAACATTCTTTTAGCATCAAACAAGTTACCTTTATTAATCACAACAAATTCTACAAAGAAAGGTGTAATGCATATATCACGTACTTTTCAACACATTGTGCTTGGGATCTCAGTCCCCTATCACATTATTGGGAATTCTCATCTCTTCACCTCATCATTATCATGATTATTGAATCTGGGTATTCAAACCCTTAGTTCATCACAGAACACTGTTACCACTTATCAGGTAACTATTACCTCTAGGTCCTCAGACCAAGGTATGCATGATACTTGTTGCACAAGCGTCTCACATGGCTCACAAGGCCCATTGCACATCTTGTCACCTCTCACTACGCAACAACTTATTCACATGGATAACAAGGTCATTACATATCTTGTCATATCTCACTGGGCAACAACTTATTATACTTGTTATACAAGTATTTAACATGCCTTACAAGGCTTATGCAATAAGAGAATTACAACCTTCCCATCATTAGGGTTAGGGTTTCCCTTTATAGCTGAATAGGGTTTCATGTTCATATTATTAATCCAAACCCTAATTCATTGCTCCACACATCTAGGAGCATACATTGATATCATAAGTATTCAATCATACTTATTTATTCTCCTCATTTATCATTAAATGATTAAAAACACAAGACATGAATTTCTCTCTCATTCTTGCCAGAATATGATTACATCATACTTTATTAACTTGGCTTAACCCTAACCCAAGGTATGTTAGCCTACACTTATCAAAGTGCATTAAACTCATTACAACTCAATGTAACAATTGACATAACACACTTCATGTGTTACTCATCCAAGTATATTGGATTTCAGGTGAATCAAGGTGTATCAATCTTAAGGTGCTGGATGTGATATTTATCATTCCTTGGTGTATCACTTTCTTCATCACTCTTAACTTAATTAAGTTCATCAACTTATCTTGTATTAGGGTATTTCCCATCCTAATACTTTATGCACTAGCCCATCACATTTATCCTGTAATGTATTGGACATAAGTCACATACTTAAATTACCCAACTATCATTAATGATATGGACTCATCTCGGGTTAAGGCATTATTGATATAAGGTTGTCCATTATTAACCACTTTAGGTGTTTCACCTATCAAGGCATTAGTCACACCATTACTTGGTGTTACACTCATCACTCCTAAGAGTGTCTTTCCCTCACCTTTACAAGGTGTCTCGGGTTAGAGGTGTGCATATGTCCACCATATCGGGTTGTAGGTGTATAGACACCACCATATTGGGTTGGAGGTGTATGAGCACTCACCATATCGGGTTGAAAGTATATGAACACCATTCATATCGGGCTAGAGGTGTTTGTATGTGTTACCCATGTCGTGCATGAGGTATTAAGTCGTCACCATGTCGGGATAGAGGTGTATTCAATCACCATATCAGGTGACTCGCCATCTAGGGTTGGCTGTGATGGGTTAGGGTTTGCCATATCGGGCTCAACCCAATATACAAGTCGATAGGAGTGAAGGGCACCAAGCCATGTTGGGCTACACCATCCAATGTTGGGTTGCAACACCCATGTCGGATTAGGGTTGGTTGTGACGGGCACATGGTACATGTATGTATCTCCCATGGTGTTTAAGAGGTATCAACTCATCACCATGTCGGGCTAGACATCAAATAGGGTTGTGTATCAGCTACCATATCGTGCAATATGATTTACTTAAATGTTCATATCGTGCACCAAATATGTGTTCTTTATGATACCAAGTGCCAATGATATATTATATGATCATATTGTGCAATAGCACTTGCTATTATTTACTCATATTGGGTTACCCAAATTAGGGTTTCATGTCAACTTATAAATATTCATTTAACCTTGTATCGTGCATGGAGTCTATACTTTACTTCCTATCGTGCAAGCATATCGTGCAAGCATCTTGTGCAAGCATATCATGCAAACATCTCATGCAAGCATATTGTGCAAGCATCTTGTGCATGTCATATCGTGCAAGTCATACCCTTATCGGGTTAGAGCTACTTGTGTATCTACTTGAACCCGATATCACTTTTACAAAGTGACACCATCTCCGTCAAGATCTAGACCTCTATTATAATAGTTTTAGTTCATCAAAGCAGGTATAAGCAATTACTAGAACTCATAATTTCATCATTTTTTAGGAAATTTCCGAATTAAAAGCAATTCATTAAATATAGCAATTTAGGTGATGCATAATAACATGGTTGAGTTCAAGTTCTATAACCTGCCTTAGAAACAACTTCAAAACTCCAAGACCCAAGGCTACACGTTCCCAAGGTTGAGTATGAACTTATAAACTCCTCTAGATACAAGAAATCATCATGGATAAGCAATTGGTGAAGAGAAGAAGAAAGGTAGATCATAACCCTAATTCCATGCTTCAATTCAAGCTTGAAGACGACTATGGCTCACCTTAGGGTTAAGATTTGAGCTCCTTAGAACCTTGGCCGACACCCTAACACTCTTGGGCGAAATGAACTTACTCTTGGCTGATACAACTTTGCTTGTGGCTGATATCTCACTCTTATGGCCGATATTACCCTTCTTGACCGATATCACCTTGCTTGACCGATATCACTTTGTCTTGGCCGATACCACCTTGTCTTGGCTGATTCCCCAAGCTCTATGGCCGATATCTCTTTGCCTATGGATGACACAACAAATCTATGGCAGATATGGGAGAGAATGGAGGTGTTAAATTTCGAAAAGGTTCACTAGTAAGTGAAGAGAGGGGTATTTATACTTGAAGTCCATGAAAAAGTATGTAATGAGGTGTCTCCTTCTTAAGATACTTATTGCCATGTGTCCATGCATGCTTTCCATGTGTCCATGCATGCATACATAATTATATTGACATGAAAAAATGTTGAGAATTATCTTGTCATTAAATTCCATCCATTACTTATCCATTTGGATAAGTCATCTAGGTTTAATCGCTATTTTAAGTCAAGCTGATGCACTTTTTCTAAGGAAACTTGTAGGCCATCACACCTCACCTCCATGAGGTGCTTATCCCGTCATGGGAAAGGCTAAATGATCACAAACCAATATCATCCTCCCTCCATGGGTTCTTGGCAAATATGGCTACTCATATAAAGTCTACAAGTCGATACAAGTTCAAATTAGGGTTTCAATTCAACCCTTACATGGTCTTTTCATTACCAAGAGTACTATCACTTCAATGTGACTCCAACATGGCGCCCCCTTCTTTATATTTCCTATAAATGATACCAAGAGGGATTAGGGACACTCTAGATGTGGTAACTTGCATATTAACCCTATATTTTGGGTAAATTACAATTTATACCAAAATTGGTGCACAAGGCACCATCATTATTCAAACAAGTTTAAACTTGGAATTTAGGCTTTCCAAAAGCCCTTACTTAGCATCATTCTCTCTCTTATGATGTTAAAAAACTTAGGGCACGTTCAAAATGTGACATATTGCAATATAACCCCTCATCTTGGGTAAATTGCACTTTGGTCCAAAACAAAGGAACATTGCTCAAACTGCATTCAATCAGGACCAAATTTGGAACATAAGTGTGTCACATGACAAAAAACTCCTTAGAGGATTATATTAAAGTTCTAAGCAACTTTATTAGCCAAAACAAATAGGGTTAACTCATAACCTAGGTCAGGTTCATTACAAGTTATAAACCCCTAACAAGGATTTTGTCCCCAAAATCCCAGGTAAAGGGAGACAGATATTATTCATTCATCATATCATCAAGTCTCCACATAACATATTGACATCATGGAGATGCCATAGAAATTTGATCAAAACAAAGTTCTTCCACATAGGGTTATCATAGAATTTGTCATACAGGACACATACTCCACTGTCCTTTTCATTATTGACTGTAGAGTCAACTCTGAGTCAGGTAACTCTTTTCTTAGTTAGAGAAACATTATACATACCATATTTAACTCTGGTGTCAAACCTCTCTGATGTGTCACCTTTCTCAACTTACAACTTTATGTGAAAAGATTCTTGATTATGGGGAATCTTCCATACTCCTCATTCAATTTAGCATTTCACTTTGAAGTAAAGACCAGAGTTACATTCTGTCACCCACTTGGGACTACAAGTCTTATCAAACATCTGTTGTACCATCTAATCTGCTGACACAACACTAAACCTTCTTACTACCAGTACCAACTTTCTCATTAGTTGTACATTCTCTTATCATAAGGGGAGCTTACTTATCATTTAAAAACTTATCTTAGATGTATCTTTAGATTTCATGTATAAGTTGCCTTAATAGATCTAGATAGGGGTGTTCTAAGGAATTATTTTTAGCTTGATAAGCTTT
Organism: Alisma plantago-aquatica; assembly: GCA_963693085.1. Lineage (NCBI taxonomy): Eukaryota > Viridiplantae > Streptophyta > Magnoliopsida > Alismatales > Alismataceae > Alisma > Alisma plantago-aquatica. The sequence goes on from OY856409.1 coordinate 957,412,595, forward strand.
TTCCATAATGATTTTACAATTGTTCCTTCAATTAGTACATCCTTATCGATGTTATGTTTATGCAGAGCATAAACCACTAACATACGATGTCCATACTATTTTATGTAACTAGACTAATTTCACAGTTGGCCATTCTAGGTAACCAACATCAATAATCTGATTAGGAGTTACGTTTTTATTTTCCCATACCTCCTGGAACTTCTTGGATACTAGAATTCCTTACTTTGGTATCCGTCACATGTGTTAAAAACACATCACATCCTCATCATTTCCATCTCTCTGTTGTTATTACCAAAGCCACACGTATAAAAGGATCTTTCTTTCATCTTTGGGACATTATTTATTACACATATATTTATCTTAGAACCAAAGTCCAAGACAAACTGATACTTTTCTAAGTATCCATCAATTGATTATTTCTTATCCGTGCACATCAAGTGTCATCAGACTCACTTGACTGCCATGTCCCTACAAGGAAATAACACAATGGAACATATTCCTTTCATCACCCCTTTCTTTGTTATTGTCTAACATGTTCATGATCATTTTGTGATATTATCACATTTCCCATTTCCTCATCATGGGAAAAGATCTTCACTATTTACATAGACTTTATTAGACAGTGATCATCTCCCTTATTATCATTCTCTTATCATGAGGATTATATTCTTTTACTTCCTCATGCACACAGATTGATCTGGCATCATCTCAGATCCCACTCTATTGTACTTTAGGATGTGATACAAATGTCCCTACCATATTTCATATTTAGTTATACTCACTAGATTGTCTCAGAATGACTACTTGATCAGAGTAATCAGAAAGATAACAATCTAAGAGTTCCATACTCACCTTAACTTCAATAGTTGAATACCTGGCCAGGGTATACAAGTACTGATATTAGGTAGTATGCACTTTATTTACTATCATGTTCCTTACTTTTCGTATCATCAAAAACATAGGACTTAGTATTCCTAGATTTCCTCCAGACATCACTTCTATATCTCATCCTCTTTCACACAGATAAGAGCAATTATAGAGCATTTAAAAGAATAGTGAATAGAATATAAATTTTAGTTCTCATTATTTCTTCCCTATGTCCCTATAGGGAAATCAATAGGGAAATCCATAACAACAATCCTTTTTATGATTATCATATAACATCAAGATAAGGCATATCAAAATGAAAAAGCTTTATCTGATTATTACCCCTCACGGTCATCTACCGCTTCAAGTTGACTCAACACATAGAGTCTAGTTGTTTCATGTTGTTGTTTTTGCCTCTTTACACTATTGGGTTGTAACTTTCATAAGCCCTTCCAAGTCTTCCTCGCTTGTTGGGTTATTTCCTCCCTTCTTTTTAAACAAAAGAGTTTAGTATACTCAACATGTCTGTATCTATAACACGTCTTGTCCTCGTACCATGGTCTTATTATCTATGTAGAGACTAAGCCATGGGTTCTTATAGGTAGAAAGTTATGACTTTTGCCTTTACTTAGTGGCTACTACCCTGGTACACTAGGCATTTATTGCACTGGTGGCACCAAAAACTTTGGATTTTTAGAACAACTAGGCAAATGTCTCTAGAATTGTAGTGACATTTCCTTAATTTTTGGCTTATTGCCCCTTCTTGGGCACTACCATCACAAATATACTATATGTCTAAACTTTTGGCAGAGTCTACTTTCTCTCCATATGTTAATCTTTCCCACATTTTCCACTGTTCCAACATAACTAAGTCATTCAGGAACCCTTTCAAAGCCCAAAGTTTCTGCATTAAGGACTAGTAACCTAGGTTGTAATGTTAATATCCAGTCTACTATATGTATCATTGTTGTATTAACCTCATAATCATAGGATTCTCTATCATGATCAAATCATGATGGGGATTCTCAGGCACTCATTCTTCTCTTGCCTGATCCCTTGCACTCTCTCCTTGTACAACAACATTGCTTTCAGCAATGTGTTCCTCGTGTTCTCCAGTCATTTTAAACTTCACCCTTTCTTCTACATAAGTAAAAGTCACTATAGGGTTTACTGGAGGAGACTAACACAGACTCAACACCTTAGTCCTCTGTCTTTGTAGACTCAGCGAACCTTAAGCTCTGATACCAAAACTTGAAACGACCATCATCAAACTGACAAACAAATTGTTATTAATTAAACGGAATAAACATAAGCAGCAGATTAACAAAAATCACTAAAATTTAAAACCATTTTACAAAGAGATCCTTATTTAGAAAAAATTTACTGAAAGATCCAAAACTCTTACATATCATGATTTACATTGTACAACATTGTTTCATCTCATCTCGAGGACAACATATAATAGTTGCTCTATTAAAGCACATGCTGGAGCAACATAAAACCTCGAGGCATACTAGCCACAAACCTCAGATTGTTCATAAAACAAATATGCACTAAATCCAAGGACCTAAGAGTACAGAGATGACACATAGGACTTCTATCTACAAGACACGACAGACAGTACACTCAACCTGAGTTGTCACTGCTGCCTCAGCTATTGTTCCTCCTCTACAGAAAGATCTTTGCCACCTCGTGCACATCCACCTAAAAAAAATATGGATCCCACAGGGTGAAACAATTATCCCAGCGAGAGATATAACTCTCCGCCGACCATATTATTATCATAGATTAAGCATTTATAAACTAATTAGAGGTTTTTTTATATTAACAGGTAGTATTAACCATTGTATGAATGGAATAACATAATCTCCTTTCTTAAGGAGAACAGTGCATCTACCCATGGTAGAGTTATCATTCATCTATCTGCTTTGCAAGGAATGTAAATAACATAAATAACATCTATCAACTAAGATGTATAACTGAAGTATGCATCAATCAATGTTTTCTATATTCGATCCTTAAGCCGATATACTACATGGATGAACATATTTTACAATCACACTTATGCCCTGAGGAGATGAAGCATACCCCGATCATCTCCAACAGTCCACAAACTTCAAACAAGTCGGTACCATACAAGGTCAATGGAAGAGCTGATTGTCATGACCTCAGTTGTCTCGGTCAGTACGAGACCACACATAATTCAGCATGACATCTCATGTCATCTACTGGCAGGACATCTAGTGACAGCTGCAAAATAGTTGTGCCAGGGTACGTATGCATCCTCGCTTTTAGAGCTATAGTGTCAATTGCACTCTCTTAGGGGAAACATCTACTAACAGTCGTCCCTAGTTATGAAATCACTGAGTCATGGCGACACAAGCACCATACTCTGAGCCACGGGACAGTTCATCATGCTCAATAACGAGTCTACAACTGAAGTCACACTCGATCCAGGATATGGCATATAGCCAAATCCCCATTCATTTCAGGCTCGTAAGGGGATCGGCTCACACATGGTCGTTCATACTTACTTCCCCACATACTCCAAAGTATGCATTTCGGGTTATGCCACAGAGCAACCCGTTTCACCATTCAGCAAATCCTGACGCTGATGGATCTATGGTTAGGGCAATGTTTTATGATTTCAAGTGATATATTACATGCATTACAACATTATTTTAGCATCAAATAAGTTATCATTATTAATCACAACAAATGCTACAAAGAAAGGTGTAATAGATCTATCACATACTTTTCAACACATGGTACTTGGGATCTCAGTCCCCTATCACATTACTGGGAATTCTCATCTCCTTACCTCATCATTATCATGATTATTTAATCTGGGTATTCAAACCCTTAGTTCATCAAAGAACACTATTACCACTTATCAGGTAACTATTACCTCTAGGTCCTCAGGCCAAGGTATGCATGATACTTGTTGCACAAGCATCTCACATGGCTCACAAGGCCCATTGCACATCTTGTCACCTCTCACTAGTCAACAACTTATTCACATGGCTCATAAGGCCATTACACATTTTGTCACCTCTCACAAGGCAAAAACTTATTATACTTGTTATACAAGTATTTAACATGCCTTACAAGGCTTATGAAATAAGAGAATTACAACCTTCCCATCATTAGGGTTAGGGTTTCCCTTTATAGCTGAATAGGGTTTCATGTTCATATTATTAATCCAAACCCTAATTCATTGCTCCACACATCTAGGAGCACACATTGATATCATAAGTATTCAATCATACTTATTTATTCTCATCATTTATCATTAAATGATTAAAAAAACAAGGCATTAGTTTCTCTCTCATCCTTACCAGAATATGATTACATCATACTTTATTAACTTGGCTTAACCCTTTCTCAAGGTATGTTAGCCTACACTTATCAAAGTGCATTAAACTCATTACATCTCAATGTAACAATTGACATAACACACTTCATGTGTTACTCATCCAAGTATATTGGATTTGAGGTGCATCAAGGTGTATCAATCTTAAGATGTTGGATGTGATATTTATCATGCCTTGGTGTATCACTTTCTCCATCACTCTTAACTTACTTAAGTTCATCAACTTATCTTGTGTTAGGGTATCTCCCATCCTAATACTTTATGCACTAGCCCATCACATTTATCCTGTAATGTATTGGGCATAAGTCACATACTTAAATTACCTAACTATCATCAATGATATGGACTCATCTCGGGTTAAGGCATTGTTGATATAAGGTTGTCCATTATTCACCACTTTAGGTGTTTCACCTGTCAAGGTATTAGTCACACCATTACTTGGTGTTACACTCATCACTCCTAAGAGTTTCTTGCCCTCACCTTTACAAGGTGTCTCGGGTTAGAGGTGTGCATATGTCCACCATATCGGGTTGTAGGTGTATAGACACCACCATATCGGGTTGGAGGTGTATGAGCACTCACCATATTGGGATAAAAGTATATGAACACCATTCATATTGGGCTAGAGGTGTTTGTATGTGTTACCCATGTTGGTCATGAGGTATTAAGCATCACCATGTCGGGCTAGAGGTGTATTCAATCACCATATCGGGTGATTCACCATCTAGGGTTGGCCATGATAGGTTAGGGTTTTCCATATTGGGCTCAACCCAATATACAAGTCGATAGGAGTGAGGGGCACCAAGCCATGTCGGGCTACACCATCCAATGTTGGGTTGGAATACCCATGTCAGATTAGGGTTGGTTGTGATGGGAACATGGTACATGTATGTATCACCCATGGTGTTTAAGAGGTATCAACTCATCACCATGTCGGGCTAGACATCAACTAGGGTTGTGTATCAGGCTACCATATCGTGCAATATGATTTACTTAAATGTTCATATCGTGCACCAGATATGTGTGCTTCATGATACCAAGTACCAATTGTTAGGTTTTAGAAGAGACAGAGAAGCAGCGGAAACAAAAAAAAATCTCCCCAAACCCGGAACAAAAGGAATCGCGTCGACGTCTATATGATAGGAAATAAGGTTTGTGAATCATACCTTGTCCCGAGGCTTGCTCGGCGACAATGCCACACGCCTTGCGCGGTCTTCACCTCCGGTCTTGGACGGTGTCTGCGCAGCTCCTGGTCGCACCGGGACTGAAGACTCCTCCTCCTACCAGACTGTCGGATGACAGTTGTCCTCCTAAGCGGCAGTGACCTCTCGCCTCTGAAGTAGTCCACACGGACCACCCGGAACTCCACTCTCCTTGTCCCACAAGGAAGTGGAAGGAGTCGCACCCTCCTGTTGACGTACTAGTCGCCAACACACTCTCCTGCTATCGACTGCAACTTTAGTTGTCCTTCCCTTGCTGCACCTCCCTTTGCAGGAAGCACTTGCTCGGGCTCTCTCTCGGTTACCAAAACCAGAGAGAACGACAACTTTGCAGAGCAATCAACTTGCACTGAGTTGTACTCTGAGAAACCCCCAATACCCCTATATATATAGGCGGGTCATGGGACAGGGTTCTCTGTGCCCGGCAATACGGGACTAAAGCAGGAGTAGAAGGGTTCGGGATTTTCCACAAAAAGCAACCATCTCGCAACCTGAACCGATCGGTTCACAAGTGAACCGGTCGGTTGGGGACCTGAACCGATCGGTTCACCACTGAACCGATCGGTTCACCACTGAACCGATCGTTTGGGACACTTGAACCGATCGGTTCACTCATGAACCGGTCGGTTGGGGTTCCAGGTTGGTTCCCGATTGACTTTCCTTGTTTCTTTCCCAATTGGTATCGAATACCAATGTTATTCCCAATTGAATTGGGCAACTGAAACGAAAGGAAAATTCTCACCAATCCTACTTTCCCAAGTTGCTCGATTGCACCAGTTGAACTGCTCGGTTCAACACTTGAACCGGTCGTTTCACTTTGTGCATGAGCCGATCGGTTCAACAATTGAGCCGACCGGTTCAGCAACCTCAGCCGACCGGTTCATCACATGAACCGATCGGTTGGGAATGTAGATTGTGCAGAATCAGTCAAATGCGATTTCAATCAATCCGATACTCCAATCAACTCGTCCAACACCTTGAACACTATGATATTGAGCTATCGATTAATTGAGTGTTTAATTGAACTACTAAACTCCTTTAGTAATCAATCTAAACATTGCTTGTGGACAAAACTCCTCTTCCAGGTTGAATCCTATGTGTGTGACCCTGCAGGTCCATTTCACGTTGGCAGTGAAAGTCCATAACACTTATGACTTCACAAGCAATGAGCGGTGCCTAGTCACACATCATTGCTACCCAAGTGAAAGTAGAAAGTTGGAGAACAACTTTCATCCTACAATCCGTGAAAGGTGTTACAGTGAATGTATAATTCCTTTGTCACTGATATCCAGAATGAACTCGAGGCATGGAACAGTCATCCTGTCAATGTTCATTCATTTCCTTGATCTCAGAGTAGACCGAGTGAGATGTGTATGACATCAATATCACATATTGATTCACACGTGCATGCGCATGCCTTTCTCAATCCTACTCATCAAGTGGCCAAGGATATCAAACTCCCTTAGGAGGGACAAATCCCATATCTATCACTCACCCCTCAAAAGCCCCATGTGTCAAAGCCACCCAATCATCACCTTTATAACAACCCATGTTTCAGGACTGCGTTTGATGATGTCAAAGTGTACCCAACGACATGTGTTGAGTGCAGTGATTTCAGGTCTAAGAATCACACTCACCACCATCACTGTGAGAGTTGACTGTGACTACCAAGTCATGGTTCCATGTGTCACTCTCACGGTGGGTCTGTCCGGTACCTTGTTTTCTAACAAGTACCTATGTGCTTGGTTTGATATCACCATATCATGACTAATGAGATTCTGTCATCAACCAACACACAATCTAGTCTTTAGTGTTATTGATGTCTATGGTTATTTCCACAATAACAACCGACTAGGGACAAAACAAGAAAGTATACTCTTAACATTCGTATGATCTCATCGTTTAGGTCCTTAACCTAAAAGCATACGTCATTGAGTAAAACAATCTTTAGACATCTATCATGTTACACCATCATCTCAGAAACAGTTTAAACATATAGATTGGAAATTGCCTTTATTATTATTATTCAAATCAATTACAAAGTATCCCATTACAATCATCATATGACTTGCTCTATGGGCATACATACCAACAGACTCCCACTTGCACTTAGAGCCAGTCACCAAGGAAACGTAGTCCTTGTGACCTAGCATGACCATCATGCTTCTGCTGAGAAAGGGCCTTAGTCAGTGGATCAGCTATGTTGTCTTCAGTTGGTACTTTGCAAATCTTCACATCTCCTCGCTGTACGATCTCTCGTATGAGATGGAAGCACCGCAGTATGTGCTTGGACCGCTGATGTGATCTTGGCTCCTTAGCTTGTGCAATAGCTCCATTATTGTCACAATAAAGCTCAATTGCATCACAGCTACTGGGAACTACACCAAGTTCAGAAATGAACTTCCTGATCCACACAGCCTCCTTTGCTGCATGCAAAGCAGCAATATACTCGGCCTCTGTAGTAGAATCGGCAACTGTTTCTTGCTTGGAACTCTTCCAGCTCACAGCTCCATTATTAAGGCAAAACACAAATCCTGACTGCGATCTGTAATCATCTTTATCGGTTTGGAAGCTTGCATCGGTGTAACCCTTTACAACCAGCTCTTCCTCGCCGCCGTACACAAGAAACTGATCCTTAGTCCTTCGCAAGTACTTGAGGATGTTCTTCACGGCTGTCCAGTGAGCATCCCTGGGATCTTACTGGTACCTGCTCGTCATGCTGAGAGCATACGAGACATCTGGGCGTGTGCACAACATAGCGTACATGATGGATCCAATGGCTGATGCATATGGGATCTCATTCATACGCTCCCTCTCTTCACAAGATTGGGGACATTGAGCTCTAGAGAAGGTAACTCCATGTAGCATAGGGATGTTGCCTCTCTTTGAGTTCTCCATGCTGAACCGCTTCAGCACCTTGTCAATGTGCGTGCTCTGACTTAGTCCGAGAAGCCTTCTAGATCTATCTCTATAGATCTTAATTCCTAGAATATAGGATGCTTCTCCTAAGTCCTTCATTGAGAAATTTTTCCCAAGCCAATTCTTTACCTTCTCTAAGGCTAAGACATCATTCCCCATCAAAAGTATGTCATCCACATACAATATGAGGAATGTGGTCGAGCTCCCACTAACCTTCTTGTACACACAAGGTTCATCTTCATTTTGAATAAAGCCAAACACTTTGACTTCCTCATCAAATCGAAGATTCCAACTCCGAGATGCTTGCTTCAATCCATAGATTGACCTTTGCAACTTACAGACTTTATTGGCATTCTTTGGATCTACAAAACCTTCAGGCTGTGTCATGTACACATCCTCATGCATATTCCCGTTAAGGAATGCGGTTTTAACATCCATCTGCCAAATCTCATAGTCATAGTAAGCTGCAATAGCAAGCATGATCCTGATGGACTTAATCATGGCAACTGGAGAAAAGGTTTCGTCATAGTCAACACATTGAATTTGTCGAAAACCCTTTGCAACCAATCTGCCTTTATAAGTTTGCACATTGCCATCCATGTCGGTCTTTTTCTTGAAGACCCACTTGCACCCTATGGGTTTTACCCCTTCGGGTGGTTCCACTAAAGTCCATACTTTGTTTGAGTACATGGATTCCATCTCAAATCTCATAGCTTCAAGCCATTTCTCAGAATCTGGTCCCTCCATAGCCTCCACGTCGGTAGTTGGATCATCATCTATGATCAACTCTCCACCTTCCTGAGTCACAAGGTATCCAAACCTCTCAGGTTCAAGGCGAGTCCTACTAGATCTTCGAGGTCCTTGTGTTACTTGAGGAGACTGAGATTCCACAACACCTTGTGAATCTCCATTTTCCTCTTGTACATCCACCGGTTCAATGTTTTCTTGTTGGGCTTGAACCTCTTCAAGCTCTACTTTCCTCCCACTGTTTCCTTTGGAAATAAATTCCCTCTCTAGGAATACAGCATCCCTGGCAACAAACACTTTGTTGTCAGTAGGGTGGTATAAGTAATATCCCCTCGTTTCCTTGGGGTATCCAACAAAATAATACTTATCGGATTTGGGTCCAAGCTTATTAGGAAACATTTTCCTAACGTAAGCCTCACAACCCCAAATCTTCATAAAAGACAAAACGGGACGCTTCCCATACCATATCTCATATGGTGTCTTTTGAACCGATTTAGATGGCACACGGTTAAGTGTAAACGCGGCGGTTTCAAGAGCATGACCCTAGAAGGAAATCGGAAGATCAGCAAAACTCATCATTGATCGCACCATATCTAACAATGTGTGATTCCTTCTTTCAGACACACCATTATGCTGTGGTGTTCCAGGCGGAGTCCATTGTGATACAATACCACGAGCTCACAGAAGGTCCTCAAACTCCTGGCTCAAGTATTCTCCACCTCGATCAGAACGAAGTGCCTTAATACTTTTACCAAGCTGGTTCTGTACTTCATTCATGAAATCCTTGAACCTTTCAAGGGTTTCTAACTTATGCTTCATCAGGTACACATAGCCATACCTACTGAAATCATCAGTGAAGGTAATGAAGTACTGATACCCATTTCTGGCATTAGTTCTAAAAGGCCCACATACATCAGTATGTATGAGTCCTAATAGATTACTAGCTCTCTCACCTTTACCTGAAAAGGGAGTCTTGGTCATCTTGCCCAACAAACAAGATTCACATGTCTCTATTGATTCACAATCAAAAGAGTCTAGATAACCATCTTTATGGAGTCTAGAAATGCGCTTCTCATTTATGTGCCCTAGACGACAATGCCAGACATATGTTTTGTTTGAGTCGTTGAGTTTTTGCTTTTTGGTGTTCACGTTGTATACACTTGTCTCTAAGTCCATCAGGTATAGACCATAAGACATAGGGGCACTGCCATAAAAGATCCCATCTTTAGAAATGGAACACTTTCCATTCTTAATAAGAAATTCAAATCCATCTTTGTCCAAACAAGAGACGGAAATGATATTCCTATTTATGGCAGGTACATAATAGCAATTCTTCAACTCTATTATTAGCCCACTAGGTAGAGTTAACTCATAGGTTCCTACGGCACTGGCGGCAACTCTTGCCCCATTTGCAACACGTAGTTCAACCTCGCCTTTCCCCAAAGGCCTACTTCTCTTAAGATCCTTCACATTTGAACAAATGTGAGATCCGCATCCGGTATCAAGTACCCATGACGAAGAAGTAGTAAAGTTAATCTCTATCACGTATACACCAAAAGTAGAGATCTCTATCTCTGACTTCTTCTTCCATTGTTCCTTCCATCCTCTCCATGTAGAAGAAATTGGTTTGGCGAGAGAACACTTCTCTCCCTTACTTACCTTCTTCTTCACCAACGCATTAAGCGTACATAGAGTGGATTCTAAGGCTCCTGGTATATCTGGATTGTGCAGAACACTTCCCACAGTCCTCAACCAGTTATGGAATTTATTCTCAATTAATTTGCCCATTTTAAAAGATGATTCTTTTGCCATTCTACAAGAGAAAATTTACATTTGTCAAAACCTTTTTGATTTGATTTGAATAAAATTTGACGATAGTTAATTAGGCCTTTAATTAATTACCGCTCCCACTATTTTGACTCAAATTGATAGCCCTCACCATCAATTCGGAAGATTGCAGCGTACAATCTTCTAGTGGGTCAAGATCCTGAAATCCTCTAAGCCATGGACCAGCTAGGGCTGTCACCCACAACTCAGATCTCTCAGGTAGGCAACTCTTGCCAATTGCATCATATGCAACTCTTGAAAGATGTCATTTGCAACTCTTTGCAATGATCATCTCCATGCCTCAAGGTACTAGATCCCATCTAGATCACCTTGTTAAGTCCGACCCAAAGCCAACACGATGAACATGCACCCTGCTAGGGCAGACCCACACATTCATCCTTCACGCTTCCACGAGATAGACGGTGCACCACGCTAGGGCGTGCCCACACTTGGTCGATCAAGCTTTTCACGTGTGTCGCATTTGGAAGGCATCTAAAACTTAATATTTAATGAGGGATTTGGTTTTTATATACATATACATATCCAATCACCACAATATATAGTACGTATCATATACATGCTATATCCCACACAAAACATGCATAAACGATAAAAAGCAATGATTATGGCCATCCTATTTGTGATTCCTCGAGCCAAGAGGAATCACGGTCATCTAGGTCTACATCACATGCAACCTGTACAAGATGAAATCTGTGCTTGCCTTTCTGGGTTTGATCAGCTCATCTCCATGACTGATCGGCTCGCCATCAGGTTGGTTGCTCGGGTGCCACCAGCCGATCGACTGGCGCCTCCAGCCGATCAGTTCACTGGTCATCGTGCATCTCCTCAGGTCGCCACCCGCTCATCTCGTTCCTCGAACCGGCCGTCTGGATCACCAACCGATCGGTTCACTCCTTGAACCGATCATCTTCAGGTTGTTCGCCGTTCTTTGACATAACATGAAATAAAATCTATCCTATTTACAATTGAATTGTGAAACCCCGAGTTACATTCGGGGGGAGCAAAGGTAGGAAAGAATTCTCGAATTATTTCGAGTTACATCAGGAATATGAGAAAGGGAATTGGTGCGCAGACCGAGATGCAAGCAACCACACAAACAACCACACACAGATATAGGGGTTTATAGGCCATAATAATGCTACACATCCACCACAAAACTCGTTTAAGGGCGACGCGTATCGAGTGCATTAATATTACATATCATATATGTATATTAGGGATTTGTGGATTGGACATGTATAAAGCCAATATTATTCGCATCGCATGCAATAAATAAAGGCGACAAACCAAAATCGATCACATCGATAATCCTAAAATATAGAGAGGTCGACGTGGCTCTGATACCACTGTTAGGTTTTAGAAGAGACAGAGAAGCAGTGGAAACAAAAAAAATCTCCCCAAACCCGGAACAAAAGGAATCGTGTCGACGTCTATATAATAGGAAATAAGGTTTGTGAATCATACCTTGTCCCGAGGCTTGCTCGGCGACAATGCCACACGCCTTGCGCGGTCTTCACCTCCGGTCTTGGACGGTGTCTGCGCAGCTCCTGGTCGCACCGGGACTGAAGACTCATCCTCCTACCGGACTGTCGGATGACAGTTGTCCTCCTAAGCGGCAGTGACCTCCCGCCTCTGAAGTAGTCCACACGGACCACCCGGAACTCCACTCTCCTTGTCCCACAAGGAAGTGGAAGGAGTCGCACCCTCCTATTGACGTACTAGTCGCCAACACACTCTCTTGCTATCGACTGCAACTGCAGTTGTCCTTCCCTTGCTGCACCTCCCTTTGCGGGAAGCACTTGCTCGGGCTCTCTCTCGGTTACCAAAACCAGAGAGAACGACAACTTTGCAGAGCAATCAACTTGCACTGAGTTGTACTCTGAGAAACCCCCAATACCCCTATATATATAGGCGGGTCATGGGACAGGGTTCTCTGTGCCCGACAATACGGGACTAAAGCAGGAGTAGAAGGGTTCGGGATTTTCCACAAAAAGCAACCATCTCGCAACCTGAACCGATCGGTTCACAAGTGAACCGGTCGGTTGGGGACCTGAACCGATCGGTTCACCACTGAACCGATCGTTTGGGACACTTGAACCGATCGGTTCACTCATGAACCGGTCGGTTGGGGTTCCAGGTTGGTTCCCGATTGACTTTCCTTGTTTCTTTCCCAATTGGTATCGAATACCAATGTTATTCCCAATCGAATTGGGCAACTGAAACGAAAGGAAAATTCTCACCAATCCTACTTTCCCAAGTTGCTCGATTGCACCAGTTGAACTGCTCGGTTCAACACTTGAACCGGTCGTTTCACTTTGTGATTGAGCCGATCGGTTCAACAATTGAGACGACCGGTTCAGCAACCTCAGCCGACCGGTTCATCACATGAACCGATCGATTGGGAATGCAGATTGTGCAGAATCAGTCAAATGCGATTTCAATCAATCCGATACTCCAATCAACTCGTCCAACACCTTGAACACTATGATATTGAGCTATCGATTAATTGAGTGTTTAATTGAACTACTAAACTCCTTTAGTAATCAATCTAAACATTGCTTGTGGACAGAACTCCTCTTCCAGGTTGAATCCTATGTGTGTGACCCTGCAGGTCCATTTCACGTTGGCAGTGAAAGTCCATAACACTTATGACTTCACAAGCAATGAGCGGTGCCTAGTCACACATCATTGCTACCCAAGTGAAAGTAGAAAGTTGGAGAACAACTTTCATCTTACAATCCGTGAAAGGTGTTACAGTGAATGTATAATTCCTTTGTCACTGATATCCAGAATGAACTCGAGGCATGGAACAGTCATCCTGTCAATGTTCATTCATTTCCTTGATCTCAGAGTAGACCGAGTGAGATGTGTATGACGTCAATATCACATATTGATTCACACGTTCATGTGCATGCCTTTCTCAATCCTACTCATCAAGTGGCCAAGGATATCAAACTCCCTTAGGAGGGACAAATCCCATATCTATCACTCACCCCTCAAAAGCCCCATGTGTCAAAGCCACCCAATCATCACCTTTATAACAACCCATGTTTCAGGACTACGTTTGATGATGTCAAAGTGTACCCAACGACATGTGTTGAGTGCAGTGATTTCAGGTCTAAGAATCACACTCACCACCATCACTGTGAGAGCTGACTGTGACTACCAAGTCATGGTTCCATGTGTCACTCTCACGGTGGGTCTGTCCGGTACCTTGTTCTCTAACAAGTACCTATGTGCTTGGTTTGATATCACCATATCATGACTAATGAGATTCTGTCATCAACCAACACACAATCTAGTCTTTAGTGTTATTGATGTCTATGGTTATTTCCACAATAACAACTGACTAGGGACAAAACAAGAAAGTATACTCTTAACATCCGTATGATCTCGTCGTTTAGGTCCTTAACCTAAAAGCATACGTCATTGAGTAAAACAATCTTTAGACATCTATCATGTTACACCATCATCTCAGAAACAGTTTAAACATATAGATTGGAAATTTCCTTTATTATTATTATTCAAATCAATTACAAAGTATCCCATTACAATCATCATATGACTTGCTCTATGGGCATACATACCAACACCAATGATATATTATATGATCATATTGTGCAATAGCACTTGCTATTCTTGACCCATATCGGGTTACTCAAATTAAGGTTTCATGTCAACTTATAAATATTAATTTAACCTTGTATCGTGCATGGAGTCTATACTTGACTTCCTATCATGCAAGCATATCATGCAATCATATTGTGCAAGCATATCGTGCAAACATCTCATGCAAGAATATCATGCAAGCATCTTGTCCAAACATATCGTGCAAGTCATATCGTGCAAGGCATACCCTTATCGGGTTAGAGTTACTTGTGTATCTACTTGAACCCGATATCACTTTTACAAAGTGACACCATCTCCTTCAAGCTCTAGACCTCCATTCTAACAGTTTTAGTCCATGGAAGCAGGTCTAAGCAATTACTAGAACTCATAATTTCATCATCTATTTTGGGAAATTTCTGAATTAAAAGTAATTCATTAAATATAGTAATTTAGGTGATGAATAATAACATGGTTGAGTTCAAGTTATATCACCCGCCTTAGGAACAACTTCAAAGCTCCAAGATCCAAGGCTCCACGTTCCCAAGGTAAAGGATGAACTTCTCAACTCTTCTAGATACAAGAAATCATCATGGATAAGCAATTGGTGAAGAGAAGAAGAAAGGTAGATCATAACCCTAATTCCATGCTTCAATTCAAACTTGAAGACGACTATGGCTCACCTTAGGGTTAATATTTGAGATCATTAGCACCTTGGCCGACACCCTACCACTCTTGGGCGATATGGACTTCCTCTTGGCCAATAAAACTTTTCTTGTGGCTGATATCTCACTCTTATGGCCAATATTACCCTTCTTGGCTGATATCACCTTGCTTGGTCGATATCACTTTGTCTTGGCCGATACCACCTTGTCTTGGCTGGTAACCCAAGATCTATGGCTGATATCTCTTTGCATATGGATGACACAACAACTCTATGGATGATATGGGAGAGAATGGAGGTGGTAAATTTTGAAAAGGTTCACTAGTAAGTGAAGAGAGGGGTATTTATACTTGGAAGTCCATGAAAAAGTATGTAATGAGGTGTCTCTTTCTTAAGCTACTTATTTCCACGTGTACATGCATGCTTTCCACGTGTCCATGCATGCATACATAATTATATTGACATGAAAAATGTTGAGAATTATCTTGTCATTAAATTCAGTCCATTACTTATCCATTTGGATAAGTCATCTAGGTTTAATCACTATTTAAAGTCAAGTTGATACACTTTTTTAAGGAAACTTGTAGGCTATCACACCTCACCTCCTTGAGGTGCTTATCCCATCATGGGCAATAATAAATGATCACAAACCGATATTGTCCTCCCTCCATGGGTTCTTGGCCGATATGGCTACTCATATCAAGTCTACAAGCTGATACAAGTTCAAATTAGGGTTACAATTCAACCCTTACATGGTCTTTTCATTACCAAGAGTACTATCACTTCAATGTGACTCAAAC
This sequence comes from Alisma plantago-aquatica, assembly GCA_963693085.1. Lineage (NCBI taxonomy): Eukaryota > Viridiplantae > Streptophyta > Magnoliopsida > Alismatales > Alismataceae > Alisma > Alisma plantago-aquatica. Next base: position 957,428,639 of record OY856409.1, read on the forward strand.
ATGGTGCCCCCTTCTTTCTCATTCCTCTAAATGATACCAAGAGGGAGTAGGGACACTCTAGAGGTGGTAATTTGCACATTAACCCTATATTTTGGGCAAATTACAATTTATACCAAAATTGGTGCATAAGGTACCAACATTATTCAAACAAGTTCAAACTTGGCATTTAAGCTTTCCACAAGCCCCTACTTAGCATCATTCTCTCTCTTATGATGCTAAAACACTTAGGGCATGTTCAACATGTGACATATTACAATATAACCCCTCATCTTGGGTAAATTGCACTTTGGTCCAAAACAAAGGAACATTGCTCAAACAGCATTCAATCAGGACCAAACTTGGAACATAAGTGTGTCACATGACAACAAAACTCCTTAGGGGATTATATTAAAGTTCTAAGAAACTTTATTAGCCCAAACAAATAGGGTTAACTCATAAACTAGGTCAAGGTTATTACATATAAGGCTTCATATGGTGTCATATCTATGCTTCTTTGATAGTTGTTATTGTAGGAAAACTCTATCAAATTCATATGCACATCCCAACTACCAAGAAACTGAAAGACATGGGCTCTCAACAAATCCTCCAAGATCTGAATGGTCCTCTATGACTAGCCATCTATATGAAGATGAAAAGTTGTACTAAACCTTAGTTGTGCCCTCATGGCTATGTGCAAAGACTCCCAAAAATGACTGGTAAACTAAGAACCTACGTAAGACACTATGGTAACTAGGATGCCATGCAAACAAACTATCTCATCAACATATATTTGTGCTAGCTTCTTTGTGGTGTACGTCATCTTAACTGGCAAGAAGTGAGATGACTTGTTCAACCTATCAACTATCACCCAAATGGAATCATGACCTTTGGTTATCCTAGGAAGACAAACCACAAAGTCCATGGTAATATGATCCCATTTCCACTATGGTATTGGCAATAGTGTAAACATCCCTATAGGATTCAGATGTTTTTTGTTGACCTGAAAGGCTGGACATCTAGTAATAAACTCTACCACTCCAAGCATGAGACCAGACCACCAATACATATCCTTCAGATGGTGGCACTACTACAGAACTGACCTTTGGTGTTGGTTAATTAAGGCGTTTGGCGACGGTTAAAAAGCGACACATATGTGGGCGACACTAAAAGGTGAACCCTTAGGCATTGGTTTGAAAACTGACACCAGAACCCTTTGCGCCACTTAAAACGCACCAGTAGGGGCACTATAGGCGTCGGTTATTAGTGGAGAAACTGACGCCAAAACCCTTCACGCCACAAAAAGGGTTCCAGCAGGGGCACTATATGCGTCAGTTATTAGTAGGGAAACCAACACCCAAACCCTTCGCACCACAAAAGGGCACCCCATCGGCGTCGGATTCTTAGTAATAACCGAAACCATATCACCTGCCGCCACGACCGTGTTTTCTGGCCACATTAGACGGTAGTTTTTTGCTATTAACTGACGATGTAAGCCTTTGTTGTCGGTTTTAGACTAATAGTTGATGCCTATGTTTTGATTTTTTTTTTCTTATCAGTTTGTAGGCCTATTGTGGCTGGTCGAAGGATGCAGAAACCTGCATTTCAGTGGAACTGAATTGAAGGTTTACAGCATCCATTGATATCAGCCAACAACATGCCACAAACCTGCAAAATTAATAAGATTCATTTTCACACATTTAGCAACCTGCAGTTCCATTCAATTTTCACACATGTAGAAACATTCAGACACATGTAGAAACATTCATGTAGCAACCTACAGTTCCTTTCATTTTCACATTCACACATGTAGAAACATTCAAACACATGTAGAAAATTCATGTAGCAACCTGCAATTCCTTTCATTTTCACATTCACACATGTAGAAACATTTAGACACATGTAGAAACATTCATGTAGCAACCTACAGTTCCATTCATTTTTACATTCACACATGTATAAACATTCACACATATGACAATTCAGAAAAATTCATTTACAAAATATCATTCTTTAGTCATTATCGCTATCAACATCCCAATTATATTTTAAAACCCCCACTACTTGTATGGTTTTTTCCCATTCTTCTCTTACATCATTTAATTCTTTCTTCATATAGGAATCATGTACATCTGATAAGGCCTTACCTGTAGTGGGGTCAGTTTTAAACACCTGCAAAGAGAATGATGTATAAGAGAATGATGCATATATAATTAATAATATATATAAGATTGATATATTTCATATTATCTAATGAGACTATATATAATACCTCACGTATGGTATCGAGGTCCACTGCGGCATATTTGATAATCATGTGCATAAATTGCATCACATAGTATGTGCATGCCCAGCCATTGTCTTGTGTAGCACACTATAAATTGAAACATACAAAATATTAAAAATACAACTAAGCATAGTTCACATAAATAATATATACATTGGAGTCAGGAACTTACTTCCACATTCTCCCAAATTATTGGCTGGTTCTTTTTCCTAGAGACCTTTCCTCCAGTCTTTTTGAACTCATGTAAACCCCTACATGTTAATGGAACACAGTAAATTACATAATTAAATAGTAATGTAATAACATATGTTAACGGATATAAAAATGAAATATTTCTCACCGAAATAATGTCATTTTCATTGCATTTCCATATTTTGGATTCAATTTAGTCCACTTAGGATCTAGATAATAGATAGTGAACATCCCTAGGACAATAACTAGTAACTCCCACTGCGTACCCCTAGAGGTAAAAAAGTTAAAAATTAATAACTCGAAATCCACAATAAAAATGTAATTTTCTTAAGTCCAAATTATAAGCAAAGTAAACTTACTCCACATTGAATGGAGATATTATCACCAATTTCTTATTTTGACCCAAATTTATAAAAGCATCACAGTATTATTGTTGAACTAACGAAGGGTCTTTAGCTACTAGACTAATCAAAGATGGAATCAAAAATCCTACGTGTTCAAATGAAAAATCTGCACATATCTTGTCTAAGTAGTTGCAAAACATGTATTACGTATGCATTAATATATAAGAAACCAGATCACCGGATCCTACACAAGTTATATGGATGTATAGATAAGATCTCACCTTATCCATAGCTCTATCACAGATGTATTCAACCAATCATAGTGAAAAAAATCCAAAATATCTTGTATAAATAGTTTGTTTTTGTATGATTGACCTACATCATCTGCATCTATAGAAACATTTATAGGGAAATTTATATCATGTTCGCCTAACCATACTTCCATACCCCTACAATTAGGACCTAACGGGGCAGGTAGGACCTATGGAACCCAACTTGGTAATGTAGGAGGTGGAGGTGGAGGTGGAGGCCTAAATGCTCTGGGTGTCTTTGTTTTAACCTGTATATATAATTTCATATCAATTGACCTCATATATACACACTAACAATTTAACGTAATGTAAATTTACCATACGATTTCAGTATAGATGGCATCCACTTTGGGCCACAATATCACTTCGCCTTCTGCCTCACCAAGTGTTTCATAATCTGGGTGGGCATATGAAAATGGAAGATCCATCAAATTGGGGAATGTACGTAGCGGGCTCACACAAACCCAACCATCTCGTAATGGAGACCCATGAAACATTTCCCTTGGAAGGGATGGGTAAGTCGACGCCTCTGCAACAACGTATTCGTTACTTTTTAGATGACATGGCTTCAACCCCTATAAATTTACGTAAAGAATGTTATATACATATATACATATCATCTTGAAAAGACTAGCTACTATGTCATAAAAATACTTACAGTGGATGTGCTAGGTGGTGGGTCTACATGATTACTCCCAACCTCTACGATAGGAGTAGAGCGGGACGCCATAAGTACTGTCTGAGTGGCAATCAGAGATGCCTACCACTTGCTCATTACTTCATGGAGTGTCTTATCAACTGCTTCCTTGACTCTCTTATCAACTACTTCATCGACTCTCCTATCAACTATCTTATCTACCTATACATGGATAAAAGAAACGTTAGCTTCAGATTATTGAATTCCCTTTTGCTGTAACATTCTAAAAAAGAATAGGTTACCTCTTCTTGTGAAAATCCCACTTTTGGGACATGTTTGTGCTGGGATGGCCCAAAGAATGCTTTGATGCCCACACCAGTGAGTGCACCCCTAACACGTCCAGGATGTTCTGGGTTACCCAGAGCAACTGTCAATTCATCCCTTGTTCCCTCAAGGATGAACTTGCCTTGTTTCCTCAGCTTGTGCAGCTCCCGCTAATCTCCATCAACAAAAATTGGTAAGGAAACACCACAAATAATCAATATTCGAACGATTGCTCTAAGAGTTGTATTTTACCATTTTTGCAGCCGCCTCAGCAGATGCAGGCTTCTTTATTTCTCCCTTCTTGTTTTTCCTCCCAGCTATCCAGACATCATGGTGAGGCTGAGGTGCGGTACCTATAGTAGAGGACTCCAGAGTAGCAGTAGACTGAGCAGTACACTCAGCCTGTAGTCTGTGGTGAATGCCTGCATAGCCCTTTGGACCCATTGTGTGGTCATGCACATTCAGTGCACGCCTTGCTCTTTGTGCCTCACTGATAGCCTAGTTAGTATGCACATTGATTTGGTTAGTAACACTAAAGGTTAATCTTGAATAGGTGAATACAACGTATATTAATTAAATAGGGAGTAACACCTAATACCTTGAATTCATCAGTGTTTCTTGAAGCAACAAACACGTCCCATTCTTCTGGGTCTAGGAAGTTCCACTATTCAGTGGCTGACTTCTTCCTCTTATCACCATCTTTTATGTATTCTCGGGTGAGATTTGTCCTATAGTTCCTTAAGACCCTCCCACAGCGTTGCATCACACATTTACGATGCAGCTTTTCATCCAACACAAATATACTCCGCAAAATAGAATTGTTATTAACTAGTATCCAAAAAATTATTAATCTACAAAATAGAATTGTAAATAATAATAACTCACACATAAATCCTTCCATATTAAGTATTTCTTCCCCTTAGGAACTTTATGTCAAGAATCTATCTTACAACCACAATGTCTACCCAAGATATGAAACAAATGAATTGTGGTTCACTCCAATTACATTTCCTGCATTATCAAAATCCACAACCAGTTTGGGTCCATTGCCCCTTCGCAATGTTAACTTATTCATCATAGTGATGCCCCTTCTCTTATCAACTTTTTGGTACTGCTCATCAAGTGCCTCAAGTGCTTCAGAGGGTACATGTGCGTAATCAACCTAAAATTTGACAAAATAAACACACTTACAGGATATAACTATAAATGGACATATAGATAGAAATATATGATATATTTTTAAAACTTACATTGTGAGGTGGTGCATTGGTATCCTCACCATGCTCATCATGGACATCATGGTCAACATGCCCTTGCTCATCCATCTGAAAATTTCATTAAAAAATCAAACATTTAGCATTTGACATAACTAGAAGATAATGAAACATTGAAAAATGAAACATTGTATAGTTCACATATACAAATGAAACATTGAAAAATGAAACATATAAAAAAATATAAACATGCATGCCTCTAATATTGCGATCGTTTATCAATTAACAATCCTTCATGGTGATCTCCGCACACATACAAGTCATCATTAGCTTCAATATTTTGTGGTGTTGGCAACCCAACTGAGAATAGACTGGAATCATCATACTTATCATAGTACTCTTCTTCATCTATAGGATCTTCAATGAACTGTCTTTTACCATGAAGAACAACTAACCATTTATCATTTGTAGGATCATCGATATAAAATACTTGTTTCGCCTGTGATGCCAATATGAATGGTTCACCCTTCTCGCCAATTTTTTCAAAGTTCACTAAAGTGAAACCCAATTCATCCACTATAACTCCTTTGGTGTTATCAACCCAATTACATTTGAAGAGTGGAATTCTGAAATCTATGTAGTCAAACTCCCATATGTCTTCACTGACACCGTAATATGGCATTTTAGCTTCATGTGGACTCTTATCCTTTGCACTTGCAAAAAACATAGTCGTCGCTTGAAGGGTGACCCCACTATTTTGGACGACACACTTATCATCTTGGTGCTTTGTGTAATATGTGAATACATTAATGTCATACCCTTCATAAGACCTAACATTCAATTTTGGTTTAAAGGAGAGGCATTTGATAGTTTTAGTAATATCATCTGGTGTTTGAGATAGTTGATGTAAGACTTTATCTTCAAACCACTTAATAAATGTCTTGTTATGCAATCTAGCAAGCCACATTGAATTGGCTTGAGGATATTGTCTCTTGATGAAATTGGTATGTTCCTTGATATAAACACTCACTTCATCCATGTTGTGTAAAATATACAAGTGACCTTGTTCCAACTGCTCACGACTGATTACTTTCACCCGTGATCCCAAAATTCCTTTGCCAAATTGCTCCTCAATATTCTTGTCATTACCAGGAGTGTCATTACCACTCAGAAAGTCATTGCCAAAATCCATAACCTCTCTCACCACATAACCCTCAATAATACTCCCTTCAGGCCGATAATGGTTTTGAACATCACTTTTAAAAATGTTCATGTATCGCTCAAAGGGATACATCTAATGCAAGAAAATTGGTCCCAATATTTTCACTTCCCTAGTCAAGTGGACAACAAGATGTACCATGATATCAAAGAATGATGGAGGGAAATACATCTCAATCTAACATAGGGTAACAACCACTTCTCTTTGCAAAGTATCGAGAGTATCAAGGTCAATAACTTTGCTACACAGACTCTTGAAAAAGAAACAAAGTCTGGTGATTGCAAACCTTACATGCTTCGGCAATATAGATTGAATTTCCATGGGCAATATTTGTTGCATTAGAGTGTGACAATCATGAGATTTAAGACCTATCAACTTCACATCTTTCATTGATATCAATCTACGAATATTGGATGAGTAACCCTGTGGCACCTTAAAATTTACCAAGCATTCACAAAAAGCTTTCTTCTCCTTTCTAGACAACGTGTAACAAGCGGGAGGTAAGTATGTTCTCCGATTTCCCATTTCACATAATTATATTAATTCTGACCTTATTCCCATTTCACATAGGTCCATTCTGGATTTTATCCCATCTTTAGTCTTACCTGGTATATTCAACAAAGTACCAATGACGCTATTACAGACATTTTTCTCAATGTGCATGACATCGATACAATGCCTGACTGTCAAAGAACTCCAATAAGGAAGATCCCAAAATATTGACTTCTTCTTGAATAAAGATTTGTCACTCCGTGTGGCCATAGTACATTGTGATCTCTTACCAAATTTATTGACAAAGTCTTTTACTCTTTCATAAACAACCTCCCCCGGTATAGGTTTAGGTGCACTCCATTCCTCATTCCATCTATTGAATGCTTTGCCCTTCCTACGATACGGATGGAATTTTGGAAGAAACCTTCGATGACTAAGACATACAGTCTTACTGCCATGTTTTAGCCTTGTTGAATTAGTGTTCTCTTCACATATAGGACACGCTTTAGCTCCTTTAACACTATATCCAGACAAATTCCCATATGCTAGAAAGTCATTAATAGTGCAAAACAACATAGCGTCCAAACAAAATGTCTCTCTTCGTGAAGCATCATAGGTCATCACACCTTCACCCCAGAGTTTCTTTAAGTCATCAATCAGATGTTTAAGATAAACATCGATATCATTTCCAGGTTGTTTAGGGTATGATATCAATAACGACATCATAACGTACTTATTTTTCATACACAGCCAGGGAGGAAGACTGTATATAACAAGTATGACGGGCCAAATGCTATGTTGGCTGCTCAAAGTCCCGTACAGATTCATCCCATCTGTACAAATCCCAAGTCTTAGATTCCTGACTTCTTCACCAAATTTAGGGTACAATAGATCAATCTTCTTCCACTGTGGGGAATCAGATGCAAGTCGTAGGATCCCATCATTATTTTTCTTAAAATATGCATGCCACCACAAATTCTTCGCATCTATCAGATTGGCAAACAAGCGTTGAAACCGTGATATTATAGGTAGATACCACATCACCTTGGCAAGAGAACCAATTTTGGACTCCCCCAAAGTCGTCAATTTATATCATAACGCACAACATTTTGGATAATCTTTCAAATCCAAATAGTCCTTTTGAAATAATACACAATCATTCAGGCATGCGTGTATCTTCTTGGCCTCCATTCCCATTGGCCACAACAATTTCTTTACCTGGTATGTTGAGATTGGCAGCTCATTTCCTTCAAGAAGCATTTCTTTCAACAAAGACAACAATGACGTGAAGCTTTTGTCGCTCCATCTATTGTTAGCTTTCAGCGTATAGAATCTCAACATAGCACTAAGCTTCATAAACTTAGTACAACCTGTGTATAATGGTATCTCAGCATCATGCACAATGTTTCTAAACATGGGAGGTGGATCAGTTTCGGTGTGCTCTACCCCACAACTATCTAGCATCGCATCAACGATGTCTACTGGAATTGGTTCATTCACGTCTATGTCATCGGAGGCAATAACTTCTTCCACACAAGCACTACTATCGACATCCATTGGTTTCGAGTTTGAAATCTCTCCATGCATGTGCCATTCTGTATAGCCTTGTACAATCCCGTTTCACATGACATGACTTTTGATTTCGTCACCAGTGTTAACTTTCAAGTTGTTACCGCAATGCCTACATGGACAGTAGAACCTATCTCCAGGTTGTTTCCTGTGTTCCTCGACAAATATAATAAATTGATCAAGACCAGAAATAAACTCTGGGGTGTAGTGATTGCGAATGGACATCCATGATCTATCCATTCTATGATCAAAGAGAAAACAAGTATATATTACAACAAGATTAGGGTCTAGGGTTAACAAATTAGAGTTTAAACACGGTTAAAACATTAGGGTATAAGGTCTTATATATAATTAATGGTTCAAACATCCTAAGTGAGATTAGGGGTTCAAGAACAGTCCCAAACTGGGGACTATCCAAGATTTACTCCTATTGAATAAATCTTGGGCGGGTTTCTAGGGCAAAAAATACATGTGATGTCATTCTTATATATAATAAATGTGTACCACCTATCCCATTCTTGAACACCTAATCTCACTAGTAAGTGTATAATGTGTATTGGGTTTTCATGAAAATTTCGGCAACATTTCCCCATTGTTCTCCAAGTACATATGTACTTAGAGAACAAACGGGGAAATGCTACCAAAATTTTCTTGAAAACCCAATACACATTATACACTTACATCCTAAGTGAGATTAGGTGTTCAAGAATAGTCCCAAACCGGGGACTATCCAAGATTTACTCCTATTGAGTAAATCTTAGATGAGTTTCCAGGCCAACAAATACATGTGTTGTCATTCTTATATATAATAAATGTGTACCACCTATCCCATTCTTGAACACCTAATATCACTAGTAAGTGTATAATGTCTATTGGGTTTTCAAGAAAATTTTGCCAGCATTTCCCCGTTGTTCTCCAAGTACATATGTACTTAGAGAACAAATGGGGAAATCCTACCGAAATTTTCTTGAAAACCCAATACACATTATAGACTTACATCCTAAGTGAGATTAGGTGTTCAAGAACAGTCCCAAACCGGGTACTATCCAAGATTTACTCCTAATGAGTAAATCTTAGACGGGTTTCTAGGCCAACAAATACAGGTATGTTGTCATTCTTATACCTACAATCCTAGTTTCATCATTCATATCCTAAGTTTTGTGTAACATCATTTAATCATGCTTTTCAGTAAATACTAAACAGTAAATAAACCATGATTCCAAATATCAAAGATTTGAATCAGGGGTCAATCTTGAAGTTTTAACTAGAGCTTCATATATCAACATACATACTAGGTCATATTTCAAGTCAAGATTTAGGCATTCAATCACCTTAGGGCGCATACATGATTCACAAGGTATTTGGGTGCACAAAGAATAATATATGTTACTAATTTAGGAGTTCACATAATCATTTTAGAAATAGAAGACCCACATGTGAGCTAATTTTGACAATCAACATCAATGTATCTTTAACACGCATGTTTCAAGGTTCAAAGCACATAATCAAATCAATGTAGGATACTAGAATGGACAAGTTTGAATCTTATTTTAACATGCATCAAAATTTATTGAATTAGGTCAAGCATGAGAATTAGACAAGTTAAAATAGTACATTAATATTAATCAGTAGATAAATGAATAAAAACTAGTAGATAATAAATACAAATCAATAGATAAGTAAATACAAATCAGTAGATAAGTAAATACTAATCAGTTGATGGAAATTAGTAAAATCAAGATATATAACCTACCTAGCAGTAGGGGAAGTAGAGGCTAGCTCCTCCGACGACCAGCAGCTCCTCTGGCGACCTATAGCAGCTCCTCTGGTGACCTGCAGCAGCTCCTCCGATGACCTCAGGCTAGTGGTTGTGGCGGCTGGCGGCAGCGGGAAGAAGATGACCGACGGCGAGCTCCAGAACCAGCGGCAGGTGCAGTGGTTTAAGGAGCAGCGGGCGGGAGGAAGAAGAGAGTAGGGTGGCGGTGGTGGCGGTGGTGATGACCACAGGAGCAGGCGGCGTTGACCGAGAAAGTTGAAGCATGACTGACGGTGTCGTGAGCGGAAGGGTCTATTTCTCGCAATGAAATAGAGACAAATGGGGAAGAGTCTGTTTCTCGCGGGGGCTATTAAGTTAACAAAGGTGACGATCTTCTATTAAACTGACACCTAATATCCATCAATGTCGGTTGCCAGAAAAAACTAACATCCATTGGACAATCTTAACCCTAAAAATTTTCACGGGGACGGCGCGCGAAACCTTATCAGCGTCGGTTTTTCCACAAAAACCGGCAACCTTTGGAGGTAATGTTTTTCGTCGTTAGGCGTCGTTTATTAGGTAAAACAACTGACGTCGTATGTGAAACTTTGGGGGTAATTTTTTTTGCTCGAAAAATTGGATTTGGCGGGCTATTTTAGGCATCGGTTCATTATAGGGAGCCGACGCTAAATAAAAAGTGATACCCGTTTCAGGCCGGTCTTCAAATATAGATGTCGGTCTCTATAATTAGCCGACGCTAAATAAAAAGTGATACCCGTTTCAGGCCGGTCTTCAAATATAGATGTCGGTCTCTATAATTAGCCGACGTTGTAGGGTTTAGGCGTCGGTTTTCGATAATAACCGACATCTCTAAATGTGATGTTATAAGCTATTTCCGTAGTGGTGTAGTATATCTTGGTATTTCCTGGATGCAATGCATACATCAAAGAGAGATCCTCCCCAAGAACCATCTTTCACAAACCATCAATTTTTGGAACCACTATCCTATTGTGGAAGCAAACTATCAAGTTGTATGTCTCATGAAAGCCATCATACTTCTTGTTGTAAAACTTTCCCTGATGTTCTATATCATGATATCAACTCAATGTGCATCTCTAATCTATTGCAGCAATGTCAACTTCACATGTAATTGTGCCAATAAGCCTGCCAACAGGGAAACCTCCAACTATATGTTCATCTGGTGAAGTGATACCAACATGTCTCACTTATATCATACCAAGGCATGTAACTATGCATTCATAGTCCTTTATTAGATCCATCCATCTTCTCTACCGCATGCTCAACTCTTGCATTAAGAACATATACTACAGGTTCTTGTCGTCGGTGAAGATCTAACACTTCTCTCCATACATATAGTGCCTCCAAATATTCAAGGCATGGACCACAATTACAAGTTCCAGACCATGCATCAAGTAGTTCTCCTCATGTCTCTTAAGCTATCATGAAGAAAAATAAATTATGTTTTTATCCTTCATCATCACACATCCCAAGCCATTCTTCGAAACATCATAGAAGACGATGTAGTCTTTCCCTTGTTCTGGCGGAAGTAACACTGGGGCACTGGTCAACTTCTCCTTCAGCAACTAAAAAGAACACTAACACTTGTCATCCTAGACAAAAGGAACACATTTTCTTGTCAACTATGTTCGGGTTAACGCCATGGCAATGAATTTCTTGATTAACCTCTTGTAGTAGCCTGCCAAGCCTGGGAAACTATAAACCTCCATCAGTGTCTTGGGATGTTCCCACTCTAGCACTAAATGAACCTTCTTTGTATCCTCACAAACACTTTTAGAAGATATGATGTGACCCAAAAAAGATACTTTTGTCAACCTAAACTCGCACTTGCTGAACTTAGCATACAATTTGTGTTATCTCAACAATGTTAAAGCCTGGAGAAGATGTTTCTCATGTTGTTGTCTATCTCTAGAGTATATCAAGAAATCATCTATGAACATGACCCAGAACTGATCCAGAAATGATATCTACACTTGGTTCATCAGAACTACAAAAGTTGTTGGTGTGTTGGTCAACCTAAACAACATAACCATGAACTCGTAGTGACCATACCTAGTCATGAAAGCTAACATTGGCATGTCATCCTCCCTAATCCACAAATGATGATATCTTGACCTCAGATCTATCTTAGAGAACTATGTAGAACCTCACAACTGGTCAAACAAATCATCTATCCTTGGCAATGGGTACTTGTTATTTATCATGACCTTGTTTAGCTATCTGTAGTCTATACATAGCCTCATGGATCTATCCTTCTTCTTCATGAACAACACAGGAGCACCCCAAGGGGAATATCTTGGCCTGATGAAGTCCTTCTTTAACAACTCCTGCAACTAGTTATTTAGCTCATGCATCTCTGTTTGTGCCATCTTGTAAGGTGACTGTGGTATAGGATGTGTTCCAAGAACCAGATTGATCTCAAAATCAATCTCTCTAGGAGGCGGAACACCAGAAATCTCCTCGGGAAAAACATCTTCAAACTCACGCACAACATGCACCTCATGGATGCTAGGACTCTGCCTCAAAGCCAAGAAAGTCTCACAACCTTGTCTCATTAGCCTCTCCCCTATCATTTTTTATACCAAACACATCATAAGAATCTTCCAATCTCCTTGGAAGATCCACGAAGCATCTCCATCACAAAATGTTGCCACCTTAGAACAATAATCCAAAACATTCTATACTTCTCCAAGGTATCCATCCCAAGTACAAAATCGAACCCATGCTTGTCAAGTGGCATAAGATCCACTTGAGTGTTTCATCCTGAGAAAGAAAGAATACAAGAGGGACACACTTCCACAACTCAGTGGTACCAACAACAGGGGTTTCTAACTGGAAACTATCAGATCTACTACAAATAGGTAGATTATAGCTACTTATCACCTCTCTGGTGATAAAAGAGTGTGTCGTACTCGGGTCAACCAAAACATATACAAAAGAAAAAGAAGACAAATCAGATTGAAAAAGCTCCATCTCACCTATCATGGCCCATGGATTGACCACTCCCTACTGCTGACTGATAGCTTAGAATATAGTTGTCACATGTTGTCATTTGTGTCCTCTATAGGGTTTTAGGGGAGGCAGAGAAGGTAGCGGAAACAAAAAAAAATTCTCCTCCCAAACCCAGAACAAGGAAACACGTCAACGTCTATACAATAGGAAAGGATGGTTTGTGGAATCATACCTTGTCCCGAAGTTTGCTCGGCGACAGTACCTCACGCCTTGTGCGGTCTTCAACTCCGATCTTGGACGGTGTCTGTGCAGCTCCTGGTCGCACTGGGACTGACGACTCCTGGTCACACCAGACTGTCGGGTTGACAGTTGTCCTCCTGAGCAGCAGAAACCTCCTGCCTCTGAAGTAGTCCACACGGACCACCTGGAACTCCACACTCCTTGTCCCACAAGGAGTTGGAAGGAGTCGCACCCTCCTATTGATGTACTAGTTGCCAACACACTCTCCTACATCCAGTTGCAACTGTAGTTGTCTTTCCCTTGTTGCGCCTCCCTTTGTGGGTAGCACTTGCTCGGGATCTCTCGGTTACCAAAAACAGAGAGAACGACAAGTTTGCAGAGCAACTGGTTGCATTGAGTTGTACTTTGAAAAGCCCCCAATACCCCTATATATATAGGAGGGTCATGGGATAGGGTTCTCTATCCCAGGCAATGCGGGACTAAAAGCAGGAGTAGAAGGGTTTGAGATTTTCCACAAAAGCAACCAACTCGCAACCTGAACCAATCGTTTCACAAGTGAAACAGTCGGTTGGGGACCTGAACCGGTCGATTCACAAGTGAACCGGTCGGTTCACAAGTGAACCGTTCGGTTGGTGGTCCTAGTCGGTTCCTGATTGACTTTCCTTCTTTTTTTCTAATTGGTATCGAATACCAATCCTATTTCCCAATCAAATTGGGCAATTGAAACGAAAGGAAAATTCTCACCAATCCTATTTTCCCATGTTGCTCGGTTGCACCAGTTGAATCGATCGTTTCAACACTTGAAGCAATCGGTTCATCCTAATATTGAGCTGATCGGCTCAACACTTGAGCCGATCGGCTCAACACTTGAGCCGACCGGTTCACCAAGCTCGTCGACTGGTTCATCACATGAACCGATCGGTTGGGAGTACAGGTTGTGCAGAATCAGTCAATTGTGATTTCAATCAATCTGATACTCCAATCAATGTGTCCAACACCTTGAACATTATGATATTGAGCTATCAATTGATTGAGTGTTTAATTGAACTACTAAACTCCTTTAGTAATCAATCTAAACATTTCTTGTGGACAAAACTCCTCTTCCAGGTTAAATCCTATGTGTGTGACCCTGCAGGTCCATTTCACGTTGGCAGTGAAAGTCCATAACACTTATGACTTCATAAGCAAAGAGCGGTGCCTAGTCACACATCAGTGCTACCCAAGTGAAAGTAGAAAGTTGGAGAACAACTTTCAATCCTACAATCTGTGAATGGTGTTACAGTGAATGTATAATTCCTTTGTCGCTGATATCCCGAATGAACTCGAGGCATGGAACAGTCATCCTGTCAACGTTCATTCACTTTCTTGATCTCAGAGTAGATTGGAAGAGATATGTATGACATCAATATCACATACTGATTCACACATGCGTGTGCACGCCTATTTCAATCCTACTCATCAAGTGGCCTTGGATATCAAACTCCCTCAGGAGGGACAAATCCCATATCTATCACTCACCCCTCAAAAGCCCCATGTGTCAAAGCCACCCAATCATCACCTTTGTAACAACCCATGTTTCAGGACTGCGTTTGATGATGTCAAAGTGTGCCCAACGACATGTGTTGAGTGTAGTGATTTTAGGTCAAAGAATCACACTCACCACCATCACTATGAGTATTGACTGTGACTACCATGTCATGGTTCCATGTGTCAAACTCACGGTGGGTCTGTCCGGTACACTTGTTCTCTAACAAGTACCTATGTGTTTGGTTTGATATCTCGATATCATGACTAATGAGATTTTGTCATCAACCAACACCACAATCTAGTCTTGTGTGTCATTGCTGTCTATCTACCTTCCACAATGACATCCGACTAGGGACATAACAAGAATATAAAAACTCTTAGCATATGTATGATCTCATCGTTCAGGTCCTGAACCTGAAGGCATACGTCATTGAGTATTGTCATTCTCTAGACATTCAATATGTTCTATCACTATCTCATATGATAGAAGCAGAAAGAATTGGAAGTTTGCCTTTGATGTTTATCAAATCAGTCTTAATGTATCCCACCAATCATCCCATGATTGGCTCTCAGGGCATACACACCAACAGACTCCCACTTGCACTGTGAGCCAATCACCCTTGAATCATATTCATAGTGATCTTCAAACATGTCCCACATGTTACTGTGCTCTAGTGCTTAACATAGTGAGTAATGGCAACACCTTGCCAAAGTCAGTATAAATTGCATGTCTCTCATATCTTCTATGTACGTCACACGTATGAGATGGAGATGTCGTAATATGCGATCTACTATTCCTTTGCTAACCTTTAGCCACATTGCATGATCAAGGATTCCATACTTGTCATCAATGAGCAGAATATAAGTTCATCTCATGAACTTCCATATCCATATAGTATCCACTGTTGTTCTCTAACACATAGATACTCGGCATTTCCTTTCAAATGGATTTATTGGAACACTTCCAATTATCAACAAACTTTCACTTTTATATATCCTATATATATTTTGCGATTAATTTTCTGTCCTTTTGGAAGTTCACATCAATGTAACTCTTTACATTGAACTCTTCCTTATCTCCATAGAACTAGTACTTCGCAAGTACTTATCAAGTTCTCATGGTATTCCAGTAACCCTTACTGGAAGTAGACAAACATCCACTCGTCATGTCCTACACACGAGTTATCAGGATGAGCACATCATATTGTCATGTCCTACATACAAGATGATGAATGCATTTTGTTCTTGCCATGTTGATACATGCAAGATAATGGGATGATTACATACATGATAGATCCATATCTATCTTTAGTGTTTCCATTCTTCATAAGAATTTAACACTTGGCCTTGGGATACTAACTCCATGTAACATGGACAAGTTTTCTCCCACTAAATATGTACATACTGAACCCTTCAGTACAGATTGCCAATGTATGCTTTCTCCTTACAGGTCAAGAGGTTTTTGAGAACTATCTCTATAGATCTCTATTCCTATCACATAGGAAACATCTCTATCTTCCTTAAAGATAATTTCCACTTTTGGATTTCCATTCTAGAACTTTTCCATTTCACATCAACATGTGGAATGTGAACACGCTCCCACTAAATCACAGATCCCTTCTTTATCTTTGACATATCAGTCAAACCCTTTGACCATATCATCAAAGTAAGGATCCAATTCTGAGTTGCTTGTATTCAATCAATCACATTGATTAGTCCATTGTAACTTATAGACTTCATTTGCATTAGTGGATTCATAAACCTTATAGGTTGTGTCACGTACACATCCTTGTTTTATTCCTCATAGGAATGTGGTTTTAGTATCCATATGCTAAATGTCTTAGTCATTAAGTTGCAATCAACAAGCATCATCCTTCTCAAAATGTTATCCATGTGTCTTAAGACTCATTTGCACTTATGGATTTGATCCAATGAGTGCTACCATCAAGGTCATACCTTATGGTTCACATGGATGTCATTTAGGATGTAATGGTCATAAACCATAACTCAAAATTTGGTTCCTCGTATTCATCTAGATAGTTGATTCATCACATGAACAACTCATCACATAGATAATTGAGGTGTATCTGTCAAGGATATAAGAACTCACAACTCCTTGTGATTCTTAATGTCCTTTATTAGTGAAGCGTATTCTTTATTTAAGAAGAATTCAGTTTATTCGATAATCATTCTCTAACTCCTTAGAGTATGATTCATTCTTGATTTAGACATCACCATGCCTTAATCATGAGTTCACTATGATACACTATCATAATCACTCATAAGGATCTCAAACATTTGGTCCAAGTATTTCATTCATTGATCTCATCAAGAATTAACACTTTACTAAATTTGCACTTCATCTATGATAATCTTGAACACTTCAAGATATTCATATTGGTATTTCTCTAAACACCATTTGAAGTATTAGCATTTGTTCCAATGTAAATACATCACATGTATTATACCTAATAGGATAATCATTCTCCCACTACTTTTAGTGAAGATTGATTAATCATGTCCAAGATATTCATGTCTCTTACTGGTTCTCTAACCAAAAGAGTCTAGATTTATCCATCACATGGAAACTAGAAATGAATTTCTCATGATTGATGTTAATTTGATTGTTTGTGTTATCTATAACTTTTAGGTATCATTTTATCTTATGCATATCAAATACCACAAGATAAATAAGGCATTGCCACAAAGATCATATCTTTAAGATTGAAAACGTAACTTTATTAATTGCCATCATTGTCGCACAAAATGCAAAAATAAAGTGTTTCTATCTATTGGAAATACATGAAATAGCAGTTCTCAACTCTATTTCGTGCCCTTTAGGCTGAAATAAACTGAAATATACTCCTATCTATGGCAGCAACACTTGCTCCAATGATGGGTACTCCTTTCTTGGTCCTTTCACAAAGGCCATCACTTCTTTGTGGATCTTGCATATCATATATGACATATCCATATCTTGGTATCATATACCTCAGATAAAGAAGCGGTTCATTTCATGATACCTTAGGTGGAGATCTCCATTCCATCCTGCATCTTCTTTTGTTCTTCCAGATATAGAGGGCAATCCCTCATACACCCTTTCCCCATGTGCCTTGAGGCTGAAGACGGCTTGGATTGCTGGCTAGCATCAGAACACTTCTTTGATTTGCCCTTATCCTTGCCCTTAAGAATTACCTTTCTCTTTGATCACATCAAAGATTATGGTTTGTCTTTCTTCATCTTTTCCTCTACTATCCTCAACATGTCCAACAACTCTGTCAACGCTTGTCAAAGTTGTTCATGTTGTAGCTTATCATTAATTGTATGATTCTCGCAACATTTGCAGTACCATACCAATAGCCAACTCTTGGCTCAGAGGGAATCCTTCTTAGTCAGGTCTTCCACATACCCAATCACATTGAGTGTGTGAATACCTTACTGGATCTCCTTCTATCATGACATACTAAGACAGTGTCCTTGAGACATCATATGTCTCATGTTGTCTCTGCAACTCATAGTTCAGAGAACACAACATCAAGCACTCCTCATCAATGTCATCCTCGGTATGCTTCCATAAGCATACTTTCATCCATTGATGTGGTGGGATTGAGTTCATCTGGTCTTGGTATAACTAGGACTTAGAGCTTTCGCTCTTTGATTGAGAACACTTCTCATCATCCTAACCAATCGTGGAATTATTCCCATTTAATTTATTGGTCTCAAAGACCGATCGCATATAAAGTGATTATTGTTGATTAACCATTTGTTTTAACAAAAGGAAAATATGCAATTTTAGTCCAAAAACTCATTTTTGACTTATTTGATTGATTTGAAAGATTGAAGATATAATTAGGCCTTTAATTAATTATCGCTCCCACTATTTCACTTCAAATTGATAGCCCTCACCATCAATTCGGAAGATAGCAGCATACAACCTTCTAGTGGGAAAGATCCATATTTCATCAAGTCATGAGTCAGCTTTGGCTGATCTCCCACAATCTTGACTATTTAGGTAGGCCATCATGCCAATTGCATCATATGCAACTCTTGATGAATGAACATGTGCAACACCTTGCCATGAACATTCCTTGCCTCTGGGCTTAGACACTCTAAGAATCACCAGTTAAGTCTAACCCAAAAGATGACACGGTAAACATGCACCCTGCTTTGGCAGAACCTACATGTCTACCCTTCACACTTCCACAAGATAGACGGCGCACCACACTTTGGCATAACCTACGCTTGGTCGATCGAGTTTTTCATGTGTGCCGCTAATGGAAGGCATATAAGACTTAATATTTTAATGAAGGATTTGGTTTTTATATACATATACATATCCAATCACCACAATACATAGTACATATCATATACATGCTATATCCCACAGAAAACATGCAAAACGATAAAAGTGATGATTATGGCCATCCTAATGTGATTCCTCAAGCCAAGAGGAATCACGGCCATCTAGGTCTACATCTCATGCAACCTGTACAAGATGAACTCTGTGCTTTTCCTTTCAGGGCTTGATCAATTCATCACATGACTGATCGGCTCGCCATCATGTCGGTCGGTTGGTGCCACCAGCCGATCGGTTGGCTCCTCCAACCGATCGATTCTCCTGGACGTCGTGCATCTCATCATGGCCGCCACCCGCTCGTCTCGCTCCTCGAACTGGTCATCAACCAATCGGCTCACTCCTTGAACCGATCGTCTGGAACGTCAACCGATCGGTTCACGCCTTGAACCGATCGTCTCAGTTGTCGTCGGGATGTCCTCCGTTCTTCGACATAACAGGAAATAAAAAATCTATCCTAATATTACATTGCATAAGAGAAACCTTGGGTTACATTCGAGGGGAGCAAAGGTAGGAAAGAAATCTCGAATTATTTTGAGTTACATCAGGAATAGGAGAAGGAAGATCGGTGCGCAGACTGAGATGCAAGCAACCACATACAACCATACACAGATAGGGTTTATTGGCCATAACCACGCTATACATCCACCACAAAACTCATTTAAGGGTGACGCGTATCGAGTGCATTAATAATACATATCATATATGTAAATTGGGATTTGTGGATTTAGGATTGGACATGCATAAAGCCAATATTATTTGCATCGTATGCAATAAATAAAGGCGACAAACCAAAATTGATCATATCGATATTCCTAAAATATAGAGCAGTTGACGTGGCTCTGATACCACTGTAGGGTTTTAGGGGAGGCAGAGAAGGCAGCGGAAACAAAAAAAATTTCTCCTCCCAAACCCAGCAAAAGGAAGCGTGTCAACGTCTATACAATAGGAAAGGATGGTTTGTGGAATCATACCTTGTCCCGAGGCTTGCTCGGAGACAATACCTCACGCCTTGCGCGGTCTTCAACTCCGATCTTGGACGGTGTCTGTGCAGCTCCTGGTCGCACCGGGACTGACGACTCCTGGTCACACCGGACTGTCAGGTTGACAGTTGTCCTCCTGAGCGGCAAAAACCTCCCGCCTCGGAAGTAGTCCACACAGACCACCTGGAACTCCACACTCCTTGTCCCACAAGGAGTTGGAAGGAGTCGCACCCTCCTGTTGACGTACTAGTCGCCAACACACTCTCCTGCCTCCAGTTGCAACTGCAGTTGTCTTTCCCTTGCTGCGCCTCCCTTTGTGGGTAGCACTTGCTCAGGCTCTCTCGGTTACCAAAACCAGAGAGAACGACAACTTTGCAGAGCAACTGGTTGCACTCATTTGTACTTTGAGAAGCCCCCAATAACCCTATATATAGGAGGGTCATGAGATAGGGTTCTCTATTTCGGGCAATGTGGGACTAAAAGCAGGAGTAGAAGGGTTTGAGATTTTCCACAAAAGCAAACAACTCGCAACCTGAACCGATCGTTTCACAAGTGAAACGGCCGGTTGGGGACCTGAACCGGTCGGTTCACAAGTGAACCAGACGGTTGGGACACCTCAACTGGTCAGTTCACAAGTGAACCGATCGGTTGGTGGTCCTGGTCGATTCTCGGTTGACTTTCCTTCTTTTGTTTCTAATTGGTATCGAATACCAATCCTATTTCCCAATCAAATTGGGCAATTGAAACGAAAGGAAAATTCTCACCAATCCTATTTTCCCAAGTTGATCAGTTGCACCAGTTGAATTGATTGTTTCAACACTTGAAGCAATCGGTTCACCCTGATATTGAGCCGATCGGCTCAACACTTGAGCCGACCAGTTCACCAAGCTCAACCGATCGGTTCATCACATGAACCGATCGGTTGGGAGTACAGGATGTGCAGAATTAGTCAATTGTGATTTCAATCAATCCGATACTCCAATCAATGTGTCCAACACCTTGAACATTATGATATTGAGCTATCAATTGATTGAGTGTTTAATTGAACTACTAAACTCCTTTAGTAATCAATCTAAACATTGCTTGTGGACAAAACTCCTCTTCCAGGTTAAATCCTATGTGTGTGACCCTGCAGGTCCATTTCACGTTGGCAGTGAAAGTCCATAACACTTATGACTTCACAAGAAAAGAGCGGTGCCTAGTCACACATCAGTGCTACCCAAGTGAAAGTAGAAAGTTGGAGAACAACTTTCAATCCTACAATCCGTGAATGGTGTTACAGTGAATGTATAATTCCTTTTTCGCTGATATCCTGAATGAACTCGAGGCATGGAACAGTCATCCTATCAACGTTCATTCACTTTCTTGATCTCAGAGTAGATTGGAAGAGGTATGTATGACATCAATATCACATACTGATTCACACATGCGTGTGTATGCCTATTTCAATCCTACTCATCAAGTGGCCTTGGATATCAAACTCCCTCAGGAGGGACAAATCCCATATCTATCACTCACCCCTCAAAATCCCTATGTGTCAAAGCCACCCAATCATCACCTTTATAACAACCCATGTTTCAGGACTGCATTTGATGATGTCAAAGTGTGCCCAACAACATGTGTTGAGTGTAGTGATTTCAGGTCAAAGAATCACACTCACCACCATCACTGTGAGTACTGATTGTGACTACCATGTCATGGTTCCATGTGTCAAACTCATGGTGCGTCTGTCTGGTACACTTGTTCTCTAACAAGTTCCTATGTGTTTGGTTTGATATCTCTATATCATGACTAATGAGATTTTGTCATCAACCAACACCACAATCTAGTCTTATGTGTCATTGCTGTCTATCTACCTTCCACAATGACATCCGACTAGGGACATAACAAGAATGTACAAACTCTTAGCATCTGTATGATCTCATCGTTTAGGTCCTGAACTTGAAGGCATACGTCATTGAGTACTATCATTCTATAGACATTCAATCTATTCTATCACTATCTCATATGACAGAAGTAGAAAGAATTGGAAGCTTGCCTTTGATGTTTATCAAATCAATCTTAATGTATCCCACCAATCATACCATGATTGGCTCTCAGGGCATACACACCAACATCCTCTACTAGCCTGTCTAAAGGATACTGCCTATGGAACCTTACAACATCCTCTTCCACCACTGTTGTTGAACTATTGATGCTGAGAACCCTAATGACTCTGCCTTGGTCATTGTATCACTTCTTTTGGTATGTATGCTCAGAGAGCCAATCATGTGATGATTGTGATGGAATATCATAAAAAGGATTTGATTAATAATAAAGTCAAGCTTCGAATTCATTATATCTCACTTAGTTATGAGATAATGAGATAAGATAATGGATGTCTAAAGAATGAAAATTGCTCAATGATGTATGTCTACAAGTACATGACTTGAACAATGATATCATATGTATGTTAAGAGTATGTATATTATTATTATGTCCCTATTCAGATGTTATTGTGGAAGGCAGATAGACAATTGTAACACCAAAAGACTAGAGTATGTGTTGGTTGATGATAGAATCTCATCACTCATGATATTTGATATTGAACCAAGCACATAGACACTTGTTGGGGAACAATGTATCAGACAGACCCACCTTGAGAGTGACACATGGAAACCAGACATGGTGGTCATAATCATATCTCATAGTGAAGGTGGTGATTGTGGTTCTTAGACCTGAAGTTTCTACACTCATCACATGTTGTTTGGATATGCTTTGACATCATCCAATGTAATCATGAATAAGGATTGCCATAACCATGATGATTGGGTGACTGTGACACATGGGGATGATTGTGAGTGATGTAGATGGGATTTTTCCCTCCTACAAGAGTTTGATATCCATGTCACTTGATAAATAAGACTATGAAAATCATGTGCATGCTCATGTGAATTGGTATACGATATTGAGGTCACATATATCTCAGACAGTCTACTCTGGATCAAGGAACATGGATTGGACATTGAGAGGATAATGACTCCATGCCTCAATTTCCTTCTGGATATCAAAGACAAAGGAATTATACAATCACTATAACACCTTACAAAGATTGTAGGTTGAAGTTGTTTTTCAACTTTCCTAATTATTTGGGTAGCAATGATGTATGACTAGGCACCACTCTTTTCTTTTGATGTCATAAATTAGTTATGGATATTCACTGACAATATAACAAGGAACCTATGGGTTCACACACATCTGATACACCTAGAAGAGGAGTTTAGTCATGAATGATAATTAAATTGTTTGCTAAACTGTTTAGGTATTCAATTTAAACAACATTGGTTGAAAATTGCCAGACCATTTCAAGTATTGAACTGATCATTTTAGTGTGTCAGGTCAATTGAACAAGTTTGGAAAATCTGGATAGTGAATCGACCAGTTTAGGAAGTGAACTGATCGGCTCAGGAAGTGAACCGATCAGCTCAGGTCCATGAACCAATCAGCTCAGGTTGTGAACCGAGCAGTTGGTGAATCAATTTGATTGATTCAAGGATTATTGTTGACGTTATGTCATACATTAATTGGATTAGAATTCCCAATACAGATGTGATTGGGAAACATGATAAAATGACCAGTTCACTGGGTGAACCGATTAGCTCACATGCCAACCGATCTCTTCACTATTGAACCAATGTTTTTCCTATCGTAAGTTGCAAAAATTTGTGTGATTCTAGTCCCTTCAACTCCCATATAGATTAGGAACCCTGACCCTTTCCCTCCTATAAATAGAGGGGTATTGGGGGCTTCCTAGAGAGACAACTCAATTGCCTCTAACAATTTTTGTCCTCTCAGGTTGTTGTAACCAATAAAGAGCCAGAGCAAATCCTAATCGCTAAAGGGAGGTATAGCAAGGGAGAACAATTATGGGAGATCAAATCAGTGACTAGTACACCAATGAGAGGGAAAACTCCTTCATGTATATTTTACTATAACAATAGGAGTTCTAGGCAGTCTGTGTGGACTTCCATAAAGTCATGGAGATTTTGGTCTATATCTAGGAGGACCCCATCATCATGTTTTTGTGGTGAAGACTTGGAGCTATTGCAAACGTTGTCCCAGTGCAACTAGGAGACCTACACTACTACAACAAGGAATAGTCGTTGGACTTGCTCCACGACAAGGTATGAAATCATTAAACCATATTTTCCATTACATAGTTGTTGATGCAATCTTTCTATTCTGGGGAATATGGATAGATAAAAATTATTTCCACTTCCTACTCTATGCCCATATTTCCCAACAGTGGTATCAAAGCCACATCAATTTACTATATTTTGGGATAATTGATATGATTGGATTTTTTGTTTTTATCATTTATTTATTGCATACGATGCAAATACTTAAATGGATAAATGTAAATATCCCATCAAATACCACATATAATCCCAAACTAATATATATATATATATGATATTATATATATGTAATTTACATGCGTCTCCCTAAAAGCAAGTTTTGATGGCCAATAACTGTTTTATATCTATGTGTGGTTGGATGAATTATTTTGTTCATGTTTTATCTCACTTTCAATACAGAGCCTCTACCTTCTTCTTCCCAATGTAAAAGTATTATTCTTTCCTACCTTTTCTCCCCTCGAATATAACTCAAGGTTTCTAATTACCATGTAATAAGTTTAATAGAAATAAGATAGTTTCTTTTCTTGTAATGATGAAGGTGACAACCAACATCAAGTTAGCCAACTGTTTAATGTGACGAGCTGACCGAATGGAGGACCAAGAAGGGTAGACCATAGGAGAGGGAACTGATCGGCTGGTGGGCCCAAGTGACCATTTAGAGGTGTCTAGACATTGGTTGGACAGGAGGTGAGATGACTGGTTCAGATGACCAACCGACTGGCCAAGAGGCGAGCCAACCGGTTCAAGGGTTGAACCAATCAACCTAGGTTGGCAACCACAGGTCTACATGAACAATAGGTTCAAGCATGTGATGTTGACCTAGGTGGTAGTGATTCTTGTTGCTCAAAGAAATTATGTAGTATGGCCATTATCATCACTAATGTTTTATATTGCATGTTTACTTTGTGTGATGTAGCATGTATATGATACATACTATATATATGTGTTGATTAGATAAAGTATATGTATTTATAAATACAAACTCCCTCAATTAAAATATTAAGTCAGATGATTTCCATAAGAAACACACATGAATATCTTGATCGACTAAGCATGGTCACCCCAAGGGTGGTGTGATGTCTATCTCATGGAAGTATGATGGTAATAATGTGGGCCTGTCAAGCGGGGTACATTATTATCATGTTGGCTTTTATGTCAGGATTAATTATGTGTCCTTGATGATATTAAGCACCAGAGGCATGCAAATGACTATGGCAAGGAGTTTCACATATCATCTATCTAAGAATTGCATATGATGCAATTGGCAAGAGTTTCATACCTTGATAATTGAGTATGGACACTGGTGTTGGCCAGGTAATAGTTGAATTATTTTGGATCTTGGCTCACTAGAAGATTGTACTCTACAATCTTCCAAATTAATATATGAGGGATATCAATTTGAATAAATAGTGGGAGCGATAATTAATTAAAGAGCTAATTAAATATCGTCAAATTTACAAATCAAAACAAAATGAGTTTTTGACAAATTGCAAATTATTTTATAGAATCAAATGGCAACATACACCAACACATTTTCTCTACAATCAATCCTTGAGAAGGATGAGTTAAATGGGAACAATTTTCATGACTGGTATAAGATGTCGAGAATCATTTTCACACAAGAGTGCAAGCTCTTTATCTTAGAAACACCAGAGTTAGAAGAACCTTGTCCCAATGCTCATAACACTGACAGGGATGCTTACAAGAATCACACTGAAGATGTTGTGGATGTCAAATGTCTGATGTTGTGCTCCATGAACAATGAGTTGCAAAGATAGATGAGAACATGGAAGTTATTGGGATGGTTACACATCTTAGGAACATGTTCCAAGATAAGGAAAAACATGAGAGATTTGATATCTAAAATGAAATGTTCAAATGTAACATGCTAGAAGGAGATCCAGTAGGTCCTCATGTGCTCAAGCTCATTGGGTATGTGGAGAACGTATCTATACTGGGATTCCCCTTGGGTCAAGAGTTGGCCACTAGTGTGATTCTACAATCTCTGCCAGAGTCATCCACTCAGTTTGTCATGAACTATGACATGAATGACTTTGTAAGCCAGTGACAAAGTTAGTAGGCATGTTGAGAATAGTTGAGGCTCAAATGAAGAAAGATAAGCCCAAGTTTGTGATGATGATCAGTAAGACAAAGGGAAACTCTAAAGGTAAAGGCAAATCTAAGAAGAGTTCTAAAGTTGGCCAGAAGCCCAAGTTTTCATATCTCATGTCAAAGGGAATAGTGAAGAAGGGAGGCAAGTGTCACTACTGCCAACAGGGTGGATACTGGAAGAGGGACTGTCCCCTCTACCTAGAGGAACTAAGGAAGAAGAAGGAGGAGGAGAAAGACATCTCCACTTCAGTTATGTACATTATAAGATAATTCTAAATTACTTCTTAATCTTGGTATGAGATAACGGATATGTATCTGACATACGTTGATGTGCAGGATCTAATAGGAAGTAAAGGCCTTTGTGAAAGGACAATGAAGGACTACAAAAGCAAGAATTACTCAAGCCACAATCTAAATTTAGAGTTTATCTTAGCCCATTGGGCATGTAATAGAGTTGGTTGAATTTCTATTTCATTATGCCAATATACATTTTACTTTATGCATCTTGAATGGACAAGGATGGTTATAAATAAGGATTTGTTAATCATTCTATTTCAAAGATGTGATCTTGTATGGCAATGCCCCAGATGTCTCATGATCATTATATGATTGGATCAAAAGATGAATGCTCATAACGTAAATACCAAACAATTATAAATGATAACTTAAAAGATAAGCATATATAGCATTGTCATCTTGAGAACACATATGAGAAATGCATTTCTAGAATTCATATTGATGTTTATCTAGACTCTTTTGGTTATTGAACTAATAAGATACATGTAAATCTTATCCATGAGTAGCATGAAAATTGCCTCTCACTAAGTGTACTGGACAATAAATATTCTACAAGGACATGTACATGATGATGTAAAAAGACCTTTGGAATAAATGCTATGAGATAATTGGTTGCACTTCATTACATTAACTGATGATATGGTGATATGTACTCAGTAAAATACAAGTCTCTTGAAATGTTCAAAGAAGAATACATGTATGAAGTACACAACTTCCTGAAAGGTATTAAGATACTATGATATGATCAAAAGTTGAAATACTTTACAGAAATATTTTGAGGACGTTCTGGAGTGAATGTCATAGTGTATCACAACAAACTCCACCTAAACATGATGATGTGTCAGAATGAAGGAATCGCATCCTGACAAGTCATGACATGATTACCATTTAATATAATCTTCTAGCTTCCTTTTGAAATATGATTAACACTAAAACAATGTATCGTCCAAGATGGTCTTAAAGATATCATATGAGATATGATATGGTAATGTCTCGATATATCTTAAGGATTGAAGCCTATATGAAGAAAGTTGTTTCTTTGAAAAGGTTTATCCAGAAATCATAATTTTTTGAACACTACTTATCTCAAACCAACAACAATTGGATAGTTGAGTTCCATAGGAATCAGTGGGAGTAAAGTAGAAATTGAAAAGTTCATATTCAACAAAGAACATTTGAACCATAGGAGGCACGGTGAGGACAAAGAGAGTCACAAGTGGTTGTGGAATCCCGAGCTCTTTATGTAACACATAAAACTCATATTTCTAGTAAAACATGTTTGAGATTAAAAGATTGTGAATCCTATAACTCAGTTAAGTTGTGAGTTTTTCATAAGATGATCAGTTAACATTTCACTAAGAACTATTGAGGGACCAGAGTCTGAGTAATGGCTTGAGGCCATTATATCCAGAATGGAATCCATGAACAACAACAAGGTATGACCTTGGTGGTACCACCTGGAGAGGTTAAACCCAAAAAGATGCAGTTGGGTTTTCATAAGGAAGACCAAGTGGATGACATAAAGGATAGATTGGTTGAAAAGATTTTCAAACTAGTTCAAAGAGTTGAACATGATGAAAACCCTTTACCAATAAATATACTTTTTATTGCAGCTTGATGAGACAATATGCTTTGGCTTATGAAGTTTAAAATCACATTCCTTAATAGGAATAAATTAGAGGATGTGTATGTGACACAGACATAAGGTTTTATAACTCCATTAATGCAAATAAGTCTATAAGCTACAATTCTCAATTAAGGGATTGAAGCAAGCATCTCAGGACTGGAATCTTTGATTTGACAAGATAGTCAAATAGTTTGACTTGAGTCAAGACAAAAGATGAAATTTGTGATTATGAAAGATTTTGTGGGAGCCTATGAATATTCCACATAATGATGGGGATAACATATCAATGTTGTAAGTATTGAAACCTGGCATGGAGATAGCCTTTAACATGAAGGATTAGGTGAAATTCTTATGTGATAGAAATTGAGATCTATATAGATAGTTCAGGAAAGTTTCTTAACCTAATAATGAGCACATATATTGACAAAATTTTGAATGGGTTCAACATGCAAGATTAAATAAGAGAGAATCTATCCATATAGATGGGATCAATTTTTCATCAATCTATTGTTTTGATTCTTGTGAAGAATGGAAGAGATGACATATGCATTCACATTAGGATCTATCTACAATATTGTGTGCTCATTCCATCATCTTTTATGTATTTGACATGACAAGAAGATATTAATCATAACGAATGAAGGTCATTGGAATACCATAATCAACATCCATTAGTACTTGAGAAGTACTAAAGGATTTGTTATTGTAATATGGTAATGAGGAACAGTTGGGTGTAAGGGTTACATCAATGTAAGCTTCCAAATGATAGATGATGATCAAAATATAAAAGTGTGTGTTTAATCTTTGAGAAGAGTTATTAGTTTGAAAGAATTATGAATTAATAGACCATTAATTTAAAATTCTCCAAATATAATCCAGCATCCTTGTGTTGTGAACACAAGAATGGATACGATATCGATCTAGAAGTTCATATGGGCAAACTTATAGATGATCCAACCATTGATGACAAAGTAAAAATACTATGTCAACAATGGAGCTAATGTCTAGGCAAGGAATATAAGATAGAATATTACAACAATTCCATCTCATATAGTGAAGAGATGTGAAACATACAATATACCAACTACAAAAAAATGTTGCTAACTCACTAGATTAGCACTTGCGCAGCAGAAATAGATGGACATGTTTGGATCACTAACAATAAGATTCGTGGGTAATTGGCTCTATGTGCAAGTGGGAGTTTGTTGATATGTATGCCCAGAGAGAAAATCATGTGATGATTTTGATGGCATATCATATAAAGGATTTTATTAATAATAAAGGAAAGCTTCCAATTCATTATATTTCACTCATTTCCAATGGCCCACCAGTGGTTAGCATTGCCCTTCAACAGGTGCATTGCATGCTTCACCTTGTCCTCCTCTTGGATATTGAGGATATTGAAAGCCTTCTCAAGCTATGTCAGCCACATATATGCATCATTTGGATCTACCATAATTGCAAACTCATTCGCTCGAATGCATCTCAGACATTAAAACATCTACCTAGAACCCTAGGTACTGAATTGGGGACAGATGCCCTAGGTTGAGGTATGGGTGCTCTATCCAACATATGCATGATCATGGCCATCAACTGTCCAAACATGGACTGGAATGCCAGATTGCCCATTGTTGTTGGGTCAAACAGAGTCATTGAGAGCTACTCCGGCCCCATCACTAGCACTCTCCCATCCTGTGTCAGCCTCCCACAACTACAACCTGTCATGATAAAGCTACTCTCATTATGTTCTTCATGATCTCCATAGATATTTGCATAAGCATAAACTATGATAAGATATGTTGGACAACATAAGAATAGACACAAACCTAAGTCCTATGTCTCCAAAGACTCAATAAACCTAGAGCTCTGATACCAACCTTGTAACATGGGGCATCCCGATGCCACACAATGAGACAACTCAAAACAAAGCGTGAGATACACTACTAATTAACCATACACCAAAAAATGGGGTAAATTAAAATTGGTTATATATTACTATCATGTGCAGAAACATTATATAAAGGTCTATTATCCAGTATCATATCACATACCATACCAGGTATTTACATATGTTCAGTGGCATCAGCTACAACCTATATACAAAATATCATGTTCATTTATACAAGCCATATATACACAATAAAGCTATACTACCAAACCCTCATGTCAGTAAACAAATGTCTATAAAACACATCCCTTCCTGGACCTGAGAGTACAGGGATGACACTAGGATTGTACTACTAACAACATCAACTATCCAACCTTCTGAATCTACTGGTCTCCAAGCTGCTCTTCCTCAATAGCACAATACTAACCACACCGTTGATGACTTCCTAAAAAGATGTTTAACCCATGAGGTACGACCCATGTCCCAGTGAGAGATATAAATCTCAACCAACATTTGTTTCTACAGCATATATCATTAGTCAATAGGATGAGAAGTGTCTTTTGAACAAGCAAGTTAAACATTTTAGGCAAATTAATCATAATGAATTTATCCCAACAAGTTATGCAACTGGTCAAATAAGCATGACAACATATATGATTAGAAGGAATATGAAGAACATGTAAGTCTATCACATACTAAACAATATAAGAAAAAAAGCAAGTGTTTAACAACCAATGTGAAGTGTTTTTAATCCTAGGAAGATATACTACATGGTTGTATTATGTCTTATATTAATTTCCTGAGGAATTGAGGTATACCACTCAATTCCAAGTGACCACTACTAAGTCGAAATCAGTGCCATAGAAGATTTAGGTGAGTTGGACTCCTAGGATCTCCCTCACCCCTGGTCAGTATGAGTCCAATGTAGTGACATATAAAGTCAAATTGCAAAACATCTAGCCCGCCTTGGTATATAGGTCATGGCGCTCGACACCAGGGTATGAAACCCTGTCACTAAGGTACAACAAGGCATGACTATATCCATCCTCCAAACACCTGGGATCAAGATGACAAGGACACACAATCGCTTACACCTCACATACTCAATAGTACATGCTTCGAGTTTCTCTTAGGAATACTCATTTCACCATCCAACAAATCCTAACAATGGAATGTATCTATGGTCAGGGAAACTACATGATTAGGGTTCCACTTGATTAGTTAATGCCAGTTGGGTATCTTTTATCGAATCAATAAAGTTACAAGAAAACCTTAAAAGAATTCTAGAAAACATAGGTAGAGTGCAACTTTAGAAGATAAAAAGCGTATTAAACATAAAATTGTCACATCACCACATGGTATTGTTCATTGCCACTCATGAGACCATCACCACTATCACATCACCATGGGATACCAATCCCCTATCAGATTAAACTAAGGATATCACCTCAATTAGGGTGCAAGACCATACTCTAGGTCATAGACTATGACATCATTTCGTACAAAATCATTGTTATCGCTCCATGACTCGACAAGGCTCATCATCATACATGTAATACATAAGTTCTACAAGCATCATTTATTCAGCTGTGATGCTTATCTAATAGAAAATTAGGGTTACAACATTGAGAGAGAAAAAGTACTTCATCAATTGGCTAATTACTCAAGAAAGCTAAGCATTATCATCATGTTCTTGAAATTAGGGTTAGGTACAACATTATAATCTGAATTAGAGTTTCAAATCAGAAATAGGTGTAGACCCTAATTACCGCCATGTCCAACATTCTTGGAAGCAAGTAGGTCAACTATCATCATCATAAATTCAACCACATAAGACAGCCAATGTCCAGGAATTCTCATCGACCGTTGAGAATGGAACTCACCTTCTTCATCTAACGAAGAGGTGAATCACCTTCAGCGACAACATAAAGGAGAATTTAGCGACCAAGAAGAAGGAAAAACTCGTTGACTTCTAATAAGAAAAATCATTGGCGAACAAACATGTAATAAATCTTAGAGACCAAAACATCAATATCCTTGGTGACCTCTAAAGGAGAGAGAGAAAAAACTTGGCAACCAAAACTCACCAACATAAGGTTGTTCATCACCATGAAATGGAAAACCACCAAGGTGTAAGACACATGAAGAAAGTCAAATTCAAAACCCTAATGGCAACCATCACCATGAGAGAAAATAAAACCATGATTAAGAGAGAGGAAAGACCAATAATTTTACCAACATGCATGCATCCAAAACCTCCATCACCAAGCAAGAATTATGGGTACAAAGATTACAATTTATCAAGGGAAGCTATCTACTAAAGATCACCATGCAAACATAAACCCTTGGTCAAGGATATAATATTTCAACATGTAACTACATTTTTAGGGTATATTACTTGCATGCAAGGTACATGCAACATTAATCGAGAAGTAAGTTATATAACTCACCTTAGAGATGAAGAACAACTCCAACAACAAAGAAGCTCCAAGAAAAGAGAGAACCCTAGCTTCATCACCAGCTTTGGCCATGGTAGCACCGTCTCCAAGAAGGAAAAAATCGTCAGTCAAAAAGGGAGTAAGAAAGAGAGAGAAAATCCTAGGATGAAAAGACAAGAAAGGGAAGCTCTCCAACTCAACTAAAGCACTACCATGGAAAACCATGGATTCGGCCAAGAAGAGAGAAGCTCTTCAAGCTCAACTCAATCACTACCATGGAAGCTCCATGGGTTCATCCAAGAAGAGAAAAAAAACAGGGTAGAGAAGGAAAATGAATATTAATAGAGGTAGATCACTTAACAAGCTCAAGAAGAAGGAAATATCACCAAATGATCACCAAGGAAAGGTTGCTCCAAACCCTAGCTCAACATGCAAGAGGGATCGACCACTCCTCCAAGCTTGAGCTCCACCTTCATCGCCAAGAACAAGATGAACATCTCCAAGGGAAGGAAGAGGTAGTAATTGCAAAGGGTTTAGTTGCATGAAAAGAGAGAGGTTCATATAGCCAAGGGTTGGAGAGAGAGAAGGGAGGTTAGGTGTCCAACTAAATATGTCATGTGTTCACCATAACTCAACCATCCAAGCATTAAACTCAACATGCAACATAGGGCGTTAAAAGCAAGGAAAGAAAATGACCACATCATACAAAAAAAATCATTGACCACTGAAGCTTTTCAGTGACCAAGGTATACCAAACTCAATGATTGCTAGAAATCAGAAAGGCAAATAGTCGTTTAAACCAAACTCTAGGGTTTCTTGGCGACCTAGAGGGTCTCATGGATGCATCGACCGCCAAGACCAGGGGTACACACTCAAACATCATCGATCCAAGAATACATGGCATAGGAAAACTTAATGATCACTGAAACATAGGTTTATAGGTCAAACACATAACAAGGTCAACCATCCATGTAGGGTATCCAAGCAATCCCAAGATCTCAACACACAACATGTCATCACTCAAACCAAGATGAAATAAGTCTTTGGGGTGCCAAGATCTCCAAAATGATGTCAAAAAATTTCAGGGACAACAATCATGTGACAAATTGCAAGCAAAACCTCAGAAATGGGTAAATTGCAGTTAGATCCAAAACAAGCACATATATGCAAAACTAACTCTAACAGCACCCAAACTGAACCAAGCTTGAAACATAAGCCTATCACATGATATCTAGGCACATCATAGAATTATATTAAGGTTATAAGCAGCTATTTATGCTACACAAGCATGATCAACCAAAAAGCAAGGTCAGGGGTCTTACAGTTTGTGATACAAATTATGTACTAATTTTCCATTTTCATATTTTTTTTAAATATACAAATAGTTCCCTATATTAGTAATGATATTTTCCACCATTTATTTAAGTTCCTTCCATATTTTAGGAGTTCCTCTAATGTTCCCCCACATTTTGTCCAATTATGTTTCTTCCCTTTCATTTTTTAAGTTGTGATTTAAGACCTATAGTAATTAGGGTTTCACCTAATGGTTAGCATGCAATAGAAATAGAGTTTATACCCTTATTCCTCATCCAAACCCTTAAAACTAGATTAGACCCTATTAGGGTTTAATATATTTAATGGGATGCTGACACTTTAGGATGTACATACATGCAGATTAAATGATTAGATTCCTATTTGGTTACTTGATTGGATGATATGCTTAAACTATGATTTGATAATCTGCACGGTTCTACAAAAAGGTACGTAGTTACTCTAATGAATACATGCATTAGTTTTTCAGTGTTTTTTAGTGTTTCTCAAGGATTGAACTACTAAATTGTTGGATATTTATATACATTTAGTTTAATTATAATGCCACTATGAGTATCACACAACGATGACAACATGTGAAGAAAATCATGTTCTTATTTGCAAGTAATTGATAGAATATGTGTTGTTATGTGCTTTTACACATTTTGTATGCACCCCACATACATGGTATATTAAATTATGTTGATCCATGCTTTTGGTTTCACAATGTTTTAGGTACACGCTTAACTATGAATATATCAAGATATGATGGATATATGAAATTCCCTAAAGAGATTTAAAATAACTTTTAAGGGGGATTATACTTCTTCTCATA
The DNA here is from genome assembly GCA_963693085.1 of Alisma plantago-aquatica. Classification (NCBI taxonomy): domain Eukaryota; kingdom Viridiplantae; phylum Streptophyta; class Magnoliopsida; order Alismatales; family Alismataceae; genus Alisma; species Alisma plantago-aquatica. The sequence goes on from OY856409.1 coordinate 957,463,741, forward strand.
TAGTTCTTGACGAGCCTTAAACGTGGGTCCAAAAATGGAACCATGTCTAGGTTATCAGACTTTAGAAATTTATAATACCTGAATGTTTAAGACACCTGCAACTAGCACAAGGTCGAAGTAGTTTGGGGTCGAACACAGGGATAGGAAGAATGATTCTTTCGAACTTAAGTTTCACTTGTCTAAGCACATCAAAAGGGGGTGTTGTAACAAGAACTAAACATAAGGAAACAAACAAAGACCCTATCTCCAAAAGGAGTTACAAGAAAGATTTAAATTTTAGGGTTTAGAGATTTTTATAGGTGTTTTAAATAACAGAATCTGAGGAGGTAAAATTGTCATTGAGGTAAAGCACGAAGGAAGAAAACTTAGCCATAACAAGCAGCAACGAAAAACATCCAGCAGCCTCTTCTCTCAAAGAGGGTACCTATAACTATGCGCCATTTCCCTCTCTCAAGGGTAGTGGTCGTAGATTAGAGTGGTAAGGTAAACTGAAGCAGCCCTGATCCTAGGTACTCTCGTACACCCAGATCAGACCAAATTCTAGAGTTGCGACAGCCCCCTCTCAAGGGTGTCAAACGGGAAACATGATTCGATAGCTAGTCAAAAGCATGATCCAAAAGAAGAAACTAGAGTTCAGATGCTATAAAGAAATCATCCAACAAAAAGGAACCATACAAAGAACAACAAGAGATAAATTACATAGATTCCAATAAGCTTAAGGAGAGTAAAAAGGTTTAGTTACAATGTATAGGGAAATGAAAGTAAAATGCAGTAAAAACAGGAAGATAAGCATCGGTCTCCTTGATTTAGGAGGTTGATATACAATAGCAGACCCCTAAGGGACTGCTAACCTGGTACCAGGCAGAAGCTCTGGCCGATACACCCGTGTCGGGCAGCCAGCCCTCTCAGATGACATAACGTAACCGTCAGGGCATACTGAGAGAACTCCCTACCCGATACGACCATGTCGGGATGCCCGCCCTCTCGGGCTACATGTCATAACGGTCAGACCATATCGGGTTTGATATCGCGTTGGGTTAGGAATCGCTTAAGTTCTCAGGTTCCTTGTATCGGGTATAGAGGGGCGAGTCATCTCGGGTTGAGGCCCATCTAGGGACCCTACAGGGGAGGCCTTCCTGGTCGTATCATGCTGCTGCGGCTACCGGGATGGGTTCTAAGTGAACTCCTCCCGCCCCTCTCGGGTTGGGTTGTGCTCACCTAGTATCGCCTGGCATGCCTTAGAACGTGACACACTAGCTCCTGATGTCTTTCCGGAGTTATCTCTCATAGGATTCCGACCCGTCCCATCGGAGTCTTGTAGATGCTATTTATAGGAAGTAGCTGGTAGAGTTTGTGGTTCTCGTGGGGCCACGTGTCCTTTATCGGCTCCGTTTACGTGGCTTCAGGGGAGGACCGACGTGTCTGTCACCCGACACAACTGTGGCGTGTGTCGGGTTTCAAACAAATCGCTTGACCGTGTTAGGTAATGATCTTGGCAGGAAGCTACTCTGATGGGTGGCTTCATCACGCGATAGACTCTATCCGGGTGAGTCATGGCGGGCAAAGCTCCCTGTCGAGTAGATGGTGTATTGCTCGTCAGGGCCCCTCGTGTGACACGCCCGTGTCGGGTTGCTGTCGTGATGGGCAGAGATCGTGACAGGTAAGTGGGTGTCTCGTGTAGCCAGTAAAGGGTCGGTTCAGGTTCTCATTGTAAGTGGGTCGGGATGGGCCTTTTTGCTGACTTTGGGTGGAAAAACAAGGGAAAACTCTACAAAAGATAGGAAAAGAGTTAGGAGCACAGTGTGGGTTATTCTTATGCAAAAATAGGATAAAATGGAGAGGAAAATAGTTTAGAAGGTAGGTTTTACAACGAAATATGAGCCATAAATAGCCATAAAATGGGTGTTATCAACTCCCCCAAACTTAGCATTTTGATTGTCCTCAATCAATCTGTACTTATTTTAAAACTTTGTTTTGCGATACTTCTTCGTAACCCGACATAGTCTTCGAACAAGGAGTTTGAGTGAGTTTTTGAGACATCCTTTAGGAGAAATACGTCTCGATACGAACAACAGACTTTTTTTTTTCTGCCTTATTTAAGCAAAAAAATTTCTCTTCATCTTCGGCGAGACTTTGGTGCATGATTTTGAAGTTAGCTTTCACACCAAACAACTTTGGGGGTAAGAAATCTGATTTTGGGGTAGGCTTAAGGATTTTTGGGCTTTTCTTGTTTCCCATCAGTCCATCCAGGTACGAGTCCATTAACGGGCAAGTGGTCCCTACAGTCCAAGCCAGTTGGCTTTAGAGCAGTGATTTCACATCCTACGTACCACTGCCCCAGATCTACCATGCCTAAAGATGGGTACTTTTGGAAGGACAAGTGTGTATGTTTTTTTTCTCTTCATTTGGCACAACTCTAATGCTTTTATTCACTCTCATAAGGCTTTTCTCTCTTTTTGGGATTTTTGATGGGTAGGGAAACAAAAGAGAGTTTGCTATTTAGGCAGCTTTTTCCTTCACATACGCGTCTCTTAGCTGTTCTGAGATTATTTTTTGAAATTGGCATAGAAACGTTATAGTCTTTGTCATTTGAGACTGCATTTTCGGAAAGAACATAACAAAAATTTGCACCGCCTTAGACACAGAAAAAACAAGCTGGGAGAAGTTGTATCAAGTTTTTACTATAAAGTGTCTTTGTACAATTGTAGAGAGGCAACGAGTTGTAAATGTACTATTGTATCAGACATGTATATATATGTACACAGGAAAAGAAGAAAGGCAAAATGGGAGAATTTTTAGTACCTTCCTCACTGATATATAGTTCCCCCCAAACTTACCCCACACTGTGTCCCAGAGTTGTGAGATAGATAAGGTAGGGTAGTGATAAGTCAGTGAGGGTTTAGCTGGTGAGCGTGCCTCCATCAGGTAGAAGCTCCAACACATATTCTCCGTGTTTGCTGTGGTAGTCAATGTGGTGGAGCTTGTCAGGTGTTTATTGTAGCATCACCAAGCTAGAGATCCATTCCAGCATGTAGATGCTGCAGTCGTTTGATTGTGGAGTTTGTTGTGGACTGTTGTGGCAGAATTGAAGCTCGTGCCATTTGTTCGTCGTGTTCTCCAAGAATGGCTAGATCAGCGTTGCCACCTCGATGTAGTATTTCCTTACTAGGTGCTTGAGTGGTGTCAACGATGTTGATGTACAGTGCACCGGATGATCTTTGTTGTTGTCGGAGTTGTTGTAGAAAATTGTTGCTCGTGGGTGAGTGTACACCGTCAGGAGCATCCAATGATTGTAGTGCAATATTGGAAGGAAAATGATATGTGGCATTCTGCTTTGTATCTTTTCTAGAAATTGTTGTTTCGCTCTTGACTCATCATCTAGAAAGATGTTGTTGAACACCATCGGGTGGGCGATATAGGCGTGTTCAAATTTCTTCTATAGGATCTGGATGTAGGTTGTTGGTACTGATATCGCCATACATCCTCCTGCCTTCACTAAGTCCCGAAGATCATCAACTGGGACTATGACGTTGACTGCCTCGTAGATGACGTCTGTGGGGGTAGAATCAGCTAACTTGAGGAGATTTATGTTGACATGTTCCTGAGTTAGTGTAGCACACGTGGAATGGTCGAAATTACTGATAATTGTTTCTGAAATATCAGGCAAAGCGGGGTCTTCATTGGTGAGTATTTCTCATAGAACATCCATCTGCTTGCCTATCCCATAGACATCTGTGGCTATCTCAGCCTCTTCTCATGGAAGGCTTTTGGTCGGGGAAGATTCATCTTCTTGATCACTATCCAGCAACTTCTCTAGGATGCTTGCGTCTCAGAAATAGTGCATGTCCTTGATCAGCAGTAGCGCATAGGTGCTTCTGAGCTGATAGAAGTTCTGGCCTTCGAGTTGCCTTATGTATCTGAAGATGTGGAGCATCTCCATGGCACAAAGGACTATGAAGGCACTATTTTCTCTTCCCGCTTCTTCTTGTATGGGAAAGTCTCCGAGGGTGAAGAAGTTCCAAATGTTGTTGTGGCGTTGGATTCCATACTTGATCACGCAGAGAAGACACAGCGGGAGAATCCTGAGATGCTTGTCTTCTGGGTGTACGAATATGTGTCCTGAGCATGGGACCTCCTCGTTGCAGCAGCTGAGGAGCTGGACGTCATGATTCTGGAGATCTGCTATGCAAAGGAACCAGTTTCTTCAGTGCTTGTAGGTGGGGCACACAATGTTCGGGTTGTGTTCTTCGATGTGTTGTAGCATGTTGGCCACTAAGATCGATTCATACGCCCCTCTCATCAGTCTTCTTGCCAAGGCTAGGGTGGCGGTGTAGATTGTCTTTCGGCCTGTCCTGGTGCCTAGGTTCTCTATCATCACGCTCTCCAGGACCTGGAAGAGGATCTTCCCGACGACGGATGGAGAGTGAAACATGCTCTTTAATGCTTCTCATCGTACGGCGAAGTAGTCATCGCTCCAGACAACATCCTCTCCATCTACCTGGGATCTCCGGACCTTGTTCAGTAGCTTCTGGTCTTTGATCATCAGGTATCCGATGGCTCTTCAGTCAAAGTCTGCCATCTCGAAGGAGGGGATCTCTGAAGGTGTAGAAAGTGCGTCAGCTGTCGAGCTCCTTCCTCTAGGAGGGTGTCTGTCATTGGAAGAGTATATGTCCCCCCTTCTCCCTCTGATTCTCCAGAAGAACCCTCCTCTAGGCCGATGGATATGTCCATGTCTTCATCTTCTTCTAGGGAGGGTGAGAGAGCAGTTGTATCAGCATCATGGGTGCTTTCCTACCCTGCTGGAGTCCCATCGGCGATTTTGTTCGTCATTTCTTCCTCGGGCATTGTGGAGGGCCCGCTGGAGGAGGAAGAAGACGATGTTCCCGAGGAGGATGTCAAGGATGATGGCTGGGGGCCGGGGCCAGGAGGCGATGGAGACCTCCTTGGCTGTCTTGAGCAGGGGTGGTCATCCCTCCAGTTTAGCCTCTCTTCGATGACGTCGAGGTGTTGAAGCGCCAGCTACATCGTGTTATTCAATGCCTCTAGTTGGCTAGGAAGGCCAACTACAGTTAGCAGTTGACGCTCCACCTCCAGGAGCTCAGCGAACGCGTCATTGCTGGCGTTTGGCTGTACCAATGCTTCCGCCATCGAAGGTGCAGTTGAAGCTTCAGGAGCTGCGGTCGTCTCTTCCGCAGCAGCTTCCTCGGGGGCTGTCATCATAGCATCTGCCCCGGTGGTGTCGATGACTTCAACAATCGTCGTTGTTTCCTCAGTGGCCATGGCGCTTGTTGCTGTGGTGGCCGCGGCCGGCTCGGGAGCAGCAACAGTGGCTTCAGGGGCGGTTGATGCTGGTTCGGTGGTGGCAACTACAGCTTCAAGAGCAGCTGTCGCGGGTTGCATGGTGGCGGTGGATGGCTCAGTGTGGGCGACGACACTCACCGCTTTGTCTTGTCGAGCATCTAGGGGGACTGGCCTTCCTGATGGGGCCACCCTATCTTGTATTCTTATGGTGGCGGCATAAGCAGCTTCAACCAGCACAACTTTGATTTCCGCTGTGGTGAAGACCAGCTTCTCTACGTCGTAGTTGGCACAGTGTGGGAGCGACAAAAGAGTGCTCGTCCTTGCGAACTTATAGATGTAGTGGTGGCCCTCCTTTTTGATGATGCTAGCCCTCATTAGGAATTTGAGGTTGATCTTGTCGTCATTCTCGTCCTTGACAGGATATGCGATTCCTTGGGATATCCTAACCCTACCGCGATCATGTTCACTAGCCCTCCCATGTTGTAGTCCTTGGTGGCATCCTTCACTAGATGAAGTTGGTTGACCAGGAACCTCCCCAGGTTGATCGTGCGTCCATCCATCATGTGCCACATGAGGTGGATCTCTTCACTATACAAGTTGCTCGATTCGTATTTGTTGAAGAGCAGACACACCACGATCTTGTGCACTATCCTCCAGAAGTAGGAGTGCACTGCCACCACTTTGCTCCCCGGCTTGAATGTTGACTCGTCAATGAGCCTCCCCCAGAGTGTGACCGGGTTGAACCCATCTCCTTTGGTGATTCTGACACTGTTGTTTAGGTCTTTCTCAGCTTCACTGGAGGAGAAGATCTCATTGAGTAGTTTTTCAGATATCACGTGCTCAACGTTGTATAGCCACCCTTTCAGTCTGTCTGCCCCACCGAATCTTTCAACTTCTTCTATTGTGTTCTTCACCCGGTGGAGGGATGACATGAACTCCTTCGTGAGTTCTGTGTAAGAGACGGTGTGTCTGAAGCATATCTTCCTCATCCCAGAAGCCTCTAAGACATTTTCCAGCCTGTTGAAAATGCCTATCTGGTAGAAGGACGACTGGTGGCAGAAACAGGTTGGCCTGTAGACTTTGGCTGCCAACTATGCATGTCTCTGGCTGTGCTCCTCGTCTCTGGGCACAAACCGGCCTGGTGAGTGATCCAGAGGCGTTGGTTCGGCCGCCGTAGCTGAGGTTGTTGTTGGTGCTTCTGCTACTCTGGGCCGCTCCTCGGCCTCAAATAGCCCTGCTGTGTCGGGGTTTGGGTGCTTCTGCCCAGTTATGGTTGCTTCAGTTGTGGCCTCAGGATTGATCCTCTGGCTATGTTTGTCGACTTGGACGACTGCCTGCTTGGTGCGGGCCATGTCTGCAATGTTTACACAATAATAAGTAAGTAATGAGTTTACTAAATGGGTCGCCCTGCTCGATATCATGTGGTAGACAAAGAAGGTCATGTCGCCTGATACCAGATAGGCGACACTCAAAAAACAAATACCGGTTCAGAGTTTATATCAAAAATGTTGTCGCACGATACAATTTACCTGGTACAAATAAATCGGTATCGGGTGTATAGGTAAACATGCTTGTTGCCAGACACAGGGTCTGGCCGATAGGGTAGGTCGATATCGGGTCGCCTCATCAGAACAAACCCTGCCCGATACAAAATCATGAGAAAGGTGTCACCTGATACGATAAAGTATCAGGCAATACGAGTCAAATCTCCTTTGTAAAACAAAACTAGGCGATATGGGTCTTGCCCGATACTAGGTATCATTCGAGCGACAGGTGCATCGCGTGATACGGTTAGAAAAACATTGAAAACCCCGATAGGAAAAACTCGACACAGAGCAAGGGGCGTTGCTCGACATGGCCATCGTGCAAAGTGTGTCGTGCGACACACGCCTTGCGTGATATGCTTTGGGTGATACACAAAACTAAAGCCTCGTGCCCGACACGAGTATCGCTAAAAGAAAAGATGCACGATACGACATGCCTGACACAGGCTGCGCGACATGATAGGGCGTACCGGGTTATACCTGTATCATTGGGAGCTATCGCAGGCGACACGAGAATTCGGGAAGGCTGGCCGACACGGGAGCAAAGAGAGAACAAAATGCATGATATGGGAGTAGGTGAAAAGTAAATATAAGTGTCTGACACGGTTAAACTGAAGTTACTATATATAGCCAACATGAGCGGGGGTAAATCGGGTAAAATTGGACACGTGTCGTGCGATAAAGCGTATCGATTTCCATAATACTATAAAATCAGTCAAATCCCGTTGGGAAGTGATTTGCCTTCCTAAGCATGCTTCACACCACACAAAACGCATGTCGCGCTAGCCAGGCATGTCGGGCGATACGCTTTCTTGTTACACCCTTCTTCTCGACACGGGGAAGCGTGCTTCGAGCCACTCTACCCGCCAGCCCGATACGGGAAGCCGATACGGGAGAAACAAAAGGCATATGGCCGATACGTCCAGACAAAAGGGTATCGGGAAGAGCAGAAACTAAAGAGGTGGTCAACTATGCATGCCCGATACACAGAATAAAAAGGGAAAATCTAAAAACAAAGCAAGGCAAGGGTAGAAAAACTAAAACTAAAGAAAAGAAAAAGCATTGATGGGTAAAACATCATTGGCTTAAAAGGGATGACTTCCAACCTCAAATAGTGCTACCCATCAAGGCTATAAAACTAAGTCGGTGGCCCATAAAACAAGAGAGTATGTGCATGTGGCGCATGCACTGACTCGGACCTTATTACAATAATAATGTTTGTAATGTTTTTCTGCATGAAAGGAAATAATGTCCTATGCTAGGAAAAGTAAAAATTTGGGCTGCCTCCCGAAGAGCGTTGTAGTTTATGTCGTTAGCTCGATAGGCTTTAGATATTTCTACTCCAATCCTTCGGTTGTTGCCTCAGCGTCCTGCAGGGTTATCTCCGACCTTCTAACAAATGCTTCAACCTCTTGACTCTATGCCCGTTCACTGGAAAGACCTTTGTTGAATCGTCTTTGTCATACAGCTCCATCATCCCTGATGGATATATCTTTGCCACGATGAAGGGTCCAGACCATCTGCTCTGCAACTTCCCTAGAAAAAGACGAATAGAGGATTTAAATAATAGAACTTTATCACCTTCGCTGACATCCTTTTTGTTCAGATGGGCATCATGCCAGATCTTGGTTCTTTGCTTGTAAATCCTGGCATTTTCATATGCATGGAGTCTCAATTCTTCCAGCTCCTAGAGATGAAGAAATCTTTTCTTTCCAGCCAGCGTTTGGTCCATGTTGAGCTTCTTGATTGCCCAGAATGCTTTATGCTCCAATTCAAAAGGAAGATGGCAGGCTTTTCCATATATCAGGCGGTAAGGTGTGGTGCCCAAAGGCGTCTTAAAAGCAGTCATGTACACCCATAAAGCATCATCTAGCTTAGCTGACCAGTCCTTGCGGGACTTGCCAACTATCTTTTCTAAAATCTATTTTATCTACCGATTGGAGACCTCCACCTATCCGGATGTCTGTGGATGATATGGAGTTGCAACCTTATGGTGGATTCCCTACCTACACAGAAGCGATTCAAACTGTCTTTCCATGAAGTGAGAGCTTCCATCACTAATGACGGTCCTTGGAACTCCAAACCTTGGAAAGATAATCTTGGTAAAGATCTTGATTACTACCCTTGCATCACATGTTGTAGTGGGTATAGCTTCTACCAACTTTGAGACATAGTCGACTATGACAAGAATGTACTTAAAACCATAGGATGAGGGGAATGGTCCCATATAGTCAATACGCCACACATCAAAAATTTCAACTTCAATCCAATCTGATAGTGGCATCTCATTGCGGCGGGAAATGTTCCCAATTCACTGCCATTCGTTGCAAGACTTTACAAAAGCGTGAGCATCTTTCAACAAGGTTGGCCAGTAGAAACCAGATTGTAGCACCTTGGTAGCTATCTGCTTGCCTCCCAGATGTCCTCCATATGAAGAGGAGTGACATTCGAACAAAATTTTTGAAACTTCCTCTTTGAGTATGCATCTTCTATGTAATTCGTCGACACAACGCTTGAACAATAAGGATCCCAATAATAGTTCTTTAAATCAGAGAAGAACTTCTTCTTTTGATTATAAGACATATCTAGGGGAAGTTGCTTATAGGCCAGGTAGTTGCAGAAATATGCATACCACGGCCCCTTAGGGTCTTCCGACTGGGCTGAGTAGATGGACTCGTTAGGGTAGCTTTCATTGATGGGCAGTGGGTGATCATCTTGCACCCGAATCCTGGAAAGATGGTCTGAAACCACATTCTCTGAGCTCTTCTTATCTTTGATATCATGGTCAAACACTTGTAACAATAGTGCCCAACATAGCAACATGGGCTTTACATCCTTCTTTTGCATTAGATATTTAATAGCCCTGTGGTCGGTGTGAACAACCACCTTTGAACCCACGAGGTAAGACCTAAACTTGTCGAAGGCGTACACGATAGCTAGCATTTCTTTCTCTGTAGTCGTGTAATTCTGTTGAGCCTCGTCTAGGGTCTTGCTCACATAGAAGATAACATGATGCTTCTTGTCTCTCTTTTGGCCGAGTACGGCCCCTATAGCAAAATCACTGGCATCGCTCATAAGTTCGAATGGAAGACTTCAATCAGGGGACTCGAGAATTAGTGCAGATATTAAAGCACCCTTCAGAGTTGAGAATGCCTTCATACACTCCTTCGTGAAGTTGAACTTCACATCTTTTACCAGAAGGTTAGAGAGAGGCTTGGCTATCTTTGAAAATTCCTTTATAAACCGCCGGTAGTAACCAGCATGACCCAAAAAACTATGAACACCTATAACGAAAGTAGGCAGTGGGAGCTTAGATATCGCCTCAACCTTGGATGGATCGACTTCAATACCTTTACTTGACACCTTGTGTCTGAGAACAATCCCCTCTTGTACCATAAAATGGCATTTTTCCTAATTGAGGGTGAGGCTATGCTCTTCAAATCTTCTCATTACGAGGGACAGATTGTTCAAACAGTCATCAAACGAGCTGCCATACATGCTGAAATCATCCATGAACACTTCCATCTTGTCTTCAAGAAAATCTGAAAAAATGGCGTTCATACACCTCTGGAAGGTAGCGGGTGCATTACAGAGCCCAAAGGGAATTCTTTTAAAGGCAAAAGTTTCATAGATGCAAGTGAAAGTCATCTTCTCCTAGTCATGAGGGTGGATGGGGATCTGGTAGAAACATGAGTACCTGTCCATCCAGCAGAAGTAGGAATGATGGGCCAGGCGTTCCAGCATCTGATCGATGAAAGGAAGAGGGAAATGGTCCTTGTAGGTGGCGGTGTTAATTTTCTGATAATCTATACACATCTGCCATCCAGTGACCATCTTGGTGGCCACCTCGACTCTGTCATCTCCCTTAACCAAGGTCATCCCTCCCTTCTTGGGAACTACTTAGATTGGACTCACCCACATGCTATCACTGATAGTGTAGATAATTCCAGCATCTTGGAGCTTAACCACTTCTTTGTTAATGACTCCGTGAAGCTTTTCATTTAGCTTTCTTTGCAGATGGGCATACAGCCTAGAGTCCTCTTCCAGATGGATCTGGTGCATGCACACCAAAGGGCTTATCCCTCTCAGGTCCCTGATTGAGTAGCTCAGGGCTTTCCTCCGTATCCTTAACTCTTTGAGCAATTGGTCTTTCTAGCAATCTGTCAACTCTGAGTTGATGATTACCAGGTGCAACTTCTCTTGATCCAGGAAATGATACTCAAGGCATTTTGGCAAGACTTTTAGCTCTGGTGGGTCCTTTTTCTATTCTTCATAAGGGGCTTCTCGAAGAGTGGCATATCTAACTATCTTTGTAGGATCTTCATCCTCAGTCGCTTCTTCAATATCTAGATAGGCCAACAATTCCCTGACCTCAGGATCATCGACCTCTCGTAACTCGCCAGTTAAGGCACGCATCAAAGGATCTACCATGGCCTTCTCTTCCTATACTTTATCGCATAACTGTTGATAGCTCTCAACAAAGTAGGAGGATTCGAAGAATGAGGGGGCCCTCATACAATCACTGATGTTGAAGTCGATGTGATCTCCTCCAAAATGGATCGTAATCATTCCCGCCTCGACATCAATAAGAGCTCGGCCGGTGGCAAGGAAGGGTCACCCAAAAATGATAGGGCAGCTCAGATCTTCTATGGTGTCGACCAAAACAATGTCGCAAGGGATAAAGAAGTGTCCCACTCAGATGGGCACATCTTCAATGACACCAACTAGCCGGGTGAAGGTATGGTCATCCAGTTGTATCCTCATGTTGGTGCTTACCATATCGGTGAGCCCCAATCTCTTGGCAAGGGACAAAGGCATCAGACTGATGCTGGCCCCTAGGTCTGCTAGACCTTTCCGAGTTACATTATCTCCAACTTGAAAGGGGATTATGAAGTCCCCTGGATCCTTCTTCTTCAAAGGCGTATTAGTTTTGATGAAAGAACTAGAGTCCTATGTGGGAAACCACCAACGCGAGCATGAGGCTTCATAGAAACTAAGATAGCTACCTCATTGGTACTATTTGATCAACTTCACATGAGTAAGGCAAAAGCAAAGGAGCCATGACCTCGGAGGCCATGTGTCGGTCTTTGATTGGCCCACGAGGTAATCATCTTTAATCATTATCAGACCTTGTATAATTCATAGAAATTAGCTCAATAATCAAAAAAATACAAATAAGGTACCATTTTTCTAAGAAAAATGAGTAGAACACAATGAAAGAATAATATCAGGGTTTTGACGAACTAATATCAGAGTAATCATGTAAGATGTAAAATGGTCTTTTCATGCATAATAAATAATAAACAAAGACCTAAAATTGTGGAAAAAGGTCAGTAAGTCTATAATCAATGTTATAGTGCATAGGATGTCAGATATGGTCATGTTGATGCACGAAAGCATATAATTTGATTAATATGGCTAATTAGGGCTAATAACCCTAATTAATATGTAATAAATACATACATGCTCAATAAATGGTGAATTTTACAGAATATGCTCATATCAGTTTTTGGAACCTTAGAACTAAATATGAGATCAGTATGATACCCTTAATACATGTTATATGTTGATGGTTTCTCTTAATATGATATAAACCCTAATATGGTTAATACATGTAACATAGGGTTAACATGTGAACATAATCATATGTAATCAAATAATCAGATTATGTATACTAATCTGGAATATAAGATCAGTAATATAATCCCAAGAATATAATACAAGTAACTATGAAAATATCCAAATGAGTAAGCAAACCCTAAAATGAACATGATTAGGGTGAAGATGAAATGCAATATGATAAGAATATGATGATGGTACATGATCTTGTCTTAATCAAGTTTGACCAAGGATATAGTTGATGTCAGGAATATGTGGTTTAGATTATCTCTTGATCAAGGTACTCCATTGCCTCTTTCTTGGCTTATTATACATTATGGTTGTGTTATTTGGTAGTAAACACTTGGCATATGGTATTGATTGAAATGATTGTCTTGTATGATATGTTGCTTGAATTTCCATACTTCTGGCTATGAACACCTGCAAACATAATATAAATGTTCCATCATAAGATAGCTCATAAACCACTCGGTGGTAGAGCGCATGCATAATGATCACAAACCACTTGGTGGTAGATCATATGATGTTTATATAATGATCACAAACCACTTGGTGGTAGATCATAAGGCCTAAAGACATCAAAGCCACTTGGTGGCAGATGCACGAGTTGTATGATGGAAATGTGCTTAAAATATGTGTTCTCTTTTGTTAATGAACATCTTTGTGCAAGTATATGATTTTCTTATATTTCTTTATAACTGCCAAGTATTAGTTTTATCTTATTGCCAAGATATGATGAGAGGTATATAAAAGACACGTAGGCGTACTCATTACAATATTCTTGAATATTGTGTTGATGTGTACCGCATGTAATCTTTTGTTTAGGTTGTGGTTATGCTCTTGAAGATCCAGGATAGTTGAGAGTTGTGTGGCGAGCTGATGTACAGGTGGACATGTTGTCTTAAGATCCTGTAGTTTAGATGTAGTACATGTATATGTATAAGTTTGTTGTTCAATATGTAATATCTAATGTTGTAACAATTCATGTTGTAATTATATGTTGAATGGTGAACATGTGTTGTGGTCTGTTTATTGTTCATTTGCATGTGCTACTGTGTTTCCTTCTGACTTCCTCTGATTTTCTTCTTCTTAGCCTAGTATGGGGTGTTTAAATTGGGATTCTCGCTGAGGTGAGGGTTTCAATTTAGACGTCACACACCAGATTAAGTTTTAGAAAATACGGGGACGTCACATTTTCCTTTAAAAAATGTTGATTGATTACAATCGATGATAGTAGGCAACACAATTTTGAAACTCTTTGCAATAACTTTTGAGATAATTTTGTGGAAAACTTTGTAAAGGGATATAGGCTTGCAGTTTGTAATACATAAGTATCCTCTTTCTTGGCATTCAAAGAGATGAACGTATTGTTAGATTCTTGCAATAGATTACCAATTTTGAAAAACTTTTAATATCATCAAAAACATCATCAATGATAATACCTCAAGCTTTCTTATAAAATTTACTAATGAACCCATTAGGACCTGAAGCATTGTCAAAATTTAAAGAGTCAATCACACACTCAACTTCCTTTGTAGTGAAAGGAGAAACAAGATTAGTTCTTTGAGAAATACAAAGGGTTGGACCAGACCAGAGATAACTCCAAACTTCGAGAGGCATACAAGTTTTGTTGAGTAATTCATAACCTAAGTGAGACATTTCAATATTATTATCATCGAGACTATATTTAGTAGTGCCATTAATAACCAAATGACTGATGTTATATCAATATTTTTGAACCTTCATTGGTGAGTAGAAAAATTTTGAGTTTGAATCAGCTACCTTAAACCATTGAACATGAGACTTATGATTTAATAAGGATTCCTCATGATAAGTTGCAAACTTAACTTTTAACCTAAGAGAAACAACAGCGTATATGATCTGATGAAAAGGGTTTTAATGAGCTACTTTCAAGGCTTCTAAAGGTTTTTTATTACAAACTTTAATGTTGTCAAAATAGTGCCTCACAGAAGTTTTATTCCAGCTCTTATGCTCAAATCTAAGGTTCGTGAGCTTCTTATAGAGTTTGAACAAAGCAACCCTTCAACATTAATATTCCAAGCATCTATAAAAATAGTAAAAAGATCATCATGCTTAATCCAACTATTAATAAATTAGAAAGTAGAATTTGTAACTCTATGTTTGCCATAAGAGAAATTTGTATGATCACTAATCATATTAGAAATAGAAGCTCTAGAGAAGAGAAATAATAGAGGAAACAAGAGTTATAAAAATTATTATCTATCTTAGAGATAATGAAAGTTTTACCACCCTAATGATTGTCCCATGTGAAATAAGGGCTAATAAGATCTAATTCAAAAACTCCAATACTAAGAACAAAGTAATGGAATTCATCCACAAGCTTCTTGGTGGGAGGCTACTTCCCAATCTCTTCACAATTATATCTCACTGCATTAAAGTATCAAAGAATAATCCAACGATCATGAATAGATGAAGATATAAAACCTAAGCTAAGATATAATCTTTATCTATTTAAGTCATCATTATGACCATAGACATCATTTAAGAGAATAACTATGTTGTTAAAGTTAATTTTGGCATTAATTTTTAGATCTGATTTAGAAATTTTTGTAACTAGTAAGATCAAAATTTTCCATAGAATGAAAATTCTACAACAAATATGGCTCTGATTGTTATACATCCATCTATACTCAAGAAAAAAAATCTTCATATTAGAATCCTCTTTAGATGATTTTAACTTGGTGTTATTAATGATAAATATGTCATTGCTTGATCCTCTATTTCCATCTTGGACCTCGTTGAGTTTATTATTAATGCATCTAAGATTCCAATAAGAGAGGGATAAAGAGTTGTTCATTTAATCACCTAGGTTGTTAATTTGTCAGTCTCATACATTTATTCATTAATGATCCCAAGTCCCACAAATCTATTATGCATTGGAGAGAAAGTTGAATTTGTAACTCAATGGAAGGTACCCGTGTATGGTTGGAATTTTCTCTGATCCTACTCATGACTTCGTGGAACTCGAGCTAGAAATCTAGGAATTTCTAGGGAAAACATGAACAGGGGTTGAAGGAATAGAGGTATTTCCCTTATCAATGAATTTATTAACAATCTCAACATTGTGTTGTAGGCCAACAGGGTTAACAGGAACCTGATCCACTTCCACTTTGACAGAAACTACAAAATTAACAATGGATTGAAAGGAGGTTTATCTAGGACTATAACCCATTTTTGTTTAGTGTGACATCCTCATCAAACAAAAGCAAGATTACTCAAAACAAAGGGTAGAATTAACACTTAACAACTAGGTTACCAAAGAACATGGGAAATTAAAACCAAACACACATCCACCTTAAGTTAAGACATTGTGTCTGAGTCATAAAAAATCACATGTATTACATATCTCATGCCAAAAGATCATTACATAACACAATTAACTGGCTCATTGGCCACAACCTGTTACATATGATAACATGTTCACGTATATGCATACCATATTTATACAATAAAGGCAGATAGCCAAAGTGTCATCTCAATATAGAACATCTAAAAAACTCCCCACAAGGACCTGAGAGTATAGGGATGACACATAGGACTCTAATACAAAACACAAGCAGCTTATCCAACCTTTACTAAGCCACTACTCCTCTTGCTACTCAGCCTCAACAGCACGATCTCTACCTCTTTGTGCTCGACCACCTAAAAGATGTAGAAACCCACGGGGTAAGACCAAATGTCCCAGTAAGAGATATAACTCTCCGCCAACATCTAATATAAGCATAGTTAGATTATAGCATATAGATAACATTATTATTAGGTTGAGCATATTCATCTAAATGATATGTATTAAATTGATAACATATGTTAAGAAATTAAAGCAATTACCACTGGGCAGTAGAACAATTAATATTCTAAGAAGGAATATGAAGAACATGTATAACAGTTGATTTCACTTACCATATAATAATTCAAGAAACTAGTACAAAGATAAAGCAAATGAGTCATCCAATGTGAGATGTATTAACCCCTAATCAAATATACTACATGCTTGTAATACGTCTTGTAGTATGCCCTAAGAAGATGAGGTATACTACTCATGCCCCAACTGACCATTGCTAAGTTGAAATCAGTGTCATACAAGATCAATGGAAGATTTGAAATCAATGATCTAACCACACCCTAGGTTAGTCTGAGTCCAATGCAGTGACACATCAAGTCCAACTACATAATAGCCTAGCCCGCCTCGGTGTAAAGGTCACGAGGCTAGTGAACTTAGATACGACCGCATACATTCTCATGCCAGGGTATGACCGCAGCCATCCCAATAAACATATCACATCACATGTAGTGAATCACATCAATTGATATATTGTATCGACCATTCTCCTACCAGGGTATGACCTTAGACAACCCAGTATATTAAGGATACAAGGAGATACCTTGACTTGCACCCTGTATATTCAAAAATATGCACTCCGAGTTTCCCACAGGAATTACTCATTTCACCATCTAGCTAGTACTAACATTGAAGAAGGATCTATGGCACAGGGAAACTACATGATTAGGGTTTCACTTGATTAATTAAGCCAATTGGGTATCTTTTAGCATCAATAAAGTTACAATGTACATACCCAAAACAAACTCTACAAAGATAATGGCATAAAAGAACTTCAGATATATAAAATGTTTGAAGCATGAACTTGTATCATCATCACATGATACCAAAACCATTACACAACCACACAAGGCTATCACCATAATCACATTGTCATGTGATATCAATCCCTCATCACATCACTAGAGGATAACACCACACGTCATGCATTAAGCCTCTTCCAAATCATAAGACCCAATCACATATCTCTGTGTCACATCATTACCTCAACATGCCTCAAAAGGTTCATAACCATAAACATAGCAATCACAAGCTATGTCATTCATTTCACTGCATGGTTAGATTCATACAAATAGGAGAGAGAAAGTACAATCACAAGCTATTTATGAAAACAGGCTCAACAAGCATAGCACACCCTATAATTAGGGTTAGGGTTTCATACACAGTCGATTAGTAATTCATATCATGACTCAATCACCAAAGCCTAGTACATTATCTCCCACTTTCTTGGAACTGATTAGGGTTGAGCATCATTACTTAATCATGATTAGACTATTATATCAATGGCACTAAGTCTCAACATCATTACATGTACACGCCTACCATATCACTATATTATACATATGTAGCAACCATGTATCATGTATGTGTATTGACCATCCATCAAGACATGGTGTTGCGAACTCAGCACCTACATGTGTCTCGACCATCCCTGAAGATAAGAGTCTCGACCAAAACACAACATCAAACAAAACATGTGTATCAACCCTTAGGTGTTACAACCATCGACCATTAGGGTTAAGGTTTTGACTGCAACAAAGGTGTCTCATGTGTAGCGACCTGCTACACCATGTAGCCAAATAATCCAAAGTGTATGTCATGATAGAAACAAAAGGGAAATCTCGACCGTCCAAGACAAAATAGGTGTACAACCATCAAAGCACAAGAGTGTAACGACCTAAGATACAAAGAACATGTGTTTCGACCGAAACAAAACCAAGAATTACGATCATCACCCAGGGTCCAGGTGTATCGACCGAAACCAAAACAAAGGTGTAGCGACCACCAAGGTCAATCTACCATAACGTCACATAACCATCCTCAAAATAGGGATAAACCATGATGAAAACATATGTAAACATCAAGATATTAAGCACCACTAAGGAGAGAAAACTACACACAAGATGAACATCAAAACCCTTAAAAATGATTTCCAACATGATCCATGAAGAAAACAAACTAGGATGAAGAATACCAAGCTTAAACCTTAAGAAAAGCCAATCAAAAACCTCAAGAAAACATGAGATATGAACCATAACATGGTGATAAAAACAAGGATCAAGATTCATGTATCACTATCACCTCAACCATCACATAACGAAATGGGTACAAGAAATTAGGGTTAAGAAAGAGAGCATCTACATGAGAGTACTACAAAGTCATAAACCCTAAAATTGTAAGAAGACCATCTACCATCGGAACATCATGGTTTAGATATGAAAATAGTACATTGCAAGCACAAAAAGAGTGCAAGAATAGAACAAGGTAGAGAGTTATATAACCCACCTTATGGAGAGATCAAGCTCCAAATATCACAAGCTTCAAGGAAGAAGATGAAGATCCAACCAAGATCAACACCTCATCCACAAGATCACCTCAAAAGATAAGAACACCATGGTCAAAGGATAGCTCAAGAAAGAGGGTGAAAAAATCTAGGCCAAACTAAAGAAAGAAGGAAGGAGAAAGAGAAGAAAGTTTCCTCTCACTTGAGTACCACCATGTCAAAACATAGTCTCTGACCATAGTGAGGAGAAGCTTTTCTCAAGATGACCACCATGGTAGAGCCATAGTTTCATGGCTGAGAAGGAAGGAAAAAGGAGATAGGGTGCAAAGGAAAAAGAGATCAAGGGTTCAAAACCACTTACCAAGGAGGGAAACCACCAAGAATTGCCACTAGGAAGGAGATCAAGCTCAAAAGCACCACATGCAAGGTTGATCGACCACCAAATCACCTTGATCAACACCCTCTAGCTTCACCAAGGTTGGTTAAGAAAGGAAGGAGAAGGAAAGAGAGCAAAAGGATTGCTTGCATGAAGAAGAGATGGGTTATATTCCCAAGGGATGAGAGAGATAAGGTGGGTATGAGGTGTCAACACAAGAGAGCACTAAAAGTACACTTGTCCACCAAGAAAACATCCATGCAACTACTAAACACTTGCATGCAACAAATGGTGATACAACCTAGGTGGGGTATCCACCACATTGGTCACCACCACCCTAGGGGTCGAAACAAACATTATGGAACCATGTATCAACCACCACAAAAGATCACCAAACAAACATGGTTGAAACACATCACTGGAAGACAAATCATCTCCACCAAACCTCACCAAGACCATCATGGTCAAAACAACCATCATCTAGGGAAAGTGTTGTGGTTACAACACTCCCAACTCAAGCTCAAGGTCAAACATATCATCAAAGCCAAAACCCTAGAAATCCTAACATCACCACAGGATGCCACATCATCAACCAGGGTCCAAGCAAGGTGCCCCTCAACACCATCTTGTCTCTCACGATGCCAAGGCATAAGAAACACACTCTACATGTAACAAATTGCAATCCAAAATCTTATCATGGGTAAATTACAACTTGGTCCAAAACAAGGATACATAGCTCAAACATCATCCAAATAGTACCAAATCAAAAACATAAGTTTTTCACATGTTATAACATCATGTCAAAGGATTAGATTAAGGTTTAAGCATATTATTAATCAAAGAAAACAAGGTTAGCCCAAAAGCTAGGTTAGGGGTCTTATAACCATAAACCCCTAACATGGATTTCTCCCTTGAAATCCTACATGAAAAGACACAGGTACTTCCTACACATTTCTTCCTCAAGCTCCCATGTGGCTTTCTCTATACCACAGTGATGCCACAGAAACTTCACCAACATTATGTCCTTGTTTGTCAACTTCTTGATCCTCCTATTAGGATCAACGCGGGACCTTCCTCACATGATATGTCCTCATCAAGCTTAACTTCCATTGGATGTAAAACCAACTCGGTATCAGGGTGGATCTTCCTCAACATCGACACATGGAACACTGGATGTAACCTGTGCAACTATGGTGGTAACTCCAACTTGTAGGCCACCTTCCCAACATGTTCCACCATAAGGTAAGGTCACATATATCGAGGATCCATCTTACCCTTCCTCCCAAACCTCAAAACATCTTTCCAAGGAGAGACCATGAGATACACTCTGTCTCCCACTTGGGACTCCAACGGCCTATATCATTATATTCATATGACTCCTACCTTACTTGTGTTTCCTTCAGCTGCTACTAAATCACTCCAATATTCTATGTTGTCTGTTGCACAAGCTCAGTACCTAGAAGTTGATATTCACTAGACTCGTACCAGCATAATAGAAACTTGTAATGTCTCCCATAAAACACCTCATATGGTGTCATATCAATGCTCCTATGATAACTTCTATTGTAGGCAAACTCTATCAGACTACGATTGACATCCCAACTACATAAAAATTGCAAGACTAGGCTCTTAAGATATCTTCTAGAATCTAGATTGTCCTTTCTGATTGTCCATATGTTTGTGGGTGAAACATCATACTAAACTTCAATTGCATACCCATCGCTGTGTGTAGACGTTCCCAAAATGATAGTGAATGGAGGACCTCTATCAGATATGATGGTAGCCAGTATACCGTGCAACCACACAATATCATCAATATATACATACATACATACACATCTATATTTATGCAATCTTCTCTGCTATGTATGTTGTCTTCACTGGAAAATAGTGCATTGTGTTTGTCAACCTATCAACTATCAACCATATGGAGTCATGACCTTTGGTTGTCCTAGGCAGACCAACAACAAAGTCCATTGTGACATGATCACACTTCCATTGTGGTATGGGCAACGGTTATAAAGTTCATGCAAACTTTTGATGTTCTTATTTAACTTTTTAGCACACAGGAGACCTTGCCACAAACTCAACCACGTCATGCTTCGGGCCAGTTCACCAATACAAATATTTTAAATTTTGATACATCTTGGTGCTATGCATAGCATACATTAAGGAGTGGGACTCTTCCAAGACCATCTTCCTCAGATTATCAACATCAGGAATCACAACTATGTTGTGGTAACACACTATCCCATCCTCTGTCTCATGGAAACCATCTTGCTTCTCACTGTGAAACTCTACTTGGATCTACTGTATCATAATATCACCCTATTGTGCATCTCTAGTCTACTACCTCAATGTAGGCTTTACTTGTAACTAGGCCAACAATACTACTAACATGGACACCTCCACCCTTATGTTCATCTAACACAAGGAGACCAACATGTCTCTCTTAAGGCACACCAGGGAACATAACTATGCCTTCTCAACAAATGGTTATGAAGAAGACTTCTTGCTCAGAGCGTCTTCCACAAAGTTTGCTTTCCCTGGATGGTAATATATGGTGCAATCATAGTCATTAATTAGCTTCATCCAGCATCTCTGTCGCATATTTAGCTCTTGTTGTGAGAAGATGTATTGCAGGTTCATGTGGTCTGTGAAGATATGACACTTCTCACCAGAAAGGTAGTGCATCCATGTCTTCAAGGCATGAATCATTACAACTAGCTCAAGATCATCACTGGAATAGTTCTCCTTGTGCTTCTTCAATTGTCATGACGTGAAAGAGATCACATTCTCATCTTGCATCAACACACAACCCAGACCATTCTTCGAGGCATCACAGAAGACAATATAGCATTTTCCCTGGTCTGGCGGTACTACACTGGTGTACATGTTAGCTTCTCCTTTTATAACTAGAAGTCACAGTGACACTTGTCCTCCCAGACAAAAGGTACATCCTTCCTTGTCAGTTTTGTTAGGGATAACGCCATTGTGTTGAAGTTCTTGATGAACCTCATGTAGTATCATGCTAATCCAAGGAAACAACAACTTCTATCAGCATCTTTGTTTTCTCCCACTCTATCACAAATTCAACTTTCTTGGGGTCCACCCAAACACCTTTAGCAAATATCATGTATCCAAGAAAATACACCTCCTTCAGCCAAAACTCACATTTTTTGAACTTGGCATACAACTAATGTTGACTCAATAGGGTCAACGCCTGACGCAGATGTTTCTCATGTTGATGTCTATCCCAACCGTATATCAATATGTCATCTATGAACACCACCACAAAGTGATAAAGATAAGGTCTAAACACCTTGTTCATCAAGCATGTGAACAATGTGGGTGCATTGGTTATTCCAAATGGCATAACCACAAACTTGTAGTGACCATACCGAGTCCTAAAAGCTGACATGGGTATGTCATCTACCTTGATTCGCAACTAGTGATATCTAGACCTCAAGTCTATCTTTAAGAACACTATACCACCCCTCAACTGGTCAAACAGGTCATCAATCTATGGTAAAGGATACTTATTCTTGATCGTCACTTTGTTTAACCACCTATAATCAATATGTAGTCTCATAGATTCATACTTCTTCTTGACAAATAAAATGAAAGCACCCCAAGGTGAAGTGCTTTGATAAATCCCTTCTCAATTTGTTCTTGCAACTATTTCTTCAACTCTAACATCTCAGCAGGTGCCATCATGTACGGTGTCTATGCTACCGAATGCGTACCAGGAACTAGATTGATCTCAAAATCCATCTCTCTAACTGGGGAACACCATGAACCTCATTAGGAAACACATCTTCAAACTCACAAGCAACTAAAACCTCTTTGGTACTCAAACTCCTCACCTTAGTATATGTCACACGTGCCAAGAATGCTTCGCAACCATGTCTCATCAACTTATCTACCACCATTGCTGACAAAAGACATGTCTGAAGAATCTTCCTATCTATCTGGAAGGCCCAAGAAACATCACCATCGACAAACATCGCCACCATGTAACTACAATCCAAGATCACCTAATACTTCTCCAAAGTATTTGTTCCAAGGATCAGATCAAATCCATTCATATCAAGTGGTGTAAGGTTCACTTGTATGTTGCATACAAAGAAAGAAAGAACACAGGAAGGACACACCTCCCGCAACTCGACGGAACCAACTAAGGGGGTTTCTAAATAAAGACTATCATGTCTATGACTAACAGAAAAAGAACAACTTCTCAAGTGATAAAAGAGTGTGTATCACCCGAGTCAACCAAAATAGATATAAAGCAAGAAGAAGACGAATCAGAATGAAATAATGCCATTTGATCTGTCATGACTTGCGGGTTGACCACTCCTTCTGACTGACTCATAACATAGAATCTAGTTGTAGCATGTTGTCACCCTCATCCTATGTTGACTTGCCCAGAAGAACCAACTTGTGACACCTATCCACATCCTCTACATTGTTGAACTGTTGTCGCTGTTGCGACCCTTACTGACTCTATCTCGGTTGTTAGGTCACCTCCTCATCTCTCACAGGGCAGTTCGATCTGATGTGTCCCACTTGTCCACACTTATGGCAAGTTTTGGACTCATATTGTGGCCTTGTTGGCCCTATCACCGATTGATGATGCACTTTGGGCTCCTATCGGTGCAAAGCTATGGCCTCTACCTCTACCAAGTGACCACTATGACTGACTTGTCGATCTCTATTGTGACAACAGTGCAAAAAAACTAGGCTTCTTAAATCCACCCGATGACTGTCCCTAATACTGAGCGGGCCTCTTCTTGGACTTCGTCTCATGTTTCTCTACTACTGACTGTTCCACCCTTCTAACTGACTCTACAAACTTGGAAAACTTCTCCCTGTTCTCTAGAGATGACACTGGAGTTGTCAACTGGGTACTCAAACCTTTCTCAACCCATCCAATCCTTTCCTTGTCCGTTGTTGCCATATGTGTACAAAACCTTAGAAGATCCACAAACTTAGCTCCGTACGCATTGACAGACATAGATCCCTACCAAAACTTTTCAAATCAGATGATGTTCTCATCAAGATAGGTCTCCAGAAAGTATCGACTCACAAACTCCTGTCAGAACTCTTACCAACTAATCACAACATATGCCCTTTTCTCCTCCTCAATGGATCACTAGTGGCCAACACTCCCCTTTAAACAAATACACAGCATGCTTCACCTTATCCTCCTCAAGGATGTTGAGGATCTTGAAGGCCTTCCCTAGCTTAGTCAACCATAGATTGGCATCTGTTGGGTCTACATAGCTACATACTCCATCGCCCCTACACGTCTCAACCTCTCAAAGGTCTTCCCCGATCCTGAATATTCTACATTGGGGATCGTTGCTCTCGCTTGGGGTGGAGGCATTCTTTCCGCCATATGTGTCATCGTAGCCATGCACTGTATAAACATTGACTAAAAAGTGGGATTGACTACCATACTAGGGTCAAAATAGGGCGTCTCCGGCACCACATCAACCCTCTCCTACCTCTTAGCACCACCACATGGTGCAGCAGCACTTCTCTCAGCAACATGTTCTTTGTGTTGTCCAACCATCTTCTCTTATCTTCTCTTCTTCTTCTACATAAGCAGAAGTTACCATAAGACTACTAGACGATACTAGAATAGACACAACCCTAGTCTTATGTCCCTATAGACTCAGTGAACCTAAAGCTATGATACCAACCAAACTATGACACACTCATCATGCAAGATTACTCAAAACAAATCATAGAATTAAAACCTAACAAACAGGTTACCAGAAAACACAAGAAACTAAAACCAAACACACATCCACCTCAAGTGGAGACATATGTGTTTGAGTCATCAAAAATCACCTTTGTTACATATATCATGCCAAAAGATATTAAATCATGTTATTAACTATCTCACTGGCTACAACTTGTTACATATGATAACATGTTCATGTATATTCATACCATATATGTACAACAAAGGCAAATAGACAAAACGTCGTCTCAATATACAACATCTAAAAAACTCCCCCCAAGGACTTGAGAGTACAGGGATGAAACTTAGGAATCTACTACAAAACATAAGAAACTTATCCAACCTTTACTCAGCTACTTCTCCTCTTGCTGCTCAGCCTCAACAGCACGATCACTACCTCTTCGTGACCAACCACCTAAAAGATGTGGAAACCCATGGGGTGATACCAAATGTTTTAGTGAGAGATATAACTCTCTGCCAACGTCTAATATAAGCACATGTAGATCAAAATTAGATGGATAACATTATTATCAAGTTGAGCAAAATGAGCTAAATGATAGGTATTAAACTGATTACATAGGTTAAGCAATTAAAGCAATTACCACTGAGAAGTAGAACAATTAATATTTTAACAAGGAATATGAAGAACATGTATAACAATTGATTTCTCCTATCGCAATATAATTCAAGAAATTTGTACAAAGATAAGGTAAAGGGGTCATCCAATGTGAGACATATTTAACCCTAAGAAAATATACTACATAGATGTATTTCATCTTTTATTATGACCTGAGAGATGAGGTATACCACTCATGCTTCAACTGACCACTGCTAATTTGAAATCAGTGACATACAAGATCAACGGAAGAGTTGAAATCCATGATCACTCCACACCCTCATTCAATCTAAGTCCTCCACAATGACCCATGAAGTCTAATTGTAAAACAACCTAGCCCGCCTTGGTATATAGGTCACGACACTAGTGAACTAAAATACAACGGCAACCATTCTACATCGAGGGTATGACCGCAGTCATCCCAGTAAACATATCACATCACATGTAGTGAATCACACCATCTGAGATACAGTCTCGATCGTTCTCCTTCCAGGGTATGACCTCAGCCATCCTAGTATATTATGGATACAAGGAGATACCTCAAATTTCACCCCGCAGATACAACAATATGCACTCTGAGTTTCCCGATGCAATTGCACGTTTCACCATCCAGCTAATATTGACACTGAAGATGGATCTATGGCACAAGGAAACACCATGATTAGGGTTTCACTTTCTTAATTAAGACAATTGGGTATCATTTAGCATCAATGAAGTTACAACGTATAAACCCTAAACAAACTCTACAATAATGGCATAAAAAAGCTTCAAAGGATATAAAATGTTTGAAGCATAAACTTGTCTCATAATCACATGATACCACTACCATGACATAGCCACTCAAGGCTATCATCATAATCACACTGTCATGGGATATCAATTCCTCATCACAACACTGGAGGATAACACCTCACATTAGGCATTAAGCCCCTACCAGGTCATAAGACTCAATCACATATATTTGTGTCACATCATTACATCAACATGCCTCAAAAGGCTCATAATCATCACCATAGAAATCACAAGCTATGTCATTCATTTCACCTACATGGTTATATTTATACAAATAGGAGAGAGAAAGTACAATCATGAGTTATATATGCAAACAAGCATAGCACACCCTAGAATTAGGGTTAGGGTTTCATACACAAAGCCGATTAGGATTTCATATCTGATTCAATCACCAAACCCTAGACACATCATCTCCCACTTTCTTGGAACCGATTGGGGTTGATCATCATTACTTAATCGTTATTAGACTATTATATCAATGACACTAAGTACCAACATCATTACATGTACATGTATAACCATCTCACTATATTATACATATGTAGCGACCATGTATCATATATGTGTGTCAGCCATCCATCAAGACATGGTGTTGCGACTGCAACACCTACATGTGTTTCGACCATCCAAGAAGACAAGAGTCTAGAACAAAACTCAACATCAAACAAACTATGTGTATTGACCCTTAGGTGTTACGACCATCAACCATTAGGGTTAAGGTTTCTACTGCAATAAAGGTGTCTCATGTGTAGTGACCCGCTACACTCCACCATGTAGCCAAATCATCTTGTAAGGAGTGGGACCAGATAGTGGGCCCACTCTATGGTATAAATGTGAGCTATGAAATTGTTAAGCAGTGTAAAACATAACTATTTACAAATTTACAAAATATGCCCATGCACATAACTTTCTCACCCTAAGGGTGGTACATAGAATGAAACATTGCATCTATATACACATGATCCCATATGCAAAGGGTAACAAGGCTATCTCAAGCTCTCCTATATTTCACCAAATTGCTTCAGATCATCCAGAGTCTTGGTCCTTTAAGCACCTACACCTGGGCAGAGGGAACACCCAGAAAAAATAGAAAATAAGATATGTGTCAGCAAAAGTTGAGTATGTACATTAGAAAATTAACTAGGGAATTATTTATTTCAAAAGTAAAGTAAGATGTTCCCATAAAAGAGGGGTCATTAAAGCTAGGTAAGTTTCAATGAGAAGTAACAGGAGAAGGAATTTCCAAAAGAATGAGGTAGTATACTTAAATAGTTAACATCACAATTCTTGCCATTATCACAATTCCAATCACATAATTGTTTGCATGCCAATATATTTGACTAAAGTAACTATAGTAGGGCCATGACACCACTGGGCCATTGGCCTAAGTAAAACGGGTGGAAAAGCACACCCTAGGTAGAAAAGCATGCCTTTGTATATATATAAGGGTAGAAAAGTATACCCTAATGGTTACGCATAAGCGTCTACAATAGTTAAACTAGTCGAACTATCTAACATGCATAAATAGAGTGGAAATATATACCTTTCACAAACATGTGGCATGATTTAAGCACAATAGCAAGTGGGTTCACTGACCAAAACTAACATGCTAATAGCAATTTCAAAAGAACAATAATAAGTCAAATTGAGAATATATAGTTGTCCAACAACTGAGTTAAGAGAAAGTATTGCAAAAGCTCCCTCATTATGGGAAAATTTAGTCATATAATGCCCAATTATAAATAGGGAGGAGTACATACCCGCGGCCTTGTATTAGTCAATTAAAAGGTCACCTAGGTTTGTACCAAGATTAATATCACCTCCTAAACATAAAATGGTATTTAATATTAGTAATATATCACACAAGGTAATTAATCATCCTAAAAACATCCTCCCAAAAATATTGTAATTGGGTCTGAAATAAGTGTTAATATTTCTAGAAAATCCTTTTAATTTTGCACAACTCAAATGACTCACTATTGGTCAAACATTGACTAACCAGGCCCGTTCAATAACTGTGGTTATAAACTAAAGGGCACTTACCAACCGTGACCTTTCTGTGATATTAGGAC
Source organism: Alisma plantago-aquatica (assembly GCA_963693085.1). NCBI lineage: Eukaryota > Viridiplantae > Streptophyta > Magnoliopsida > Alismatales > Alismataceae > Alisma > Alisma plantago-aquatica. Next base: position 957,491,974 of record OY856409.1, read on the forward strand.
TCTTAAATACGATTTGATAAGGCGATTAAAAAGATATGAAAGCAAGAGGCCATCAGCCTTCCCTCACTCTCCATTGTAGATGCAACTCTACAAATTGGGGTTTTGCTTCCAAGGTAATTCACTACCCGCGTGACTACCCTCACAGATGAACAACTCCTGGCATCCAATGATTTGTGATGTGGTTCAAAACAAAACACAAACAACTCATTCCTCCTCGCATTCACTACCGGTGCAATTACTAAAGGGTTCGGTCTAGCTCTACGGACGAGTTCCCAATTAGCAGAGTCCTCAAGAAGGTGGGAGGTCCCTCTATAGGCTCCTTATCCACAGACATGACCTCCTTTTCTAGTTTAGGAAGCAAGCAGCGTCATCTATATGACAGTTGGTCGGATTTAAGGCACGAGGCAGAGTTACCCACTTCAAATTTGGGATAGGAGGTGATTTCCCAGTTGGTTACCTCAGTCTAGCCAGAAACACAGTGTTCACCAGGTCACACCACCACCGACGGCGATGCCGGCATAGGGAGAATAAGGTACTATTTGAAATGAGATGAACGAAAACATTGATGGAAAGATACAAACTACAAGAAAATGATGAGTTCGAACCCATTTTGAGACACTGTGTTGAGCTAAAAGCTAGTAATCAAGGGTCCATGCCCCCTTCAAACACCCTCCAATGAGGTTCATAATAGAAGAAGCGTACTTCGTCGACCCAAGAATCAGGACCATCTCCGAGCGATTCAAGAATGGGAAATGAAAGTAAAAGGGCCAAGGATGGTGCCATTACCTGCAATTGACCCGTGATCAACCATGGTGGCATCACGACTCATTCCTCATTAGAGACGGAAGTAAATTCTGAGGCAGGAATGTAGGGGTGCTCAGATGAAATTGGGGGAAATGTAGGAGAGATAAATAGGGTGGATAGGTCTTAGGTGAGGTGGTGGATGAGGTGGTGATGGCAGTTGGCCACCACAGTTGCATCCATCGGCCACTGGCGCTACACCTGCGAGTGGATGATCAATACTATCATGCCGCATGAGGATCAATGGTCATGACTACAGTTCTGATCGGAGGTATCATGGAGGTCTTGGCAGATAGAGGGAAATTATGATGCACTTGTTATGGTGGAAGGGGATTCATGGTGAAGGAGTGAGGTTAATCTGCTAGTGGTAGCCATGTTAAGTGGTAGTGTTTCTCATTGATAGGTCATTGTCCACATGGTGATCAAAAATGGTGGCGGCTAGGGTTTTGGGCATGGAGTAAAAGGCAGAATAGAGCATAGATATAGGACAGGGAAGCAGCGAGGAAGACAGAGAGAAAGGAGAAGAAATAGGAGAAGAGAAGAAAATAAAAGAGGAAGGTGGAAGGGAAACAATTGTTGACTCCTAGTCGGTCGACATGCGTTTCACAGGCCAGGGGAGCGTGGATGCATCGAAATCAAGGGAGCCATTACTCGTATTAATAATACCTTAAGTCTTATGAATTTAGTTCAATTAATTGAGGGGGGTAAATGATGGCCTTTTTACTTGAATTTTGACCTATAGACTTTGCAAGTCATGAGAACCCAAATTTTAGTGTTAGTTTTCTTTTGAAAGAATTTAGTATTTTATTTCTTATTAGTAGGTTGAGTATTCAATTTATGTATTTAATGTATTTCTTAATTAATTTGAAGCATTATCTTTACATTTATCGAATCGATTTTATCAATAAAACTTACGGTGATTTTATATTCAAAAGTTAGGGTCAACTATAATTAATTAGTGAATTTATATTATAAACCCTAATTGATTACTTATTAACTATTAAGTCATTAAAATTATATAATAGGTCATGTTTCATTATTGTTTTTAGACTCCAATTATTCCTATTCATCTAATTTTAGGCGAACAAAGGTTTAATACTTATATAATTAAACTGAACCTAAGGCTAAGAGAAATTACACTATATACCCAAATGAGTATGTTACAACACTCCACCCATTATAGATGATTTCGTCCTCAAAATCCACTCAGCTATAGTCTAGTTTGTAAGTGTTATCTCCTAATAAAATTTTGGATTTCTAGTTCACTTAAGTAACTCAATCATATCATAAATTTTTTATGTTGGTCTTATATTACATTACTAAGGTGAAACTGTGTTGTTCCATACCTCATGTCTTCATTATTAAAGATTTTTCTAGTAAAGTAACACCACAACCTAGGATTAGAATAAGTAGGTCATACTACTCCTGGTTACATGTACTATTATGATGGTCTGACTATTCATCTATCATTGTCATTGTGTTACATGCATAAAGTCTCTATGTTTTGCTAACATTTTTTTCTTCTTCTTTCAACTAACATACATGGCGGTCAAATAGTATGGTTTATCCATTTATCCCAGTGAGGTGGTAGCTACATTCATTTGGCTCTACCCCTTAAAAGGACTTATCTAACCATAGAGAGAGTTGAGATGGGTAGTCAACTAAAATATAACTATTATATTTATTTTTCTTCCTTTTAAATCATGTATCACACTTATGCCTAGGGTCAGAGGGTTGAACTTACTAGTCAAAGCTTTTTTTCACAGGAAATCAATCTACTACTACAACTTACCTGTGGTGGTGACTTGGTTCCAAAATAATTGATGAAATTTGAAAAAAGAAAAAAAACCATTTTTTGTATAAATAAAATTAATAATGAAATAAGTTTGACACTGTAAACCTTGTGATGGGAGTCCAAAGTGGCACCAAAATCAATCTGAGAACCAAGCCGACCACTTTCTACTACGTACAACATATATTGTCACCATAACATAACTTCATCTACACAAAAGAGGCTTCTATACACACCTCATTAATGAATACAACAAACACACCCAATTCTAGATGAGGGAATATATGTTTCTTCTAGTACATAGTTAACTTCTAGTAGGTCCTGCTAGGAACAACCTCAATTATTCCACCATTCAAAATCGTGACTTAGGCCATCACACCCCAAAACATCCTTTACTTTTATAAGATTGTGTAACCATAATAATAAGGGATTAGGGTTTCTACTTCCCTAGTTGGTTTACTATCATGGTATCATTACAAGTCCAGATGAACTGGATAATCAAACTACTCTTCATCTCACACTTTAGGTAAACTAATAACACAAGGTGATGAGAGAAAAGTGTCCTCCTAAATCCTTTATTGAAAGCCTATAACTACCATCCACTAATATTAGTGTAGGAGGGCAATGGAGCTCATGGGGGTAGTATTCAACTTCATAGGCAAGAAGGTTTTAAGAAAAACTATCTTGAAGCCATATTCAAGTTAAAGGAAAGGCATGGCCTATCATAATGGTGTTTTGCTTAAGACATAATTTGGTAAAAGGATTCATAACCCTAAATGAATGTTTGCTTCGAGTCAACGTACTCTATATAGTAGATGAATTGTCCTCCCCTAAGACAGAGGGTAGAGTCTACTTTCTAGGGGAGTCAACATTTATGTATAGAAATCTACACATAGAAAGAGAGGGTAGGATAAATAAGAGTTTACCCAAAACTAGATCTTCCACAAAGTTTATTTGGGGTATATATACCACCAAATTAAATAGGGGGTTGAAACCCTATTTGGTAAACACGATTCAAGTTTAGATATGACCACAATCTCCAAAGGGTTACCTACCCACTAAGGAACAATCTAGGATAACTTGAAACAGTCTAGTTACTGACTGTTTAGGCTCTTATATCATTATGTAAGGAGCGGGACCCAATAGTGGGCCCACTCTATGGTACAAATGTGAGCCATGAAATTGTTAAGAAGCAGAAAACATAACTATTTACAAAGTTACAAAATTTGCCCATGTACATAACTTTCTCACCCTTAGGACGATACCTAGAATGAAAACATTACATCTATATACACATGATCCCATATGCAGAGGGTAACAAGGCTATCTCAAGATGTCCTACATTTCACCAAATTGCTCCAAATCATCTAGAGTCCTGGTCCTTTAAGCACCTACACCTGGGAGGAGGGAACACTCAAAAAAAATAGAAAGTAAGGTATGTGTCAGCAAAAGTTGAGTATGCACATTAGAAAATTAACTAGGGCATTATTTATTTCAAAAGTAAAGTAAGATGTTCCCATCAAAGAGGGGCCATTAAAGCTAAATAAGTTTTAATGAGAAGTAACGAGAGAAGGAATTTCCAAAAGAATGAGGCAGTATAGTTAAATAGTTAACATCACAATTCTTACCATTAACACAATTCCAATCACATAATTGTTTGCATGCTGATATATTTGACTAAAGTAACTATAGTAGGGCCATGACACCACTAGGCCATCAGTCTAAGTAAAATGGGTGGAAAAGGGCACCCTAGGTGGAAAAGCACGCCTCTGTATATATAAGGGTAGAAAAGCATACCCCAATAGTTACGCATAAGCGTCTACAATAATTAAACTAGTCGAACTATCTAACATACATAAATAGAGTGACAAGATATACCTTTCACAAACATGTGGCATTATTTAAGCACAATAGCAAGTGGGGTCACTGACCCAATCCAACATGATAATAGCAATTTCAAAAGAACAACATTAAGTCAAATTGAGGATAAATAGTTTGTCCAACAACTGAAATAAGAGAGTATTGTAAAAGCTACCTCACTATGGGAAAATTATAATGCCCAGTTATAAATAGGGAGGAGTACATTCCTCCGGCCTTGTGTAAGTCAATTAAAAGGTCACCTAGGTATGTACCAAGATTAATATCACCTCCTAAACATAAAATGATATTCAATATTAGTAATATATCACACGAGGTAATTAATTCTCCTAAAAACATCCTCCCAAAAATATCATAATTGGGTCTGAAATCAGTGTTAATAATTCTGGAAAATCCTTTTAATTTCACACAACTCAAATGACTCATTGTTGGTCAAACATTGACTTACCATGTTCGTTCAATATCTATGGTTATAAACTAAAGGGCACTTATCAACCGTGACCTTTCCGTGAAATTAGGACTCTCAAATACGATTCGATAAGGCGATTAAAAAGATATGAAAGTAAGAGGCCATCACCCTTCCCTCACTCTCCATCGTAGATGCAACTCCGCAGATTGGGGTTTCGCTTCCAAGGTAATTCATTACCTGCGTGACTACCCTCACAGATGAACAACTCCCTTCACCTATTCCCTGGGCGCCGTTCTCTGTCAAGATCTCCCAACATCCAATGATTTACGATGTGGTTTAAAACAAAACACAGACAACTCGTTCCTCCTCGCATTCACTACCGGCGCAATTACTAAAGGGTCGGTCTCGCTTCAGGGATGAGTTCCCAGTTAGCAGAGTCCTCAAACAGGTGGGAGGTCCCTCTGTAGGTTCCTTGTTAACAGCCGTGACCTCCTTTTCTGGGTCAAGAAGCAAGCAGACCGTCAGCTAGATGACGGATGGTCAGATTCAAGGCACGAGGCGGAGTTACCCACTTCAAATTCGGGACTGGAGGTGCTTGCCCAGTTGGTCACTTCAGTCTCGCCAGAAACACGGTGCTCACCAGGTCACACCACCACCGGCAGCGGTGTCGGCACAGGGAGAACAAGGTACTATCGGAAACGAGATGAACGAAATTGTTGACGGAAAGATACACACTACAAGCAAATGACGAGTTCGAACCCATTTCGAGACACTGCGTTGAGCTAAAAGCTGGTAATCAAGGGTCCATGCCCCCTTCAAACACCTGCCGACGAGGTTCGTAATAGAAGAAGCAGAGTACATTGTCGACCCAGGAATCGGGACCATCTCAGAGTGATTGGAGAACGGGAAATGAATGCATAGGGACCAAGGATGGCGCCATTACCTGCGATTGACCCGCGATCAACCACGGTGGCATCACGACTCACTCGTCATCAGAGACGGAAGCAAATTCTGGGGTGGGATTGCAGGGGTGCTCGGAGGAAATTGGGGGCAACGTAGGAGAGATAAACAGGGTGGATAGGTCTTAGGTGAGGCGGTGGACCAGGTGGTGATGGCAGCTGGCCACAACAGTTGCGTCCACCGGCCACTGCGCTGCACCTGCGGGTGGATGATCAACACTATCACACCACATGAGGATCAATGTTCGTGACTACGGTTCAGATCGGAGGTATCATGGAGGTCTCGGCAGATGGAGGGAAACCACAATGCACTTGTTATGGTGGCAGGGGATTCATGGTGAAGGAGTGAGGTCAATCCGCCGGTGATGGCCATGCTAAGCGACAGTGTTTCTCACTGCTAGGCCGTCCGCCACATGGTGATCAGATGTGGCGGCTACTAGGGTTTTGGGCATGGAGGAAAAAGTAGAACGAAACATAGATATCGGACAGGGAAGCAGCGAGGAAGACGGAGAGAAAGGAGAAGAAATAGGAGAAGAGAAGAAAACAAAAGAGGAAGGTGGAAGGGAAACGGCCGCCGACTCCCAGCCGGTCGACGTGCGTTTCACAGGCCAGGGGAGCGCGGATGCATCGAAAGCAAGGGAGGCGTTACGTGTATTAATAATACCTTAAGTCTTATGAATTTAGTTCAATTAATTGAGGGGGTAAACGATGCCCTTTTTACTTGAATTTTGACCTATAGACTTTGCAAGTCATGAGAACCCAAATTTTAGTGTTAGTTTTGTCTTTTGAAAGCATTTAGTATTTTATTTCTTATTAGTAGTTGAGTATTCAATTTGTGTATTTATTGTCTTTCTTAATTAATTTGAAGCATTATCTTTACATTTATCGAATCTATTTTATCAATAAAACTTATGGTGATTTTATATTGAAAAGTTAGGGTCAGCTATAATTAATTAGTGAATTTATATAATAAACCCCTAATTGATTGCTTATTAACTAATAAGTCATTAAGATTATGTAATAGGTTATGTTTCATTATTGTTTTTAGACTCCAGTTACTCCTATTTAATCTAATTTCAGGCAAACAAAGGTTTAATATTTATATAATTAAACTGAACCTAAGGATAAGAAAAATTACACTATATACCCAGATTTGAGTATGTTACACATCTAAAGCTCAAGTCACGACCGAAAAAAAAGGGAAGTCTCGACCATCCAACCCAAAATAGGCGTACAACCATCAAAACACAAGAGTGTGATGACCCAAGATACAAAGGACATGTGTTTCGATGGAAACAAAACCAAGCATTATGACCATTACCCAAGGTCAAGGTGTATCGACCGCAACCAAAACAAAGGTGTAGTGACCACCAAGGTCAAGATACTACAAAGTCACATGCCCATCCTCAAAATAAGGATAAACCATGATCAAAATAGATGTAAACGTCAAGATATTAAACATCACTAAGGAGAGAAAAATCCACATAAGATGAACGTCAAAACCCTAAAAACCGATCTCCAACATGATCCATCAAGAAACCAAACTAGGATGAAGAAGACCAAGCTTCAACCTCAAGAAAAACCGATCAAAAACCTTAAGAAAAGATGAGAGCTAAACCACAACATGGTGATACAAACAAGGATCATGATGCATGTATCACTATCACCTCAACCATCACATAACAAACTGGGTACAAGAATTAGGGTTAAGAAAGTGAGCATCTACATGAGAGTACTACAAAGTCATAAACCCTAAAATCATAAAAGCATTATCTACCATCTTAACATCATGGTTTAGATATGAAAATTATTTGCAAGCAAGCACAAAAAGAGTGCAATAAAAGAATAAGGTAGAGAGATATATAACATGTCTTATGGAGAGATCAAGCTCCAAAGATCACAAGCTTCAAGGAAGAAGATGAAGCTCCAACAAAGATCAACACTTTGGCTACAAGATCACTTATGAAGAGAAGAACACCATGGTCAAAAAGTGGCTCACAAAAGAGGGTGAAAAACTCTAGGTTGAACCAAAGAAAGAAGGAAGGAGAAAGAAAAGAAAGCTTCCTCTCACTTGAGTTCCACCATGTAAAAACATAGTCTCTGACCCTAGGGAGGAGAAATTTCTCTCAAGATGAATACCATGGTAGAACCATAGTCTCATGGTCGATAAGGAAGGAAGAAGGAGATAGGGTGAAAAGGAAAATGAGATCAAGGGTTCAAAACCACTTACCAAGGAGGGAAACCTCCAAGAATCACCACTAGGAAGGTGATCAAGCTCAAAAGCACCACATGCAAGGTTGATCGACCACCAAAGCACCTTGATCAGCACCCTCTAGCTCCACCAAGCTCCAAGGTCAGCCAATCGAGGAAGGAAAAGGAAAGGGAACAAAAGGATTGCTTGCATGAAGAAGAGAGAGGTTATATACCCCAAGGGATGAGACAGATAAGGTGGGTATGAGGTGTCAACACAAGAGAGCACCAAAACAACACTTGTACATGAAGAAAACAACCATGCAACCACTAAACACTTGCATGCAACACATGGTGATACATCCTAGGTGAGGTATCAACCACATGGGTCACAACCACCCTAGGGGTCGAAACAAACATCAAGGAACCATGTATCGACCACCACAAAAGATCACCAAACAAACATGGTCGAAACACATCACTAGAAGACAAACCACATGGGTCACAACCACCCTAGGGGTCGAAACAAACATCAAGGAACCATGTATCGACCACCACAAAAGATCACCAAACAAACATGGTCGAAACACATCACTAGAAGACAAACCACATGGGTCACAACCACCCTAGGGGTCGAAACAAACATCAAGGAACCATGTATCGACCACCACAAAAGATCACCAAACAAACATGGTCGAAACACATCACTAGAAGACAAACCATCTCGACCAAACCTCACTAAGACCATCATGGTCGAAACAACCATCATCTAGGGTAAGTCTTGTGGCTGCAACACTCCCAACTCAAGCTCAAAGTCAAAACATATAATCAAAGCCAAAACGCTAGAAATTCTAGCATCACCACATGATGCCACATCATCAACCACAGTCCAAGAAAGGTGCCCCTCAACACCATTTTCTCTCTCTGATGATGCCAAGGAACAAGAAACACACTCTACTTGTGACAAACTACAATTTAAACCCTCGACATGGGTAAATTACAACTTGGTCCAAAACATGGATGCATAGCTCAAACATCATCCAAACAGGACCAAACCAAAAACATAAGCTTGTCACATGTTATAAAAGTATCTCAAAGGATTAGATTAAGGTTTAAGCATCTTATTAAGAAAATAAAAAAAGGTTAGCCCAAAATCTAGGTCAGGGGTCTTACATTGAGTATCTACTTCAGAGGGGAAACAGCAACTAGCATCATGATCAAGGTAATCACAACAATCACAAGGATAAGGTACCCAATCATAACCAATATCAACAATATGGATATCACCTTCATCACTCACTAGAGTAATTTTCTTAGGAATCTTAGGTTTATTATTAATTAGAATATGTATTCTAGCATATTCAATCCTTGAATCAAATCTAGTCGGTTCATCAGTTAATATAGGAATACCAACGAACGAACCAATATGTATCCCATATATCCAAGGGGAGACAATAAATTCTTACCCAAATGGGGGCTTCCTAAAGATTAAGTCTTCTAATCACATCACTGTGATGCCATCTATCTAGGACCACTGGCATGTTTTTGACAAACCAATTACCTGATAAAGTGAAATCTAGATCTACCATTTTAGATAAACGAATAAGGAACATGACGTCTCCAGTATTGAATAACTCAAGAGTACCACACGAATTCCACAAACAATGTAGATAGTTTTCTAGGGTAGGGAGATTTGGTTTGAAGTCTATGACATATCCGACTAGGCACTTCTTCCATCTGCTTGCATTCTCTTTAGTTTTTTCCTTAGGATACAAAATCTTTGTATCAATGATAGAATATTTTTTTTGATAGTGGGAGAGAAACTTGAGAAGTAGTAGATTTACATATCTCAGAGCAGCATTTTTTATCTAGAGAAATAGGAGGCTCTACAGCATCTGTGCAACAAGCTTCATTGTCACCTTTCTTCCTCCACAACAAACTAGGCCCCGAGGTAGGTCGCTGGCGGTGGCTTTGTAGGCAATCACACTCACAGTTAGTCACCCACTCATTCATCTTTTTATCCCCACTAAAGGAGTACTTATCAATTAAAATAAAAGTATATATTAAATGTTTCTCAAGAAAAAGATGAATTTAATGCTAACAATTTTATTCCTCACACCATATTTGTCAACATGCTAAATTTTAAGTCAGTCAGACATTATTTACTCTCTCATTTGATTGATTGAATATATAAGCCTTTAACATAATAACGCATTCAAATGCTCAATTAAATCTAACTATAGCTGCATTTTATATTAAGGAACTCCTCTTCTCTAAGTTGCATGTCTTCTTCCTTTTATAATCAGACAATTAGAAAGGTTGTAAATCAAGACAAAATTTTAATGTAGTAAATTACATGTTACATGAGTTATATTCCTAGGATTTAGATAATACTAAGTAATAAGAACATTTTTTAATGTTTAAATTAGACAATTAAGAGTGACTCATAATGTTTTAGTTTGTACATCAATGTTTGAAGTAATTTTTTAAACTGTAGATGCTCTTAATCTTAGATTAGAAATAGGGATGTCATACCTATGCTTACTATGTTATTATATTACTAAGATAATAAAACAATGAGGGACATGTTTGATTATGTATAGCTAAAAATAAGAAGAAAAGATTCCATACAATCGAATTTGATTAGAGTTTTAACAGTTCAAATATATCTTTACCATAACATGACGGATATATTCCAAAATTATTCTTTAACTCAAGGTAATCTCTCCAAAATTGTAAGTCCATCATCTTCCTCTTCTCATATGTTAAATTAAGATCATAATTTATTATATTCAGAGATATGTGTACATACTCATCTTTTAAAGGCACATTCCATTCAATGTTTGTTGATTTCCCTTTTTTAGTTGAGTTCCTCCACCAAACTAACCATCCCCTAGGTGTCCCTAAGTAGATATGTAAAAATGATCCACTTCCATCCTAGCTGGACTGTTATACATGCATCTAAACTGTTTTGAGATAACAAATATTAGTGTCATAAAGAACCAGATCATATGCATGTTTCTTTTGGATGTTAGGTGTAGAATGGAAGAACAATTCTTGACATAACCAGTCTCCCATCCACGCTCCCACCTGGTGCTCAGGAAAACATAAACTGAAGCATCGACCGAGGTATATCCATTGGCATATGATATTTTTTATGAAAGCCCATGCAAAGGTGTTGATCTAACATCCCACTTCCCCACTGAATCCTAAAGGAGATGATGCTTAAATTTTCATTTGTTGATTAGTTCCCTCTAATTTTTATAAAAGTTCCAAGTTAAATCTATGTTGTCTCCCTATATATCCCACTCCATATTCCTTCACAAATTCATGAGTTTTGTAAATTTATCCTTCATATTGAATTTTCTTATCTTTATTATTTCTAATATCTAAATATTGTTTTGTATTTATAATTACGAATGCATTAAACAACTTATTTGCTGGACTTAGTGTATGTTTAGTAGATAGATACATTAATCATTTTCCCTTCATCAGGTTCTTTGCATCTTAATAATTGTAACAATTCTTATGATTACTATTGGTACTAAACAATAGAATCCTGACAACTCATTTGAAATCTTATTAGTTATTAAATTTTCTATGTATTAATCTTATAGTTATAAATCACTAATATATTTGTCCAATGCCCCATCAATATGATGTATTCCATTAGTAAAGTAATTATGCTAATTTAATACAATGCATAACTTTCCTATTATACAATACTAACACATCACATTACTAAACATCACAACACAACTTCCAAACATTCATCATATATAGTAAGCAACTTTATTGTCATACAGTACTAACACACAACAACACATCTTATAATTTTTCATCATATATACAATATGTGAATTCACCGGTGTACAGTAATAGCACACATTAAAGTGCTACAAATTCTGCACACACTTTATTTTACACAACATTACATCTTGCAATCTTTTCTCATATATTATCATTATCATTTTTAACACATGGTCTTATACATATGGATTTTTTTACTTTAACAATTCCTTTTCAAGTCCCAATTACTATCATTCTCATGTTCAAGTGATTGTTCATGATGATCTAGAGGTTATCTTAACTTTCCCAAACTAGCACACATTACATTATCCCAGTCCCTAGATATTGCACACATTTTATTTTACACAATATTACATCTCCAAATATTTGCTCATATAATATCATTATCATTTTTAACTCATCTCCTTCTACAAATGGATTATGTTGACTTATCAAATAAAGATCATTCACTCCCTTGAGTGATTGTTTTTATTGATCTGAATATTGTCTTAAATCTAGAAATTGGCTTGTCTTTTGATTCTATATCAAAACCTAGAGAGTTTTATACCAAATATGCAGACAAATGTGGTTTTAGTGTTATAGTAGTGTATTATGTTAAAGAATGTGGTGATGTGTTTATTAGAAGAATAGCATTTGCATGTTTCAAATCAGGTCCATGCCCTAAATAAAACAAAGGTTCTCTTAACATATATAATCCGAATACAAAGACAAATTGTCCAGCACGCATTAGACTTCGTCAAAATTTTGGTAAATATTATATATCCACATTTATAGAAAAGCATAGCTATGAACTACTAGATCATGAATTGGTCAGACTATTACCTTCCAAAAAGAAGATCCCTCATGACATCCAAATATGCATAGATTTTAATGATAGTGCATTTAACACAACCATTCACTTTTGGCTCAAGTTTATGTAATGTAGAAGACATACAGTACTAACATCCACATTTCATAGGTATTCATCCAAAAAAATCCAAGACTAGTTTTGTTTTAGAAGTTGGATCATTTGATAATCTCCCATTTACTCAGAAGGACTTGATGAACTTTGCTTCATCATATAGAAAACTTTGCTTTAAAAGGTGATTCTCAAGCTATTTAGAAATATTTCATTATGATGCAAAAACAAAACAATGATTTCTTATATGTTCATGATATAGATGACCTTGTTGTTCAACAAATGGTTTTCTTGGCTGATTCAAGATCAAGGCATGTGAATACTTTCATAATGTCATAACATTTGACACCACATACCTCACCAATAGATATGAAATGCCCTTTTCTCCATTTGTCAGCATTAATCATCATGGTCATTCAATTTTAATGGAATGCTCTTTGTTATGTGAGGAGAAAATAGATAATTACGTATGGTTATTCAAAATATCACTTGAACGGATGGTTACATTATTATTTTATTTTTATGTGATTTAGTATCATACTAATCATATTTCAAGTATAGTACTAACTGAATATAGTGCAATGTTTATAATATCATGTTAGTACAGTACGAGTGAACATTGTCAATTTTATCTTTGGTCCTTTAGGTGGTGTAGAACCAAGAGGCATTGTAACCAATTAGGCCCAATATATTAATGTTGTTAAAATAGCTTTCCCCAACAAACACCATTGATTGTCTATGTGGAATATTATGAAAAGACTTCCTTAAAAATTAGCAAAGAACTTACATGTTTCTAAACTAGTAAAGGTCACAGTCTATGAGAGCACATCTATAGAGGTGTGTGAGAATACTTCTCAAGCTATCCAACTCACAAGTAAGAAAGAAGATAGTTGGATTAGTAGTATTCACAATCTAAAATATCTTTGGCTACCTTCCTTTTTTTGTCCTGACATGTCTACAACTTAGAGAAGTGAGTAATACATATTTTGACAGTTATATCAATCACGTATATCTCTAAAGTACTTTTTTCTCACTATGGTTTAGCTCTTCAATCAAATTATGAAAAAGAGAAGCTATCAAACTTTGAATCTTTTCATAAAAAACCATATCTTAGAATTGTTGGTATGCATGCCTAGAGAGCCAATCATATGATGATTGGGATATGGCATTAGATACCTGATTTGACAATAATAAAGGCAAGCTTCCAATTTATTTTGTATATTGAGTTATGAGATAATGAATTACATAATAAATGTCAAGAGAATGATATTACTCAACGACGTATTTCTTCAAGTACGTGACTTGGAAGAATGAGATCATACGGATGTTAAGTGTATATACATTCTTATTATGTCCCTGATTGGTTGTTATTATGGAAGGTAGATAGACAACAATAACACATAAGATTAGAGTGTGAGTTGGTTGATGATTAAATCTCATTAGTCATGATATGACAATATCAAACCAAGCACACAAATACATGTTAGGGAACAGTGTATCAGATAGACCCACCGTGAGACTGACACATGGAAGCCATCATCATGGAAGTCATAATCAGGTCTCATAGTGATGGTCGTGATTGTGGTTCTTAGACTTGAAATCAGTGTACTCATCACATGTTGTTGGGTACACTTTGACATCATCAAATGCAATCATGAAACATGGGTTGTTATAACGGTGATGATTTGGTGACTTTGACACATGGGGATTGACTGTGAGTGATAGATATGGGATTTGTCTCTCTGATAGGAGTATGATATCCAAGGCCTCTTGATCAACGAGATTGAGAAAAGTATGACCATGCGCATGTGAGTCAATATGAGATATTGAGCTTACATATATCTCATGCAGTCTGCTCTGGTTCAAGGAACAAGATTGAATAATATGAGGATGACTACTCCATGCCTCTAGTTCAATCTGGATATCAGTGACAGGAATTATACAAACACTGTAACACCATACACATATTGTAGGTTGAAGTTGTTCCCCAACTTTCCATTAAGTTGGGTGACAATGACGTGCAAATAGGCACCACTCTTTGCTTGTGATGTCATATATGTCTTAAGCTAGTTATGGAAATTCACTGTGAACGTGATATGCGACCTATAGGGTCACACACATAGGAACTTATCTAGAAGAGGAGTTTGATCTTGAATGATGATTGAAATAAGTACTAAAGTGTTTAGGTACTCAATTCATACAACAAATCAACAGATTGGCTGACTGAACTGCCAAACGACCATCTCACTGGGTGAGATGACCGACTGGGCAGCTAGATGGGCATCTCAAGTGTTGAGATTGTCGTTTGGGTTGTCAAGCAGGTTAGAAATTGAATTGGCTTAGTTCTTCCCTATGAACTGATCAGTTGAAGATGTTGTACCAATCGACTCAACTCAAACTCACCAAACGTCTGTCTAGGTGAGTGAGATGGGAGTCTCTCTTGTGTGAGATGGTTTGGTTGGGGCAAATGAAAGTTATAGAGTTTTCCCTAACTCATTTCAATTGCACATACTTGGGGTGCAAGTAAATTAATATATGACATTAATTAGGAAACAATTTGCCAATTCATATCTGACTGGAAAAGCATGAAATGACCGACTCTCTTAGAGATACGACCATCTTGCATCCTAGACGACCATTTTGCTTAGTGAAATGAGTGTCTCACATTCAAGATGATCGTCTCACTTGGCAAGATGACTATTTCGTCACACACAGATTGTGAAACTTCCAGAAAAGTTGCAAAAATTCAAGATCTACTTGTCCTTTCCACTCCCGCTTTAGTCCCACATTGGCTGGGGACTAGGAACCCTGACCCTAACCCCTCCTATATATATAGGGGTACTAGGGGATTCCCAGAGTACAACTACTACATAGACAATTGAGAATCAGTTGTTTTGAAAATTGTTGTCCTCTCTGGTTGTGGTAACCAAGAGAGCCCAGGCAAGTCCTACTCGACTAGGGAGGGATAGCCACGGGAGAGAAACAACTGAGGATCATTGTTTTGGGAGAGCATGTTGGTGACTAGTACACCAACGGGAGGGACAACTCCTTCCTATCTATTCCTGTAGGACGACAGGAGTTCTAGTTGGTCCATGTGGACTACTCTAGAGGGAGGAGTAAGTTGGTTGCTGCTAGGAAGGAAACGTCAACTCGTAGTCTGTGGCGATATCTAAGGAGCCTCTATAGCAGTTGTCTGAGTCTGATGTCCATGGAGAAGTAGTCAGACGAGTCTGAGTGTGACTAGGAGATGCACAACCACCATGCAAGATAGAGTGCACATCTACATAGACGAGAATTGTCACTGTACTTGCTCCAGGACTAGGTATATCTTCGTGAAACCATCCTTCCCATTGCATAGTTATTAACACGATATGCTGGTATATGGGAAATATGTCAATAAAATTTTTGTTTCGGCTGCCTACCTAATGTTGTATTTCCCTACAGTGGTATCAGAGCCACATCATTTAATCATGGTTTAGGGTAATCAATATGATCAAATTTTGGTTTTACCATGATTATTTATGAATGCGATGTGAATATGTAAACTAGTTAATGTGCATGCTTGTCTAATCACCACATAAAGAACCCAAATGAATATATATATATATATATATATATATATATATATATATATATATGCAACTTACATGTGTCGCCATAAAATTGGTTTTGATGGAGGATCTAAAGCATGGTTATGGCCAAAACCCCAAATCTATGTGTGCATGGTTGTGGTTGTTTATTCCTATTATTAATCGGTCTGTGTATTGAGCCTCTCTATCCTTTCCACATGTAAATTATGCTCTTCTTTCTATTTCCCCTTGAATGTAACTTGAGGTTTTCCCATTTACAATGTAATAAGAAATAGGATACCTTTCATTTATGTTTCAACATGAGATGACGATCTACACAAGGCGAAACAAGTGGCTTGTGAGACGACCCTATCGACTAGAGGATTGAGGAGGTTGGATGATAGGAGGATGAACCAATTGATTAGTGGCCCAACCGACTGAGTGGAGGTGTCCAGACACTACTTGGACCTAAGAAACAAATGACCGTTTCATAAGAGCCCAATTGAGCGAACAAGATTCAGACCGAGCAGTTCAAGAGTTGAACCGACCAACCCATATTGGTTTGAATAGATCATCACCAACAACATGTTTCATATGATGTGGACCATAGGTGGTAGTAGTTCCTTGTGGCTACAAGGAATTACATTAGTATGTCCATAACCATTGCTTATGTGTTTATTTATTGCATGTTCTCATTTGTGGTTATAGCATGTATATGATACGTACTATATATGTGGTGATTGGATAAAATATATGTATTTATACAAACTCCCTCAAATTTAATATCAAAGTCTTAGATGCCTTCCAAAAGTGCCATACATGAAAATCTTGATCGACCAAGCATAGTTTATGCCAAAGCTTGGTGCACCATATATCTCATGGAAGTGTGATGGTAGTAGTGTAGTTTCTGCCAAAGTGGGGTACATTATTATCATGTTGACTTTTGGGTCACAATTGATTGGTGATTCTCAGAGAGTCTGGGCCCAGAGACATGCAGATGATCATAGCAAGGAGTTGTGCATATAATCTATCCAAGAGTTGCATATGATGCAATTGACATGATTGCCTACCTTGATGATTGATTGTGGACGTTAGTGTAGGATGGGTAACAATTGAATTGTTTTGAATCTTGGTCCACTAGAATATTGTACGTTGTAATATTTTGAATTGATATTGAGGGCTATAAATTTGAATAAAATAGTGGGAGTGATAATAATTAAAGACCTAATTAATATCATACAAATTATCAAATAAAACCAAATCAAAAATTGTTTTGAAAAGGTTGCAATATTTCTTTGTAGAATCAAATGTCAAACACAAATACATTCAAATTGCGATCAGTCCTTAAGAAGGAAAAAATGGGATAAAGTTCCACAATTGGTTAAGGACATTGAGAAATGTTCTCATCAATGAGTGAAAGCTCTATGTCCTTGATAGAGGAACCTACTCCAAAGGTGCCTAAGGCTAAATGGATTCTTATTGGAAGCATGCTAATGATGCCACATACATTTTGAATACCGAATGCTATGTTGTATGAACTATGAGTTGGATGAACAACACAAAAACATGGACATTCTCGAGATGATAACACATCTCAACAATCATGTAACGCAAAGAAGGTATAATGTCTCCAAAACACTAATTGAGTACAAACTGACAAAGGGAGGTCTAGTAGAACCCCATGTGCTCAATATGATTGGACATGTGGAATGACTGGGATCTCTCTTAGGTCAAGGGTTGACCATGAATATGGTTATGCAAGCGTTGCATGAATCATATAGTCAGTTTATCACATGCTTGGCATGTTGATGCCAAAGCAAGGATGAATAATGACAAATATGTGATGGTGATCAGTGGAAGTGAGTCCTAGGTAAAAATCAAGGCTAGGAACTATTTTGAGGCTAAGCTGAGGCCCAAGTCTTCTGCACTCAATATATGAAGAAGGGTAAGTGTAAAATGAATTTGTCCTTTTCATTTAAAGGATAAAGAAAACAAAGTTCCACCGTTCTCATTGGAAAGGAATTATCCTCTTCATAGAGGATCTCAGGAAGAAGATAGAGATTTAGATCTCTACTTCAGGACCTGAGAAGAAGTAAGCTATAACTATATAGAGCAACGGTTGTTGCCACTATAGTTAAAGGTTGTCATTCATGGGCACATAATAGAATTAGTGAATTGCTATTGTGTACTTGCCAAACATCATATGTTTTGTATGACAAGAACATTATGATCTCTTATGGTGATGTCATACGTCTCATAAACTATACTTGATAGTTGTAAATACAAATGTGTATGACACATATATTGAATGACCTAATAACTCAAACATTGAATACCTATTTCATTGTCATTTAAAGTGTATAAATGAGAAATGCATCTCTAGAATCCATATGATGGTTATCGAGACTCTTTTGGTTATTGATCCCATAGAGACATGCATGTCTTATTTATTGTGCAATATGACAAGAGAATCTTCACTAGATGTAGTAGGAGATCGACTATTCCTGTGACACCTCGTCACGCTAAATGAGATTACTCAAAACTCAAAACACGATCAACTACTAATTAATCACATAGTCAAAATGTGAAATAATTAAAACTGATTCTAACAATGTAAATAAACTCTAGAACATTTACAAAAGGTCCATCATTCCATTCTCATATACTGTAACAAGTATTTACATATGGGTCCAAAGACCTCAGTCACATCCTGCATACAAAAGATATTTCACATGTACATGCCATATATTTACAAACATTGGCATATGACCAAAATCTCGTGTCGATACAAGTATATCATCTAGAAAACACATCCCATACCAAGACCTGAGAGTACAGGGACGACACTAGGACTCTACTACTAATATCTACAACTAACCAACCTTCTGAATCTATTGATCACCAGGTTGGTTCTCTTCCACAACACGACCTCGACCTCATTGCCCACGACCACCTAAAAAAATTTGTTGTGATGCACGGGTGAGACCCAGTCCCAGTGAGAGATATAACTCTCTCCAACATATATTGATCATAACATATTAATTAACAGTAAACTCATTGAATAGTTAGAGTATTGAATAAGATATATGAATAGATTGAATAGTTTAAGCATACTAAGTAGTTAAGAAAATAAGTTGTAGCATCAAGTAGAATTACACAATTTTCATAAGTATGCATCATGTAAGAACTATTTAGTATAAAGAAAAGGCAAGGGTTAATCAACCAATGTGATACATATTAAACCCTATCAATTATACTACACAGTTGGTGTTATATCTTTTATTATTATGCCCTAGGGAGTTTGAGTCGTACCACTCAAAGTCCAACTGACCACTGTGAAGTGCTATTTAGTTTCGTATAAGATCTAGGAGTGTTAGTATCCTAAGATCTCTTCCCCTCAGTCAGTACGAGTAAACTGCAGTGACATACCAGTCAAACTACCAACAGTGACATATAGTCAACTGATAACAACTAGTCTGTACTTGGTACAAGTTATGACACTAGAAAATAGGGTATACAAGACCCTCTAATCCAAGGTACAATTGTAGTTGTCCTCAATCACATCAAATGTCTAAGGCATGACCATAGCCATCCTCCATAACCTGCAATTGTGGATGACAAGGATATATCCTCAACTTGCCACCCCCACATACTCAATAGTATGCACTCCGAGTTTCCCTTGGGAATACTCGTTTCACCATCCAATAAGTTCTGACACTGAATATGGCTCTACATGATTAAGGTTACACTTGATTAATTACTGCCAATTGAATGCATTAAGGCTTTATCATACAAGTGGACATTCAAACCCTAATTATTTTCTAACAAGAATATATGTATAATGACTTCAAAGGATATAAAACATTTGATATATAAATCTTAATCACATTACCACATCCTATCATTCATTGCAAATTAATGGACCACACTTATCATCATACTATTTCAAGATACCAATATCTTATCACAAGTTCTAGGGTTTTAGCCCTTATTGGAACATAAAGAGGATTTCACCTCAGTCATGGCTTCAAACATGCCCAAAGGCCATTAAGACCATCACATTATTTATAGTAAGGTTATCATCATCATTACATGCCTTAAACAAGGCTCAAAAGATCATTAGCACATATGTGTCCATAAATATTAACATGGCAAGGCACTATGATATTGAAATAGTACTACCATGTGGTTTCAACACAAGAAGAGTGTATTTCATTATTACATTAATCATTCAAGATGTCTGATTATAACCAATCAACATCATATAATTACATCAAGGTTAGGTATAACATGCTAGATCACATGGGAGTTACACATCCACTTATTATAGTGATTTATCAAATATAACTATATAATGGCAAAGGTAAAACTACCAATTAATGGTATTGAACCATTGAATTATCTTCACTAGGACCCAAATATAATACCATGTGATTTATTCTAATCCATTAGATGTTAAAGCATCCAATATTATTTATTGGATCAGGTTCATTGTTCAAGGTTATCAATTGAAGTATAGGTCTAATCATTAGGTCAATTGAACCAAGGAACCATTGGTTCAAGGTTTAGTCAAATCTACAATTACATTCCTAATTCATCATATATGGTAATGACCTGATCCACCATTAATTGTGATCATTAGGTCACCATTGGTTGCTCGATCAGTAATACATCCAGTTAACACCATCAAATATTAAGCCAATTTCATCATCGGTTGATAACATCAATAGAATACTTAGTGGATGATAATTAAACATCTAATTGAGTCAAAACCTTACCTAAGGTGGTGACCATAGGCTGTCACTATAAATTTGACACCCTTGATCACGAACATAAGTTGCCAAGATAGCAACACTATTGGTTGTTGAATGGTATGACAATCAGTTATGTGATAGGGAAGGAAATAGCTTAAAAACCCTAATTTGAACCATCATTTGTTTTGTACATAGCACCATAATTTGTTTCTATGAACCTGTTCCAGATCATGTTACACCTTAGAAAGGCTGTAAACATGTTTAAAAGTTCATATAGAACTGGAACAGAACAGGGAACACCATAAAAATTCGTAATTCTAAACAAGCATGGTTTCTCTATACTTAGATCATCACATTCAAGCATAAACATGAACTAACAAGCTTCTAGTAAGCAATATAAGTGAAGAATGTTATATAACTCGCCTCTATAGAGTATTTCAGATCCCAAACAGCAAGAATCTCGAGCAAATGGGGCAAGGAAACCTTGGATTCAGATCTGAACTTGGTCAACTATGCAATTCTCTCCACAAACAAGCAAAACCCTAGGAAAAGAAATAAGAAGGAATGATTTTTTCAGTTCTAGGGCCACTTTCACCATGGAAAAGCATAGTTATGACCTGGAGAGATGTAGGTGGAAAGATAGAAAAGAATTAAACGGAGGAAATAAGGAATAACTTACACTTTTAGGTCAATATCACTAGTGGGAAGCTTTATAGACTCAAAAGGGAATCAATTGCAACCCTAGAATTTTTTCCGAGAAGATCCCCACTCTCTTCTTCCTTGGGCATAAAATTTTATAGATGAACAGAGGGAGGACGAAGATGGGAGAAGGAGAGAGGTTGTGGAGAGAAAGTGGCTCATTTTGGTTCTTGGGGATAAGTATATGACACTTTAATATTAAGAAAAAGAAAAAGTTGAAATTCTAGTATATATATATCCAAGTGTCCATGGCTTTAAATTATTAAGAATACATAAGCACACACAAAATCAGCTCTCCCACAGTCCCTCTAGACCTGCTTAGATTCCCTTTGTCGAAATTCCCAGCCAATCACATAATTCCTTAGTTGATAGCTACTAAAGGTAGCTCATCCATGAAGGGGTAAACCCTAAAATACCCTTGATAAAAAAACCTTCAAACCATATCTCAAAAATCTCAATAATGATAATATAATATCTATGGAACATAATGTATGTGACAAATTGCAAAGAAAACCCCTCAATTGGGTAAATTTTAGAAAAGTCTAAAATGTACAGAAAATTGCATAACTTGTTCAAACAGTGTCCAAATTGGACCAAATTTGAAACTTAAGCTTGTATTATGATTTAAAAACATATAAAAAAGTTTAGATTAGGGTTATAAGCATTAAATTATGGTAATTAAGCTCATTCAACTCATTAAGCAAGTTCAGGGGCCTTACAACTATCAACCCCTAACAAGGATTTTGCCTCGAAATCCTACGCAAAAAGAGATGGGTATTTTCTAAACATCTCATTCTCTAGTTCCCATGTGGATTCTTCTATGCCACGGTGATTCCACAAAACTTTCACTAGTATTATATCTTTTCTCTATAGCTTTTTCACCCTTCTATCTAGGATCAACACAGGACCCTCAACATAGGAGATATCCTCATCTAACTCAACCTCTAATGGTTGAATTGTCTGGTCAGTATCTGGATGGCATTTCCTCAACATAGAGATGTGAAAGACATTATGCAATCTATGTAGCTCTGGTGGTAGCTCCAACTTATATGCTACCTTTCCAACATGAGCTAAGATAGGGTATGTTCCCATAAATCTAGGAGCCAACTTACCCTTCTTTCCAAACCTCAACACACCTTTCCAAGGAGAAACCTTAAGATATACTCTATCTCCCACTTGGAACTCAAGTGGTCTGTGTCGGTTATCTGCATAAGATTTCTGCCTGACTTGGGATGCTTTCAACTATTGTTGTATCACTTTAATCTTTTCTATAGTCGGTTGTACTAGCTCAGGACCCAAAAGTTGATATTCACCTGTCTCATACCAGCAAAGAGGAGACCGACATCGTCTCCCATACAGAGCCTCATAAGGATCCATATCTATGCTTCTTTGATAGCTATAGTTGTACGCAAACTCTATCAGGGTCAGATGTACATCCCAACTACCAAGAAATTATAGCACACATGCCCTCAAGAGATCCTCTAAAGTCTGAATAGTCCTTTCAGACTGGCCATCAGTCTGCGGATGAAAAGCTATGTTAAATCTCAGCTATGTTCCCATTGTAGAATGTAGACACTCCCAAAAATGACTTGTAAACTATGGACCTCTATCAGAAACTATAGTCACTGGAATGTCAATCAATCAGACTATCTCATCAACATATATTTGTGCCAATTTCTCTGCTATTAATGTTGTCTTAACTGGCAGAAAATGAGCTGACTTAGTCAATCTGTCTACTATCACCCATATGGAATCATGACCCTTGGCTATCCTAGGAAGACCAACCACAAAGTATATAGTAATATGATCCCATTTCCACTATGGTATTGGCAAGGGTTGTAATGTCCCTATAGGCTTCTGGTGCTCAGCCTTCACCTACTGACAAACTGGACATTTGGCAATGAACTCTGCCACATCACACTTTAGACTTGGCCACCAATACATGTCTTTCAAGTTTTGGTACATCTTGGTACTTCCAAGATGCATTGCATACATGGAGGAGTGATCCTCCTCAAGTGCCATCTTCCTCATCCCATCAACATCAGGAATTACTATCCTATTATGGTAACAAATTGTACCATCATCTGCCTCGTGAAAGCCATCATACTTTTCATTGCCAATCCCTGATTGGATATTCTGTATCACAGTATCATTTTGTTGTGCATCAGGAATCTACTGTCTCAAGGTAGGTTTCACTTGTAACTATGCCAACAATCCTTCCAGCAAAGAAACTTCTATTTGTACATTCATCTGGCGAAGAGATACTAGCATATCTCTCTTATGACACATCAAGGAATTTAATTGTGCATTATCTACCATTGATGATGAAGATGACTTTCTACTCAATGCATCAGCTTCCACATTAGCTTTCCCTGGATGGTAGTCTATTGTGCAATCATAATCCTTAATCAGCTCCATCCATCTCCTATGCCTCATATTTAGCTCTTATTTTGAGAAGATATACTAGTAGAATCTTGTGGTCAGTGAAGATCTGACACTTTTCTCCATAAAGATAGTGTCTCTAGATCTTTAAGGCATGGACCACCGCTACAAGCTCTAGATCATGTGTTGGGTAATTCTCCTCATGTTTCTTAAGCTGTCGTGAAGAAAAAGAAATCACATTTTTATCCTGCATCAACACACATCCCAACCCATTCTTTGAAGCATCACAAAAGACAATATAGCCTTTCCCTTTCTCTGGTAGTATTAACACTGGTGCACTAGTCAACTTTTCTTTCAAAAGCTGGAAAGAACATTGACACTTGTCATTCCAATAGAAAGGAACATCCTTCCTGGTTAACCTAGTTAGGGGTAACGCTATAGAACTGAAGTCTTTGATGAAGTTTCTGTAGTAACGTGTCAGACCTAGGAAACTACGGATCTTTGTCAGTGTCTTTGGTTGTTCCCATTCTAGTACAGATTCCACTTTCTTAGGATCAACACAAATGCCTTTTGTAGATATAGCATGGCCCAGAAAAGACACTTCAGATAACTAGAATTCACACTTGCTGAACTTAGCATATAGTTGGTGCTGCCTCAACAAAGTCAATGCCTGGAGAAGGTGTTGCTCATGTTGTTGACTATCCTTGGAGTATATCAGGATATCATCTATGAAAACGACAACACATTGATCAAGATAAGGTCTAAACACCCTATTCATTAGATCCATAAAAGCTACAGGTGTATTGGTTAGCCCAAACGGCATAACCACAAACTCATAATGACCATACCTAGTCCTAAATGCTGACTTGGGTATGTCATCAGCCTTAATTCTCACTAGTACATAACCGGTCTTTAATGTCGGTTATTTAAGGCCTTTAGTGTTGGTTTTTAAGCGACACCTATGTGGGCTCCGCTAAAAGCCCAACCGTTACGTGTCGGTTCTCAAATCGATGCCACAACCCTTCATGCACCACCGAAAACACGCCAGTAGGGGGGGTATAGGTGTTAGTTATTAGCTTTGAAACCGATGCCATATACCTTCGCGCCACAGAAAGGGCACCATTTGGGGCACTATCGGCATCGGTTTATTAGTGATAACCGATGCCATCTCACCCACTGCCACGGTCGTGCTATCTAGCACGGCCGTGGTGTCTGGTCTGCTGTCACGGTCGTGCTGGCCAACACGACCGTGGTGTCTGGCCCGCTGCCACGACCGTGCTGGCCAGCACGACCGTGGTGTCTGGCCTCATTAGGGAAATCGGCGTCAATTACTAATAGGGAAACCGACATTGTAACCATTTGTCGTCAGTTTTATACAAATAATCGATGCCTATTTTATGTTTTTTTTTCTATCAGTCTGCACACCTGTTGTGGCTGGTCGCAGGATGAGAAACATGTAGTTCAGTTATGAACTGTAGGTTTTAAGACATCCATTGATATCAGCCAACAACAGGCCATAAACCTACAAAATTAACAACATAAATTTTCACACATTTAGCAACCTGCAGTTCCATTCAATTTTCACACATGTAGAAACATTCATGTAGCAATCTATAGTTCCATTCATTTTCACATTCACACATGTAGAAACATTCATATAGCAACCAATAGTTTCATTCATTTTCACTCAGACACGTGTAGAAACATTCAGACATGTAGAAACATTCACACATATTATAATTCAGAAATTCATTTACAAAATATCATTCTTTAGTCATTATTCGCTATTAACATCCCAATTATATGTTAAAACCCCTACTACTTGTATGGTTGTTGCCCATTCTTCTCTTACATCATTTAATTCTTTCGTCGTATAGGGAGCATGTACATCTGGTAAGGCCTTTCCTGTAGTGTGGTCAGTTTTAAACACCTGCAAAGAGAATGATGTATATATATAATTAATAATATATAAATAAGAGTGATATATTTCATATTATCTAATGAGATTACATATAATACCTCAAGAATGGTATCGATGTCCACTACGGCATATTTGATAATCATGTGCATAAATCGCATCACATAGTATGCACATGCCCATCCGTTGTCTTGTGTAGCACACTATAAATTGATACAAAATATTATAAATTACAACTAATTAAGCACTGTTCACATAAATAATATATACATTGCAGTCGGGAACTTACTTCCACATTTTTCCAAATTATTTGTTTGTTCTTTTTCCTGGGGACCTTTTCTCCAGCCTTTTTGAACTCATTTAAACCCCTACATGTTAATGTAACACAGTACACTGCATAATTAAATAGTAATGTAATAACATATGTTAACAGATATGAAAATGAAATATTTCTCACCGGAATAATGCCATTTTCATTTTGTATCCATGTTTTGAATTCAATTTAGTCCCCTTAGGATCTAGATAATAGACAGTGAACGTCTCGGGGATAATAACTAGTAACTTCCAATGCATACCACTAGAGGTAAAAAAGTTAAAAATTAATAACTCAAAATCCACAATAAAAATGTAATTTTCTTAAGTCCAAATTATAAGCAAAGTAAACTCACTCCACATTGAATGGAGCTATTATCACCATCTTCTTATTTTGAGCAAAATATGCAAAAGCATCACAGTAGTATTGTTGAACTGACGGAGGGTCTTTATCTACTAGACTAATCAAAGGTGGAATCAAAAATCCTATATGTTCGAATGAAAAATCTACACATATCTTGTCTAAGTAGCTGCAAAACATGTATTATGTATGTATTAATAAATAAGAAACCAGATCACCAGATCCTACACAAGGTATATGGATGTATAAAGAAGATCTCACCTTATCCATAGCTCTATCACAGATGTATTCATCCAATCATATCGAAACAACTCCAAAATATCTTGTATAAATAGGTTGCTTTCATATGATTGACCTACAACATCCGCATCTATAGAAATAGTTATAGGGCAATTTATATCATGTTTGCCTAACCATATTGCCATACCCCTACAATCAGGACCTAACGGGACAGGTAGGTCCTGTGGAACCCAACTTGGTAATGTAGGAGGTGGAGGTGGAGGCCTAGATGATGTGGGTGTCTTCTTTTTAACCTATATATATATATATATATATATATATATATATATAATTTCAAATCAACCTGACATCATATACACACACTAACAATTTAACGTAATGTAAATTTACCATACAGTTTCAGTATAGAGGACATCCGCTTTTGGCCACAATATCACTCCGCCTTCTGCCTCACCAAGCGTTTCACAATCTGGGTGGGCATATGGCAATGGAAGATCCATCCAATTGGGGAATATATGTACCGGGCTCACACGAACCCAACCAGCTGGTAATGGAGACCCATGAAACATTTCCCCTGGTAGGGATAGGTAATCCGACTCCTCTGCAATGACAAATTCTTTACTTTTTAAACAACATGGCTTCAACCCCTACAAATTTTTGTGTAAATAATGTTATATACATATATACATATCATCTTTAAAACATATCATCTTGAAAAGACTAATTACTATGTCATAAAAATACTTACAGCGGATGTGCTAGGGGGTGGGTCTACAGGATTACTCCCAACCTCTACAGTAGGAGTAGAGCGGCACGCCATAGGTACTGTCTACTGAGTGGTAGTCTGAGATGCCTGCCACTTGCTCATTGCTTCTTCGAGTTTCCTATCAACTAACTTATCTACCTATACATGGATAAAAGAAATGTTAGCTTCTAATTATTGAATTCTCTTTTACAGTAACATTATAAAGAAAGAATAGGTTACCTCTTCTTGTGAAAGTCCTGCTTTTGGGACATGTTTGCGTTGGGATAGCCCAAAGAACGCTTTGATGCCCACACCAGCGCCTGCAGCCCTAACATGTCCAAGAAAACTGGTCCCAACATTTTCACTTCCCTAGTCAAGTGGACAACAATATGTACCATGATATCAAAGAATGACAGAGGAAAATACATCTCAAGCTGACATAGGGTAACAACCACTTCTCTTTGCAAATTATCGAGAGTATCAGGGTCAATAACTTTGCTACACAGACTGTTGAAAAAGAAACAAAGTCTGGTGATTGCAAACCTTACATGCTTCGGCAATATAGATCTAATTGCCACAGGAAATATTTGTTGCATTAGAGTGTGACAATCATGAGATTTAAGACCTATCAACTTCATATCTTTCATTGATACCAATCTACGGATGTTGGATGAGTAACCCTGTGGCACCTTAACATTTACCAAACATTCACAAAAAGCTTTCTTCTCCTTTCTAGACAATGTGTGACAAGTGGGAGGTAAGTATGTTTTCTGATTTCCCATTTCACAAAATTCTATTAATTCTGACCTTATTCCCATTTCACATAGGTCCAGTCTGGATTTTATCCCATCTTTAGTCTTACCTGGTATATTCAACAAAGTACCAATGACACTATCACAGACATTTTTCTCAACGTGCATGACATCGATACAATGCCTAACTGTCAAAGAACTCCAATAAGGAAGATCCCAAAATATTGACTTCTTCTTGAATAAAGATTTGTCACTCCGTGTGGCCATAGTACATTGTGATCTCTTACCAAATTCATTGACAAAGTATTTTACTCTTTCATAAACAACCTCCCCTGGTATAGGTTTAGGTGCACTCCGTTCCTCATTCAATCCATTGAATGCTTTGTGCTTCCTACGATACAGATGGAATTTTGTAAGAAACCTTCGATGACCGAGATATACAGTCTTACCACCATGTTTTATTCTTGTTGAATCAGTGTTCTCTTCACATATAGGACACGCTTTAGCTCCTTTGACACTATATCCAGACAAATTCCCATATGCTGGAAAGTCATTAATAGTGCAAAACAACATAGCATGCAAACGAAATGTCTCTCTTCGTGAAGCATCATAGGTCATCACACCTTCACCCTAGAGTTTCTTTAAGTCATCAATCAGAGGTTCAAGATAAACATCAATGTCATTTCCAGGTTGTTTAGGGCCCGATATCAACAACGACAACATTACGTACTTATTTTTCATACACAGCCAAGGCGGAAGATTGTATATAACAAGCATGATAGGCCAAGTGCGATGTTGGCTGCTCAATGTCCCGTATGAATTCATCCTATCTGTACAAAGCCCAAGTCTTAGATTCCTGACTTCTTCACCAAATTCAGGGTACAATAGATCAATCTTCTTCCACTGTGGGGAACCAGACACATGTCGTAGGATCCCATCATTATTTTTCTTAACATCTGCATGCCACCTCAAATTCTTCACATCTATCGGATTGGCAAACAAGCATTGAAACCATGATATTATAGGTAGATACCACATCACCTTGGTAGGAGAACCAGTTTTGGACTCCCCCAAAGTTGTCAATTTATACCGTGACGCACCACATTTTGGACAATATTTCAAATTCACATAGTCCTTTTGAAATAATACACAATCATTTAGGCATGCATGTATCTTCTTGGCATCCATTCCCATTGGGCACAACAATTTCTTTACCTGGTATGTTGAGATTGGCAGCTCATTTCCTTCAGGAAGCATTTATTTCAACAAAGACAACAATGACGTGAAGCTTTTGTCGATCCATCTATTGTTAGCTTTCAGCTTATACAATCTCAACACAATGCTAGCTTCGTAAACTTAGTACAACCTGTGTATAACAATATCTCAGCATCATGCACAATGTTTCTAAAAATGGGAGGTGGATCGGTGTGCTCTACCCCACAACTATCCAGCATCGCATCAACGATGTCTAGTTCATTCACATCTACGTCATCGGAGGAAATTTCTTCTTCCACACAAACACTGCTATCTACATCCACTGGTTTCGGGTTTGAAATCTCTCCATGCCAGTGCCATTCTGTATAGCCTTGTATAATCTTGTTGCACATGACATGACTTTTGATTTTTTCGCCAGTGCTGACTTTCAAGTTGTTACCGCAATGCCTACATGGACAGTAGAACCTATCTCCAGTTTGTTTCCTATGTTCCTCGGAAAATCTAATAAACTGGTCAAGACCAGAAATAAACTCTGGGGTGCAGCGATTGCGAATGGACATCCATGATCTATCCATTCTATGATCAAAGAGAAAACAAGTATATATTACAACAAGATTAGGGTCTAGGATTAGAGTTTTTGCATGGTTAAAACTTTAGGCCAACAAATACATGTGTTTTCATTCCTATATATAATAAATTTGTACCACCTATCCCATTCTTGAACACCTAATCTCACTAGTAAGTGTATAATGTGTATTGGGTTTTCAAGAAAATTTCGACAACATTTCCCCGATGTTCTCTAAGTACATATGTACTTAGAGAACAAATGGGGAAATGCTGCCGAAATTTTCTTGAAAAGCAAATACACATTATACACTTACATCCTAAGTGAGATTAGGTGTTCAAGAACATTCCCAAATCGGGGACTATCCAAGATTTACTCCTAATGAGTAAATCTTGGATGGGTTTCTAGGCCAACAAATACATGTGTTGTCATTCTTATATATAATAAATGTGTACCACCTATCCCATTCTTGAACACCTAATCTCACTAGTAAGTGTATAATGTTTATTGGGTTTTCAAGAAAATTTCGGCAGCATTTCCCCGCTGTTCTCCAAGTACATATGTACTTAGAGAATAAACGGGGAAATGCTGTCGGGATTTTCTTGAAAACCAAATACACATTATACACTTACATCCTAAGTGAGATTACGTGTTCAAGAACAGTCCCAAACCAGGGACTATCCAAGATTTACTCCTAATGAGTAAATCTTGGATGGGTTTCTAGGCCAACAAATACATGTGTTGTCATTCTATAACATTGATTTCAACATTTCGAGTGTCCATGCATGTTCATCATCAAGATAATGATTACACATAAATTAGTATGACCTAGGGATGGAGAGATTCATAATTGATTTCAAAATTTTATACTAGCTCATGCATTATCATCAATCTACATCATACAATAGGGATTCATGTAGATGTTAGGGTGACACATCACTACAAAATCAGAGATTTAACATTAGGGTTTTAATATCTTACATAGATTGATCACAAGATTTCAGCAATATAGTTAATTCAAGATTATGGTGAAATGTGTATTAGGGTTTTAATATCTTAATTCAACATGCATCAAAATTTACATAATTAGGTCAAGCATTAGTAATCAATTGCAAATGTATCTTCCTCTTCCTACTCCCTCCTTACCAAATGGATAAAAGCAAGGCCACGACTGTGTGGACTGGCCACGACTGTGGCTGGCACGGCCATGGTAGGCCAACACATCCACGACTGTGGCCAGTCCACACGGTCGTGGTTGTGTTGGTCTACCATGGCCGTGCTGGCCAGCACGGCCGTGGCCAGCCCACACGGTCGTGGCCTTGCTTTAATCCATTTGGTAAGGAGAGGGAGCAGGAGGAAGAAGAGATGGAGGAAGAAGAAGAGGGGCATGGAGGAAGAAGAAGAGGGCTACCCGTGGAGCAGCTAGTAGTGTGGAGAAGAGCGGAAGTGGTTTGAGGAGCAGCAACGGTGGCGAGAATCGAGCAGCGAGTTGGCAGCCGGAGCAGCTAGGCGTGCGTCCTTGGGTGGTAGAGGGCACATAGGGTAGCAGAAACTAGGCACGTGTCCGAGCGACGGAGGTAGGGAGCCGGCAGAGGGCAGGGCGCCGGCGCAGGGCAGGGAGCACCGGCGGCGGCGAGCAAGGAGAGGGTGGCGGAGGCATGCAGGGAGGAGGGGCGGAATCATAGAATCTCCAGACCCTATTCTCAATCGCAATGAAACAGAGGAAGGGGAAGAGTCTTCTTTGCGCAAGTGCTATTAAGTTACCGATAAGTGTCGGTTAATAAAAAAACTGATGCTTATAACAAACGGTGTTGGTTATAAATAACAAAACCGACACCTATACTCAATTATAGTCGTCGGTTTCTATAACAAAACTGACAACTATCCCCATATACTGACAAAAACAAAATGTTCTCGAATTCTAACCATAGTCGTCAGTTTCTTTAGAAAACCGACGCCCAATGGGTGTGAAAATTCTCTCGGGAACAGCGTGGGAAAACCCATACGTGTCGGTTATTGTAGTAAAATTGATGACCAAAATGTGCCCAATTTCTGTCTCGCGAAAAACCTTTCGTCGTCAGTTTAAGAGTTAATAACTGACGCCATATGTTAAATTTTAGAGGTAATTTTTTTCATTGGAAATTTTGGATTTGGCAGTTAATTTTAGGCGTCGGTTTCTTAATAAGGAACCAACACTGAATAAAAGTGATACATGTGTCTGGTTGCCCTTCACAAATAGATGTCAGTTTTGTTTTTGAACCGACACATTATGTTTTAGGTGTCGGTGTATTTATACAATTGACGCCGTTAAAAGTGATGTTATAAGTCATTTCTGTAGTAGTGTCTCAACTGATGGTAACCTAACCTGAGGTCTATCTTTGAAAACATAGTGGCACCTATCAACTAATCAAAAAGATCATCAATCCTCAACAAAGGATATTTATTCCTTATTGTCACCTTGTTCAACTGTCTGTAGTCTATACACAACCTTATTGAACCATCCTTCTTTTTAACAAACAACACGGGAGCACCCCAAGGGGAAGTGCTCGGTCTGATAAAACCCTTCTCTAACAGTTCTTGTAACTATTTGTTTAACTACTGCATCTCTGTTGGTGCCATTATGTATGCTGACTGTGATATGGGTTGTGTTCCAGGAACAAGACTGATCTCAAACTCAATCTCTCTAGGAGGGGGAATGCTAGGAAATTCCTCAGGAAAGACATCCTCAAATTCTCACACCACTGGTAACTCCTGGATACTAGGACCTACCTCCTTGGTATCCACAACATGAGCTAAGAAAGCCTCACATCCTTGCCTCATCAACCGCTTAATCATGGATAACATCAAACATGTAGGAAGAATCTTCCTATCACCCTGAAAAACCCACTGTACATCTCCATCATGGAACGTCGCCACCTTAGTACTACAATCCAAGACTACCTTGTATTTTTCCAAGGTATCCATTCCAAGGATTACATCAAAACCATGCATGTCAAGTGGCAGAATATCCACTTGAATGTTGTGTCCAGAAAAAGAAAGAACACAAGAAGGGCACACTTCCCGCAACTCGGCGGAATCAACCAAAGGAGTCTCCAGTCGCAGGCTATCATATATAAGACTAATAGGTAGATAACAACTAGCTATCACCTCTCTAGTGATAAAAGAGTGTGTCGCCCCTGGGTCTACTAACACATATATGAAACAAGAAGTAGACATATCAGAATGAAATAACTCCATCTGACCTGTCACGACTCATGGATTGACCACTGCTTCCGGCTGGATCATGGCATAGAACCTAGCTGTCACCTGCTGCCATCCACGTCCTCTGCTCGCCTATCCTGAGGATCTTGCATGGGATGTCTGACCACGTCCTCTACCACTGCCACTACTAAATTGTCATTGTTGTGGACCTTGTTGACTTTTCCTTGGCTGCTGAGTCACCTCCTCATCTTTCATAGGGTAATAAGGTCTTGTATGCCCCACTTTCCCACACTTGTAACATGTTCTGGTGTCCTGATATGGACTAAACGGCCCTGTCACTAAAACCGATGAGGTACTGCAAGCTCCTGTTAGTGGAAAACTGTGACCTCTACCCTGAATCGGGGTCCACTGTGATGGTGCATGCAATCTTGGTTCAGTGAAGGTTGTCCTTGATTGTGACGGCGGTGGGAAAAACCTTGGCTTCTTAAAGCCTCCATATGATTGCCCTTGAAACTGCATAGGTCGCTTCTTAGCATTAGCTTCACACTTCTCTATGGCATACCTCTCAATCCTCTTGACAGATTCCACAAAGGTGGAAAACTTTTCCCTGTTCTCCAAGGATGATGTTGTAGTAGTCAACTCTGTACTCAGACCCTTCTCAAATCTCTGAATCCTTTCCTTGTCTGTTGCTGCCATGTGCGGGCAGAACCTCAAAAGTTCCATAAACTTTGATTCATACTCATTGATAGTCATAGATCCCTGACGAATCTTCTCGAACTGAGAGATTTTCTCATCTAGATAGGTCTTTGGAAAATATTGACTAAAAAATTCCCTCTGAAACTCTTCCCATCCTATCACAACTCCTGGCCTTTTCTCCTCTTCTATGGCCCACCAGTGGCCAGCACTACCCTTCAACAAGTATACTGCATGATTAACTTTGTCTTCTTCAGTAATGTTTAGGATTTTGAAAGCCTTTTCCAGCTCAGTCAACCACATGACAGTGTCTGTTGGATCAGAAGTACCTGCATATTCAATTTCCCCAACACGTCTAAGACATTCAAATGTCTTCCCGACACCTTGGGACTCCACATTGGAGGTGGCTGCCCTAGCTTGAGGTGTTGGCGCTCTGTCAGCGATATGTGTGATTGTGGTCATCATCTGTCTAAACATAGACTGAAACTCAGGATTGGCCATCATTGTCGGGTCTAGATGAGGCATTGTGGGCTACTCTGGCCCTGCTTCTGGAACTCTATCCTCACGTGCCTACCTCCCTGCACCTCCTCCTAGTGCAACATAGCTACTCTCAATGTGTTCTTCATGTCCTCCAGACATATCTACATAAGCATAAACTATGATCAAATATTTTGGATACATAAGAACAGATTCAAACCTAAGTCCTATGTCCCTGTAGACTCGATAAACCTAGAGCTCTGATACCAACTTAACTGTGACACCTCGTCACGCTAAACGAGATTACTCAAAACTCAACATGATCAACTACTAATTAATCACGTAGAAAAAAATGCAAAATAATTAAAAACAATTCCAACAATGTAAATAAACTCTAGAATATTTACAAAAGGTCCATCATTCCATTCTCATATACTATAACAAGTATTTACATATGGGTCCAAAGACCCCAGTCACATCCTGCATACAAAAGATATTTTACATGTACATGCCATATATTTACAAACATTGGCATACAACCAAAATCTCGTGTCGATACA
The DNA here is from genome assembly GCA_963693085.1 of Alisma plantago-aquatica. Classification (NCBI taxonomy): domain Eukaryota; kingdom Viridiplantae; phylum Streptophyta; class Magnoliopsida; order Alismatales; family Alismataceae; genus Alisma; species Alisma plantago-aquatica. The sequence continues at coordinate 957,527,154 of OY856409.1, forward strand.
AGTATATCATCTAGAAAACACATCCCATACCAGAACATGAGAGTACAGGGATGATACTAGGACTCTACTACTAACATCTACAACTAACCAACCTTCTGAATCTATTGATCACCAGGTTGGTTCTCTTCCACAGCACGACCTCGACCTCGTTGCCCGCAACCACCTAAAAAAAATTTGGTGACCCATGGGTGAGACCTAGTCCCAGCGAGAGATATAACTCTCTCCAACATATATTGATCATAAAATATTAATTAATAGTAAACTCATTGAATAGTTAGAGTATTGAATAAGATATATGAATAGATTGAACAGTTTAAGCATACTAAGCAGTTAAGCAAATAAGTTGTAGCATCAAGTAGAATTACACAATTTTCATAAGTCTGCATCATGTAAGAACTGTGTAGTGTAAAGAAAAGACAAGGGTTAATCAACCAATGTGATTCACATTAAACCCTAGCAATTATACTACATGGCTGGTATTATATCTTTTATTATTATGCCCTGCGGAGGTTGAGTCGTAACACTCAAAGTCTAACTGACCACTGCGAAGTACTATTCAGTTCCGTATAAGATCTAAGAGTGTCAGTATCCTAAGATCTCTTCCCCTCGGTCAGTACGAGTAAAGTGCAGTGACATACCAGTCAAACTACCAACAGTGACATATAGTCAACTAATAACAACTAGTCTGTACTTGGTACAAGTTATGACACTAGAAAATAGGGTATACAAAACCCTCTAATCTGAAGTACAACCGTAGTTGTCCTCAATCACATCAAATGTCTGAGGCATGACCATAGCCATCCTCCATAACCTGCAATTCTGGATGACAAGGATATATCCTCAACTTGCCACCCCCACATACTCAATAGTATGTGCTCCGAATTTCCCTTAGGAATACTCGTTTCACCATCCAGTAAGTTTTAACACTGAAGATGGCTCTACGACACAGGGCTCTACATGATTAAGGTTACACTTGATTAATTACTGCCAATTGAATGCATTAAGGCTTTATCATACAAGTGGACATTCAAACCCTAATTATTTTCTAACAAGAATATATGTATAATGACTTCAAAGGATATAAAACATTTGATATATAAATCTTAATCACATTACCACATCCTATCATTCATTGCAAATTAATGGACCACACTTATCATCATACTATTTCAAGATACCAATATCTTATCACAAGTTCCAGGGTTTTAACCCTTATTGGAACATAAAGAGGATTTCACCTCAATCATGGCTTAAAACATGCCCAAAGGTCATTAAGACCATCACATTATTTATAGTAAGGTTATCATCATCATTCCATGCCTTAATCAGGCTCAAAAGATCATTAGCACATATGTGTCCATAAATATTAACATGGCAAGGCACTATGACATTGAAATAGTAATACCATGTGGTTTCAACACAAGAAGAGTGTAATTCATTATTACATTAATCATTCAAGATGTCTGATTATAATCAATCAACATCATATAATTACATCAAGGTTAGGTATAACAAGCTAGATCACATGGGAGTTACGCATCCACTTATTATAGTGATTTATCAAATATAACTATATAATGGAAAAGGTAAAACTACCAATTAATGGTATTGAACCATTGAATTATCTTCACTAGGATCCAAATATAATACAATGTGATTTATTATAATCCATCGGATGTTAAAGCATCCAATATTATTCATTGGATCTGGTTCATTGTTCAAGGTTATCAATTGAAGTATAAGTCTAATCATTAGGTCAATTAAACCAAGGAACCATTGGTTCAAGGTTTAGTCAAATCTACAATTACATTCCTAATTCATCATATATGATGATGAACTGATCCGCCATTAATTGTGATCATTAGGTCACCATTGGTTGCTCGGTCAGTAATACATTCAGTTAACAGCATCAAATATTAAGCCAATATCATCATCGGTTGATAACATCATTAGAATACTTAGAGGATGATAATTAAACATCTAATTGAGTCAAAACCATAACTAAGGTGGTGAACATAGGTTGTCACTATAAATTTGACACCCTTGATCACGAACATAAGTTTCCAAGATAGCAACACTATTGGTTGTTAAATGGTATGACAATCAGTTATGTGATAGGGAAGGAAATAGCTTAAAAACCCTAATTTGAACCATCATTTGTTTTGTACATAGCACCATAAGTTGTTTCTTTCAACCTGTTCCAGATAATGTTACACCTTAGAAAGGCTGTACACATGTTTACAAGTTCATATAGAACTGGAATAGAATAGGGAACACCATAAAAATTCGTAATGCTAAACAAGCATGGTTTCTCTATACTTAGATCATCACATTCAAGCATAAACATGAAGTAACAAGATTCTAATGAGCAATATAAGTGAAGAATGTTATATAACTCGCCTCTATAGAGTAGGTCAGATCCCAAACAGCAAGAATCTCGAGAAAATGGGGCAAGGAAACCTTGGATTCAGATCTGAACTTGGCCAACTATGCAATTCTCTCCACAAACAAGCAAAACCCTAGGAAAAGAAACAAGAAGGAATGATTTTTGAGTTCTAGGGCCACTTTCACCATGTAAAAGCATGGTTATAACCTGGAAAGATGTGGGAGGAAGGAGAGAAAACAATTAAATGGAGGAAATAAGGAAAAACTTACACTTTTAGGTCAATATCACTAGGGGGAAGCTTTATAGACCCAAAAAGAGAATCAATTGCAACCCTAGAATTTTTTTCAAGAAGATCCCCACTCTCTTCTTCCTTGGGCAGAAAATTTCGCAGATGAACAGAGGGAGGACGAATCTGGGAGAAGGAGAGAGGTGGTGGAGAGAAAGTGGCTCATTTTGGTGTTTGGGGATAAGTATATGACACTTTAATATTAAGAAAAAGAAAAAGTTGAAATTCTAGTATATATCCAAGTGTCCATGGATTTAAATTATTAAGAATACATAAGCACACACACAATAAGCTCTCCCACCATCCCTCTAGACCTGCTTAGCTTCCCTTTGTCGAAATTCCCAGTCAATCACATAATTCCTTAGTTGATAGATACTAAAGGTCGCTCATCCATGAAGGGGCAAACCCTAAAATACCCTTGATGAAAACACCTTCAAACCATGGCTCAACTAGGATCCCCATGGCTCAAAAATCTCAAGAATGATAATATAGCATATATGGAACATAATTTATGTGAAAAATTGCAAAGAAAACCCCTTAATTGAGTAAATTGTAGAAAAGTCCAAAATGTACATAAAATTGTATAACTTGTTCAAACAGTGTCCAAATTGGACCAAATTTGAAACTTAAGCTTGTATTATGATTTCAAAAAAGGTTATATTAGGGTTATAAGAATTTAATTATGGTAATTAAGCTCATTAAACTCATTAAGCAAGTTCAGGGGCCTTACAATTCCATTAGGACTAGTACATACTGATGTACATAGATCTTTTTGGATGAATATTAAAGGTAGTTACAAATACCTCATTCTGACACGATCAGTAGATATTGAAATTTTGTATTTAAGGAAATACAAGTTTGGATCTCTTGAAGTGTTTAAGGAGATCATAAATGAATTACATAACTACATTGGTAAAAGTATTACAATACATTGATGTCATCAATGTTGAAATACATAAAACCAAGAGTTTGAGGACCTTCTAGGAGATCATGATAGTGTATCATAATAAAATCCACCTAAAACATACTAATGTGTCTGAAAGAAGGTATCACACCATGTTAAGTCATGGTGAGATTATCAATAAAATCTAGCTAATCTTACTATTTCTTTTGGGCACATGCTTAAACACTAACCAATGTACCATCTAAAATGGTTCAAAAGACACCATATGACATATGGCATGGGAAGTGTCCCGATGAGTCTTTTGTAGTGATTGGAATTGAAAGCTTGTACAATAAAATAGTTTCTTAAATGGCTTTATCCATAAATCACATGAATGTTATCTTGTTGAATACTACTTATATTCCAACCTGACAACTAGTGTTCGTTGCTAGGATGGTTGAATTCCTAAATGGAAATTAGTTCCAAAGGAATCAGTGGGAGTAAAAGTAGAACTCAAAATGTTCAAGACAAATGAGAAAACATAGAACCTAAAGAGGTACAATAGGAATAAGGAGAATCACAAGTTGTTGGGGAGTTTCAAGTTCCTTATGTAAACACAAAACTCATAGTTTTAGTGGAACGCCTTGAGTTTGAAAGATTATGATATCTTATAACTCAACAAAGTGTTAAGTTGATCATAGAGATGAGTCAACCACCTACCTAGAAACTATTGAGGAACCAGATTCTGAAAAATGGCTTAAGGCCATGAGATCTATCATGGGATCCATGTAAACCTACAAGGTATGACCTTAGTGGATCCACCTAAAGGGGTAAAACCCATAGGGTGCATTTGGGTCTTTGTAAGAAGACCAACATGGAAGGGTAGATTGGTTGCAAAGAGTTTCAAACTAGTTCAAGGTGTAGAACGTGATGAAATCTTTCACCAGTTACCATGGTTAAATCCATCTAGATCATTCTTGTTGTTATATCTTAGTATGATTGTGAGATTTGGCATATGGATGTTAAAACCACATTATATAATTGAATAATTAAAAGGATGCGTACGTGACACAACCTAAAGGTTATATAAATCCATTAATGCAAATAAAGTCTATAAGATACAAAGGTCAATCTTTGTATTGAAGAAAGCATCTCAGAGTTGGAATATTCTATTTGACAAGATAGTAAAAGGGTTTGACTTGAGTCAACATGAAGATGGAATCTGTGATTACAAAAGATTTACTGGGAGGATATTTAATATTCCACATATGATGGGGAATAATGTCCTTATCTTGCATGTGTTAAAATCTAGCAAGGAAAATACCTTCTACATGAAGGGTTTAGGCAAAGCATCCTATGTGATAGGGATTGAGGTCTATAGAGATAGATCTGGAAATCTTCTTGACCTAGGTAAGAGCACATACATTGGCAAGATGTTGAAGGGTTCAGTATGCAAGACTCAATGAGAGAAAACTTGTCCATATTCCAGGGAGTTACTCTTTCAAGAGCCAAGTGTCCTAGTTCTTATGAAGAATAGGGACACATGGATAGATTCCATTGGATCTATCTTGAATGCAATGCTATATACTTATCCCATTATCTTGTATGAATTGGACATGACGAGAAGATATCTAGTAATCTCATATGTATTGGATGTACAGGGTTACACCCATAGAAGCTTCCAAACTAACAAAATGATCACAATAGTATTTGACATTAAATGAGAATTGTAAGCTAAAAAGGGTTCCGAGCTAATGATAGTTGTCCTAATCTACAAAAGAAGTCGAGTATCTCTGTGTTATAAGAACAACAGAGGATATTGTATAGATCACTAAGTTCATATGGGTGAACTTATGTGAGGTTCCAAACCATTGATGACACAATAGAAATATTGATGACAACAATGGAGCTACTAGTTAGGCTATGAATCTCAAATAGAATACTACGGTACTTCCATCTCATACGAGTAGTCGTACAGTGAATAGATGTGAAAATTGCAAAATACTGACTTAAGGCATGTGTTGCTAAACCCGCTATCAAAGCACTTGTGCAGTAGAAGCATGAAGGTCATGTTAGGTCACTCGGGATTAGATCTGTGGGTGATTGGGTCTAAGGGCAAGTGGGATTATATTGGTATGTATGCCCAGAGAGCCAATCATATGATGATTGGGATATGGTATTAGATATCTGATTTGATAATAATAAAGGCAAGCTTCCAATTTATTTTTTATATTCAGTTATGAGATAATGAATTATATAATAAATGTCTAGAGAATGATATTACTCAATGACGTATGTCTTCAAGTACGTGACTTGGAAGAATGAGATCATACGGATGTTAAAAGTATATAAATTCTCATTATGTCCATGATCAGTTGTTATTGTGGAAGGTAGATAGATAACAATAACACATAAGATTAGAGTGTGAGTTGGTTGATGACTAAATCTCATTAGTCATGATATGGCAATATCAAACCAAGTACACATATACATGTTAGAGAACAGTGTATAGGACAGACTCACCATGAGACTGACACATGGAAGCCATCATCATGGAAGTCATAGTCAGGTCTCACAGTGATGGTTGTGGTTGTAGTTCTTAGACCTAAAATCACTGCACTCATCACATGTCGTTGGGTGCACTTTGACATCATCAAACAAAGTCATGAAACATGGGTTGTTATAACGGTGATGATTGGGTGACTTTGACACATGGGGATTGACTATGAGTGATAGATATGGGATTTGTCCCTCTGGTAGGAGTATGATATCCAAGGCCTCTTGATTAGCGAGACTAAGAAAAGTATGGCCATGCGCATGTGAGTCAATATGTGATATTGAGCTTACATATATCTCATGCAGTCTTTTTTGGTTGAAGGAACAAGATTGAATAATAATGAGTATGACTACTCCATGCCTCTAGTTTAATTCAGATATCAATTACAAAGGAATTATACAAACACTATAACACCATACACAAACTGTAGCTTGAAGTTTCTTCCCAACTTTCCATTTACTCTATTAGCAATGACGTGTGACTAGGCACCACTCTTTGCTTGTGATGTCATAAGCTAGTCATGGACATTCACTGCTAATGTGATATGGGACCTATAGGGTCACACACATAGGAACTCATCTAGAAGAGAAGTTTGTATTGAATGATGATTGAATTAAGTACTAAAGTGTTTAGGTACTCAATTCACACTATAGACTGATGGATTAGCTGACTGAACTGTCAAATGACCATCTCACTAGGTGAAATGTCTGATTGGGTAGCCAGATGGGCGTCTCAAGTGTTGAGATGGCCGATTGGATTATCAAGCAAATCAGAAGTTGAATTGGCTTAGTTCTTCCCTATGAATCGATCAGTTTAAGCTATTGAACTGACTGGCTCGACTTGAACTTACCAGATGGCCATCTGGGTGAGTGAGATAGATGTCTTACTCATGTGAGATGGCTCGGTTGGGACAAACAGAAGTTCTGGAGTTTTCCCGAACTCATTTCAATTGCAAATACTTGGGGTGCAAGTAAATTAATGTATGACATTAATTACAAAATGATTTTCCAATTCATATCTTATTGGGAACGCGTGAAACAACCATCTCACTTAGCAAGATGACTGTCTCGTATCCCACAAGACCATTTTTCTTAGCGAAACGACCGTCGCACTTGGTGGGATGACCGTTTTGTCGTATGCAAGTTGTGAAACCTCCAGAAAAGTTGCAAAAATTGAAGATCTACTTATCCTTTCCACTCTCACTTTAGTCCCTCATTGGATGGGGACTACGAACCCTGACCCTAACCCATCCTATATATAGAAGGATATTGGGGGCTTCCTAGAGTACAACTACTACATAGACAATTGAGAATCAGTTTCTTTGACAATTGTTGTCCTCTCTGATTGTGGTAACCATGAGAGCCCAAGAAACTCCCACCCGACTTGGGAGGAATAGACATGGGAGAGAAACAACTAAAGATCATTGTTATGGGAGAGCATGTTGGTGACTAGTATACCAATAGGAGGAACAACTCCTTCCTGTCCATTCTTACAGGATGACATGAATTCTCATTGGTCCGTGTGGACTACTCTAGAGGCAGGAGTCTGTTGGCTGTTGCTAGGAGGGCAACGTCAAATCACAGTCTGTGGTGAGATCTGAGGAGACGTTGTAGCAGTTGTCTGAGTTTGATGTCTGTGGAGGAGCAGTCAGATGAGACTGAGTGTGACTAGGAGTTGCACAACCACCGTCCAAGACAAAGTACGCATCTACGTCGATGAGGATTATCACTGGACTTACTTCAGGACCAAGTATATCTTTGTGAAACCATCATTCCCATTATATAGTTATTGATACGATCTACTAGTTTATGGGGTATATGTCAATAAAATTTTTGTTTTCATACCTACTTGATGTCTTATTTCCCTACAAAAATAGCAATCAAGATTGGGGCACAATCTGTTGCATCAGATACCATTAATATGTTTAGGAAAATTCCAAAATGAGTTGGAACGAACGATGTTTTATAAGTCAAAACTTATGTCAGGAGATTCTTTCGAATCATCATATGTTGTTATTGAGGACAGATCTCTAATGATAAATTCATATCAATATAATACTTTTCTGTAGGAGTTTCTCATACAGAAAAACATGAGGAAGAGATTATAATGTTCATGTCTATATTTTGAGTCCAAAGGAATTATGAGCATTCATAATCTATGTGTTATTCATACAAATCTAAAGTTGATAAAATACTACAACAATATATATTGGATAGATATTGAAAAGACATACATCGTGATTACAACATGTCTCACACCCTTCTTACTAGTGTGGGAGATGAGTCAAAGAAATGTGCACACATATTTATAGAATATATGGTGGATTGAAAACTTAGAAATATCATTTTTGATAACTGTGAACACATCAAAAGAGATCATGTAGATGCATATGTTAGGATAAACACTATTGTGAAAGAGAAAGGAGAAAATCATAATAGTACGCATTACTTTTTAGTATTGTACATTTACATGTTAACAAATATGTAGCATACTCTCTTATATTATTTTCATTTATTGCAGGAAAATTTAGCCTCTATTCAAGAACATGTTGTAGCTTATTGTGTTGGAAGGCATCGTCTTTATGAAAAAAAAATCAGATAGAGAGATGTCTCAACCCAAGAAAAATGAACTTTTAAAAAGAAATCAACAAATGACTCCACTGAAGATGCTCATACAGTACGTCCAGACAACAATATAGTGCATCTGGACCAAAGTATAGTGGGTGTAGATGATACATCTCTGTAGCCCTCGTCAACTATGATGAAACTTCAATCATGGATGAAGATATGACAAATCAACTTGTTAAAAACCTCAATGAATCTTCTTATATTTCACATATTATGGAAGAAGTTTTTACTCCTAATATGAAAGTGGGTTTGAATCAAACAAATACTTCACATGTCCTGAATAATTTTTGTCCCAATTTTATTAAAACAAATAGATTTTTGTATGAATGGTTTAATAGTTGTTCACCCCAATCTAATTTATAATATATTTCATTGCAATGAAATATCTTACTCGTGATTAAGGAATAGTAACCAACTATCATACATGTCTCCTATGTAAGTATAGTATGCACAAGCAAAATATATACATGTCTAACTGTGTTTTCAAATACTACTATGTACCCATAAGTGTTACTTATTTTATCAACACCTTGCCCACAACATGATGAAAAGTTAGACCATGATCACATTGTATTATGTATCCAAAGAAATAAATATATATGCACTAATTTTAAGTAAATCAAAATGATCGAATGCTACTCGTTTCTACTACAACAATCATATATAGTACTTTTATAACCAACACGTAGAGTATTGATACTTACACCAACGTGCGATGCAAGTCTCAAACAAAGATTTTTCCTAAGCGAACTAAGTCTTATAGTGTGGCAGATATATACGTAGACTACCCTTAAGTACACCTACATTAACGTTATACATTTTGCTTCAGTCAAGAAGTACAGTACCCTTGTACACCAACATGGTATTATAACATTATGTGTTTCGATACAATCCAAATGTTATGTCTCCTAAGTAAAATAAGTTATACAATACTAATGTAAACCAACATCGTCTCATTTTTAGTTCTTATACATCGACATGGTCTAAAGTTAACCAACACATACAGTACTATTAGCGTTCATTCTCCCATAATATGATCAAACATACAGCGTTTTGGAGATTGACATATAGTACATTTTTATACACGCATACAATTACCTTAAATACACCAACACGGTATAATATACAAGCACAATCAGTTCAGGCAACAAACAAAGATTTGTCCTAAACAAAGTGATATAACATGGCATGCAATATTCGTACACTATCCTTTACTATACTCACATGGCCAGATGTCATATCTTTGGCTACAATCAACATGTACAATAATCTTGTACACCAACATGGGTTAATTGTGTTTCATAACAGTCAACACGTACAGTCCTCGTTCTATAAGTATAGTACGATAGATATATATTTATATTATAGTTAAAATATACCCATGTGATACTATAGCACAGCATCAAGGTGTATTTTTAGAATATATAAATGATGTACGAGCTATGGGATCCAAATGCACTTCATGTACGGGCACTGGAATGCAAATGTAGTTCAGTCAAGAGACATTGTACTAGTCTATAAAAAAATATTTTACGAGAATTTGAATTCAATGTATGACCAAAGGACATCTACCTTTGCCCATGTCATATGCTTCCATTACGTTAAACATACACAAACCCATAATACAGTACTAGCAAACATACTCTCATAATATTAGCAAATTTTTATATACATTTGTCTCATCGATATTTCTTGTACAGTGCCGACCTTCTGTTTCGTTTGTCAAATGAATAATATGAAACAAATTCGAGCAATGATACCTTTATCAAACAGATATTGTCAACAAATAGAAATATTTACTTTCCACCTAATCTCGTCGTACAGTACTAATATCTTGATAATTTTGTCACACCCAACTTGCTTGTACAGTTCCAACATTTTTATACCTTTGTCAAAACAGCAATGGGAAACAAAACAATACCTCTTCCAAACAGCTCTTGTAATCACCAAAAAAGAAAACATACATTACCATCAGTTCATGTCAATACAACAAATGACACATACAATACTTTTATAGATAACAACATACTAACTTCTAAATAACTAGTCTAATCATCAGACACAACTGACATACAAATATTAGTTAACCGCAAATTCAGAGTTCATCAACATTAAAGCATAGAAGCCTCAAAGTGGATGAACATCATCATTGTGTGTGTCATGCACTACCATTTTCAAGCAGCTATTCAATCCACTTAAAAATATACATTGCACAATTACAAGAATCTGATGACTGTTGTGGTACATCCCTATCAAAAATCACATTCTAATCTTTTGAAATCTATGCTGAAACAGAGCACATTTGATAGCATTTATGTATCATAAGATATAATTTACTATTAAACATATGTATAAAAAAATTTCTCTACCTAAAGTGTTAATTTGCTAACCACATTCTTTGCATCAACATCAAATTTGTTGTGAGTTGGATCCATATCCAAGCTATTATAGTGCAAAAAAACCTTTCTTCTAGAGGAAGAAGTAATGAGGTGTAAGTGATCTCCTGTAAATAAAGGCAGAGAAACTTTGTCATTTTATCCTTTCAATCTTAGAAATTAAATATGTAATCATTCTTCTATGATTTTTTTCTCTTATCATCTTTGATAATGACATATTGTATATTAAGCAATCATCACATTTCATCTCCTCATAAACTTTCCATTTTAAGTCCATGATAGATTCCATGACCTAATTTAAAAATTGGATGTAATACTTAACCTTAACAAAACTTTATAGAAACTCTTGTGCAGTACCATTACTATATGCACAGTACTATTTCTACGTCGACTAGTAGTACTAGTAATAAATTTGCACAGTACTAGTACTAGAAGATAGTTACTAATTTTAATATAATTATCTAGATCGACATAATGCCACCTACTCTCACCAATTCTTTCAAATCCTTTCTCATTATCACTGTTGTTGGATATCTAAAGATTATAGAATCTTTATTAATCCCTCTAAAAGTAAGTTGCATGCAGATATTAAAACAATCACTGACTCAATACAAATAAAGAATTACTATTTTTAAAAATCCAGTTTATTGTTTTTAATATGCGCAAAACATTCTGCATAGACCTTTATAAGTTTGTCTTTATCGACTTCACTTAGGCTCTCAATGGCTTTACTTTCATAATCCTTCATTTTCTTGAATGTCACATGCAATGCTTCTTGATCGACTCTAGGCTTCCTTGTCCTTGGTTTATTCTTAATATTTTTGACAAGGGGACTCAAACTCATCTTTCTTACAAATTTTTCATATGATCATATAAAGAATTAAATCCAATCATGTCTATTAAAGACTAATTGAATATGAATCATTACACATTATTTTTAAACATATTATAAACCAATTTTTATAGGCTCACATATGATTACATGTTCCTCTTTACTCATCAAATCAACAGAGTCACATTGAAAAAAAAATCATCCATCTCCATTGACTCATGTGTCTTCCAGCATCTTTTATGATGCATATATATTGTCAGTCTATTTATCCAAAAATAATCTCACTTTCATCTTCTATGGTATTCTTATTTAAACAAGCAATATAGTAAAAAGATAGTCAGTATAGTCAAAAAATTACATTTAGTAATGTACTTGAATGCAACAAGCATAGTTTTTAACTATAATATAGGAGATAAATACACTCATTTTAGTTCAGAACAATCATAACATGTGAAAATCAAACCACATACATTATTATTATATTCAAAATCATATAAATGTATCAATATAGTACTAATATCTATTTTAACAAACTTCAATGTTACACAAATATGTTATGATATGGCTTAATCATGCTTGCTTTTAAGGTACATTTTGCTTGTAGGTTGTATTTTGAATCCAAACATCTGCTTGATGTATGTCATGGCTTAACCCATATATACTACATGTGACATATTATGCACTAGACCTACAATACCTTTGTTTCACATATTCTAGATAGAGATAAATGTACTACTGGCTCAATAAACAAACAAGCACCCACTCATCCATATATATATTCCATATCGGAATAAATGCATAGTACTTGTGCGTATAGGTTTTCCAACTATAGCTATGTAAGCAACATCATGTTCAATACATGAGACAAACATGTAATATATGTGTTGGATATATAGTTGTACCTCATCAGCAACAAGTTTGTCTTCATTAGCGGCTTGTTCTTCATTGACATCATGTGCTTCATCAACATCATGTGCATAATCATCAGTATTACATACAACTTTTGTTTCAACATCAACCTTATATGTAGCATGTGTTTCATCCAAATCCTTACTTTTGATCATATTATCCAACATATATTTGGATAGATCGAAGACAAATTTTACCCCATTGTCCTCAATGACAACAATTTATTAGCACAATACCCATATTACCCCAAATCTTAATCAAATCAATGGCATTGTACTAATTTCCTATGTAAATTACATTAAACCAGTTACTTATGTTTCAAATATTAACTTTTTCACTTCCTTCAATCACTACTACTTGTCAAACATCATAAACTTTACAAGGTTCATCTTCCATTGTCATATTGTCACAAGTATGTTCTTGAATCCACTTCCCAAAATATGTCTCAACACCTTCATGATCCATATAATGTACTACTTTACACTTTCTTTTGCTTCTCAATCCATCATTTTCCACTACATCATGAGCTCCTCCTTCCATATATTGTTCTTTCACAACCAACTTCATCTTACTACCTTTCTTTTCATCTCCTTTTTTACTACATCATGATCTCCTATTTCCTTTAGATTGTTCTTTCACAACCAACTTCAGCTTAGCACTTTTCTTTTCATCTCCCTTTTCAGGATTTTATCTATTTTATGTATTATAATAACATGCATATATAATACAGATATATAAAATAGTTAGCAAAAATAAAGAATGCCCCTACTAACCCCCATTCATTTTTATTATAATCTTCAAACGTTTTCTTTATCAACTATAGAAATACAAAAGTAATGTTAGTATAGTTAAATTACATCATACCATTCTATTACTATATAAGTACATTACGGAACCACCGTTCATCAACTTTGGTATTATCATTACAACTTATGCTTGTTATTTCGTGTTTTTAGACTCAGACACATACTCTGATGAAGCTTCACTTGTCTTATCCTCAATTCTTTTTAGATAGGGAGAAATTATAAAATCATCAAAAGATGATTCACTATATTGGATGGATCCATACCTATCACCGTCTTCATGACATGAATCTTCTGCATGCTATATTTCATATGAACAAGTAGAACAATAATTAATTATAAAGCCTTAATGCAACAATTGTTAAGTACAATACTTGAATGTTGACAAACCTTAGTTACACCATTGTCATCATTGTACTCATCTTCATCATCATAATCATCGGGAGCTATCGGATCAGGAACACAGTTTGCACAAAGATCTCCACAAAGAACATGGATGGCATTCTTTGATCTCTCACATTCCAGCTTCACACCATTCGATTCTTTTCTAAGATGGTCTATTTCTTGAACCAACCTAGACACTTCTTTTTCTTGTTTTTTTTTCTTTTTCGTCTCTTTCTTCAGATATTTTTTATCAGTCCTTACTTTATCAAGGTCCATCTACAAAGCACCTCCTTCATCCTCATTACCCTCTTCCCTTATTTTTCTCTTCTGTGTACAAATATTCTTCCCCATCTAATCATTTCTTATGTAGCCTTTGTCAAAATTGTGTACATTCATGTCTTTTTTTGCAGAAAGGTGCTCATCTTGCTTTGATATTTCCATTTTTAATAAATGGAAATATACTATATTCATCAATAGGGAGTAGCATCTGTCACTCTCTGAAAAAACTTTTAAACATATATTTTTGCAAAATATTAGCATTGTACAAATAGGGTCGTAGAGTGCCACAAAAATATTGATTATGTAGTATACTAATTTTATGAAATAATGGTGTACAACAATTAAGAACATTACCATCATGTTGTGTTGCATCCTTGGAATAACCCTCAACTATCCATGTAGATTGTTTGTGATAGCCTCAGCCTAGTTCTACTCATCCAAAGACTTTAAATCATCTACCAATTCAAAGAATATTTCATAAATTGCAAAACTCCCGTACAAAAACAAAAAAACTAAAAGCAAGACCAAGATTCAAAACTTGACAAAATCATCTATATTTTTTTCATCCCTTTTTATATCATTTGAAATGTTACAATTGAATCTTTAACCTTTCGAACTGAACCAAAGGAATATACCAGTACAATAGAGTTCTTCCCCGTGTACCAATCTTTTTAAGTGGGGAAGTGTTTCCACATATTGAAATATAAGTAATAACCCACTATTATATGTCCCAATTAATATATATTATTTCTTACTTTAAAAATACATATTTTTCTTAATATAATCAAACATAAGTGACATATTTAATTTTTATAAATAGTTCAACATCTACCATATAGTCTGAGACAAACATAATTTATCATTTTAAAGTTTTCTTAAACGAATTTGTACCCTTAATGTAAATAAGTTGCCTTTATTATACTATAACCTCAACTTACCAATTTTTGTATATGGTATAATGTATAATATACTCTCTCAAAAAAATTATTAGTCAAAACATTTATTGATAAATAGAAAAAATGATGATTTATATGCTTTTAATAAATCCTTGACATTTAATTTTTTTAACTTCTAAAATAATTTATAAATCATTCAATACAATTAATTTGAGTAATATCTTACATATTGATCATTGGTATCCTATTAGAGAGTGGGTACACTGTTATACTCTTCTAGAGTCATAATTTGTCTAATAAAGTTCAACACTAATAACCAGTCAAAATTGGTCCAAAATGCTAAGTAAAAACTTATTTAAACACCCCTAAGTATAATCTACCATCTCCTAGATTTTTTCCAAATGGGCTTCGTTTTTCTATTCATTTAATTGTTTGAATATTTCTCTTTAATTTGCTTTCATTTACATCTACAATTATCCTAAGTCTAATTGATGAAAGGAAATAGATAAATATGGAGTAATTCATTAATATTGATTAGAAGAATCATTAATGCACTAAAAGAGCGATTAAAAATATACAAAATAATTTTAAAATAAGAGTTTAACGTTAACTTTTTTATTTCTCACATCGTATTTGTCAACGTGCTAAAGTTTAATTCAAACGTACATTATTTACCCACTCGTTTAATTGATTGAATTTATAAGCCTTTAACAAAATAGTGTTTTCAAATGTTCAACTAAATCTATCTACAATTGTAATATCTTATAAGGTCACACCTCTTCTCTAAGGTTCATGTCTTCTTCCCTTTATAATCAGACACCTGGAAAGGTTGTAAATCAAGAAATTCTTCTAGGGAAGTGAATTACATGTTACATGAGATTTGTTCCTAAATTTAGTGTTCTACTTTTTTTTTAAGGCCCGTGCTATAGGAGCATGATGTGGGTGACTAACCATGCGACTCAAGGTGTGACTTTCCTCCGCCAGCTGTCGTCTCACTGGCCAAACCTATAATGGAGAAAGAAGGGAGTTGGAGATGCGATCAACACTAATCCTTTAGCCTCTCATTTCTCTCCAAAGCCTAAGAGTTCATTGGATCTAACGAATCCTACTTCTCTACCCTATCTGCTTGAGAAAAAGACCATAGAACTAGTTAATGACAAGATCCTTTCCATAAGGCAGAGCAAAATGAAAACGGTGCTAGATGGGGTATGTGCTTGGTGAGTTACATATTTGATTTCAAACCTCACTTCCCAACGCTTGAGAATTACTTGTTCTGGTTATGGAATCATTCTAGTTCTATGGAAATAATAAGTACAGGAGACGGGATCTTTTTAATTAGATTCTCTAATAGTCAGGATCTTGAACATGACCTCTCTCGTACCTAGTTTGTAAAAAATAGGGCTATAGTACTCTTACGATGGAAACAAAGGGATCTAATTCATGAACTCAAATTAAAAGATGCACCCGTTTGGATTAGAGTTTACGGTCTTCCTCTTCATTTATGGGACTCCAAAACTTTTGAGAGAATTGGATCTGTCATTGGTTCTCTAATTTGTACTGATGAGGCTACTAAGATTAGATCCAAGGTGGAGTTTGCTAGAATACAAATTCTCCTATGTCTAGATTTGAGCCTACCAGTGAGTCTGACTCTTTCAAATGATGAAAGGGACTATTATACTATTCAAATCTTTTATGAATGGGTTCCATTTATTTGCTCTTCATGTAGTTTCATGGGTCATGATGCTTCCCAGTGCTTTTCAAAGGAAACTCTTCCTGACGTGAAGCCTCTTCTTTTGGTACCTATAATGTGCATGTTAGAAACAAGGAGGTGTTTCTGAATCCTATAAGCTTGGAGCATAATGCAAATCTTGTGGCTAATGCTAAATTCTCAATCCCTTCAACTCTTGTCCTTGTATTTCCACTTTCACCTCAAGGGTCTATTTCAGGATATGTTGTTTCTAAAATTTCTTGTAGTGCTTTTAACTTCCAGGAAGCAAGATGGAAATTTAATTCCCCCCAAGTGTCCTCCTAAGGTCAATATTGGTATATATTTCAGAGTTGCTAACTCTACTTTCTCTCCAATGCATAACAAAATTGGCGCTCTTGAGATTATAAGTAAAAACTCTCCGGTTAATGAAGGGTTTGTTGCTACTGAAACTGAGGCTGCCAGTTTACCAGTCCATTTTATTAAATGATTCCCAACCGACATATTTCATCTTGGAACATTAAGGGTATTAGTAATAAAATTGCTTCTGTCCAAGATGAAATAACAAGGTCCGGTAGTGATATTTTTATCCTCAACAAAAAAAGTTAAGACTGCCCAAGATTAAGAAGTTTATGGATAAATATTTTCCTAGTTATCAGTGGGTTTCTAATAGTAAATGTCATGTGTTGGGAAGAATCTTTGTGCTTTGGAGGAAAGATTGTGCTTCTATTGTGAAAATTTCATAATCTGATCAGTTTGTTCATCTTAAAGCTTTTGTTGTTGATGATGCTTTTCTTTTATCTACAATGTATGGCCGTAATGAAGATGTTGATAGATATAGAGTTTGGTTAGATCTAGATGTGATTGCCCAATCTATTGATGATCCTTGGGTGCTTATGGGAGACTTTAATTGTGTTAGGAAGTATTGTGAAAAGATTGGTAAACTCCCTTTGTCAAAAATATCCATGCAGGAGTTTAATGATTTTTCTCATGATAATGTTTGGGTTTGAGCTAGATCTTACTAGCCCGTTTTTCACATGGGACAGTCATCAACCTGGAAAAGGTTTTATTACTTCTAAGATAGATATGATTTTGTGTAATTCCTTATTTCTATCAACTTCTGATGACTTCTCTAGATCTATTATTTCTAATATTGTTAGTGATTATAGAAGGATTTGTCTGTCTATTGGAAAACAAAGATGCTTAAAAACTCCCTTTAGATTTATCAATGCATGGGTTAAAAGGGATGATTTCATGTCAAGACATTGATGGATATGCTATGTTTAGGATGTACAAAAAGTTATCTATCCTAAGGTCTGATCTTAAAATGGAATAAGGATTCTATTGGTTATATTTTTGATAATGCTAGAGGGGCTTGTCTCAAATATCAAGTAGCTCAAGAAGCAGCTGATCTTAATCCTCTTGATGATGATATTAGAACTTCAACTAACTCCTTGAGAAAACTTGCCAAAAGTGTGGATGACATAGAGGAGTCTTTGCTTAAGCAAAAATCTCATTTACAATGGCTCAGATAAGGAAATACTAATTCTAGTTTCATCTATTCCTCTCTTAAAGTTTGTAGGGTTAGAAATAAGATTAATCATATCATGAAGGATGACGTTAGTCGTGTTGATCATGTGGATATTCAAAATGAAGTTCTTAACTTTTATCCAAATCTGTTCAACCAAGGACAACAGTCTCCTGGATTTTGGGATTCTAGATGGACATGGAATTCTCTTTCTTCATCTCAAAAAATTGGTTTGATAACTACAGTTACTAGAAAAGAGGTAGATGATGTGGTTAATTCCTTAAATGTTGAGAAAGCCCCTGGAACTGATGGTTTTAATGGTCTTTTCTACAAGATCACTTGGAGTATTATTGGTGATGATGTCTTTGAAGCTATTAAGGATTTTTTTTCAAATGGTTCTGTGCTTAGGGAAGCTAATAGAAGCTTTATTTCTCTTATTCCAAATAATGATAACACTTCTTCTCTTTCTAATTGGAATCCTATTGCTCGTTATAATGTTTTCTATAAGTTGATTTCTAAAATTCTTGCTAATAAGCTCCAGGGTGTCCTTGATGTCACTCAGTCAACATTTGTGAAGGGGAGGTCTATTAAGGATGATATCCTCCTTACTAATGAGTTTCTTAGTGATTTTAATAAGCCTTCTAGTGATTTTATGTGTATCCAAGTTGATTTCTCAAAGGCTTATGATTCAGTAAATTGGAGGTTTTGTATGCTATTATGGTTCAGATGAACTTTCCTCCTATCTGGATATAGTGGATAGAGACTATTTTTCGAACTACCTCTTATCAGTTCTTAGTGAATGGTGAACCTACATATGCATATTCTCCTTCTAATGGTATAAGATAGGGGGACCCTCTTGTCCCCTATTTTTTTGTCATTGTTATGCAGGCATTATCTAAAGTTATAAAGAGCTTTGTCAAAGACTCTAGTTTCACTCCTATTAGTGCCTCCAAAGAGTTGATCATTTCTTACATCATTTTTTTTATGACCTTATGGATTTCTCTAATGCTGATTCAAAGAGTGCTAAAAGTATTCAAAATCTTTTCTATATTTTGGTAAAATAGTTGGCCTCAATTTCTATCATGATAAAAGTAGTATTATCTTCAGTAAGAATTCAAATGTTTCTAAAGTTGAAGCTATTTTGGGTATTTCTCAAGGCTCCTTTTCTGATTCTAGATACCTGGGCCTTCCTTTGTTCAAAGGCAAGCTAAAGAAGAAGAGTTGTTCAAACCTTTTTGATAGAATCAAAAGAAGATTGGACTGTTGGAAATAGAAATCTTTATCTTTAGCTGGAAGGCTTGAGCTTATTAATTTGACCCTAACTGCTATGTATCTTTTTTGGGTTTTCTCCTTTCCTATTCCTAGTTCTGTTCTTGATGACATAGGTAAATTTTGTAGAGATTTTCTGTGGGGTGAATCTGAATCTAAGAGAAACCTTCATCTGGTCAAATGGTCTACTGCTACTTTTCCTAAATCTGAAGGTAGTCTTGGGATTAGGAGGAGTAAGAAAATGTCTAAAACATGCTTAATCCTCAATTGTTGGGATATATCTTGAAAGAAAGATTCCTTATGGATAAAGTAGATTTCTACAAAATACCTTAAAAGAATGTCTATTTGGTATATTCGAGAATCCCAAAATTTCTTTTGGTTTTTCAACAACATGATAAGGATAAGGTCTTATCTTTTACCTCTGATTGATTTTCATATTGGGGATGGTGACAAGTTTATGATTTGGGAAGATCTATGGTTAATTCAAAGTTTCTGAGCAACTGGTTAGGTCCTGAGTTCATCGTTAGGGCTGGTTTGCCTCATGACTCTTTTGTTTCTTTGATTCAGACACATAGGAATTGGAGTATTCCAAGAAGTGGATGTGCTGATCAGGTCCTAAATGTATTAACAATGATGGAGTTTTTTATAGTGATTATGTTCATATTACTTTCAAAGGGAACTGGAATCCTAGTATAAAGCTTATTTGGGATTGCACTAGATACAAAGGCATATATGATAACATCATGAAATGGATTTGGAGTTGTAGGGTTCCTAAGAACTACCTTGTTCATCTTTGGAAGGATAGGCATAATAAAATCCCTACTTTCGATTATATTGGAAGGATTGGGATTCCTACCATTTCTATTTGTTTTCTTTTTTCTAATGGCTATGAAAATGTTCATCACATTCTTTTCCAATGTTTTGTCTATAAGAGGTTATATGACCATGTTGCTCTTTTAAAACTCCTCTCTTTCAGACTGACAGGTTGGGATGATGTTCTTTGTTTCAATACAATCTATGAGAAATTTACCTTTGCTTTTATAGTATATCATCTTTGGAGGGAGAGAAACATAATTGTCCATGAAAATAATCAGATACCTCTCTCTAGTTTGTCTTTCTATTGAGGCTAATATTTCTATTTTTCTAAACTGACTATTTTGAAGTTAGTCGGTTGTTGAGTACATGATGGGTTGTTTCATGACTTTTGCTTCTCATCTGAAGATAGTATTCATTTCTTGTTTGCGTCTCTCAAGATGCAAATGAAGGCAACCAGATAGATACATCAGTTGTTCCAACAATAGACCAAAGTGTTGAGGTCTTAGAGAATGAAGCTAATCCTATTCTTTTCACTTAACACGGGATCTATTGGCATGGAGAACTCTATAGTTGTAAGACATGACAGTGGTGATCAACATCCTAATCGGAGTAGGATTTTTCTCTGATTCTGGGTCGCTTAGGATTTTTCTCTGATTCTGGGTCGCTAGTTACATGTTGATCAGTTTAGGCTTTCTCAGTCTTTTTATAATTTGTCTTTAGAATCTCATTACATGTTGGTCTGAAAAGGAGCCTACCCTAGGCTTGATCTTCCTCAGTCACATTCTGAAAGAAGTTGTCTCATTGATTCAATGGTTCAAATATGCTTTCTGCTTTGTCCTTGAAGATGGCAGTCTTCATGGTGTCCCTGAAGCTATGACCTTTAAAATTTTGCTACTCTTATTTTCTCTCTTAAGTTCATTCTTTATTCTTTTGTACAAGACGTCTGCCTTCAGTTTTCTATGATACCTTTGCCTTTTTACTTCCTCGCAACGTACTCAATAATACAAAAAAAGTAAAAGGAGTTTTGATGACCAAAAAAATATCAATTTTATTTATGTTTAAAATAGACAATTATGAGTAAATTATATTTTTATTCATACATCAATATTTGAAGTTTTTTTTACTATATATTCTCTTAATCTTAGTAATATGGATGTCATACCTATTCTTACTACATGTTTAAATTTTTAAGATAATGAAATGATGAGGGACATGTTTGATTGTGTAATAAGAAGAAAAGGTTCCATGCAATCAAATTTTAATAGAGTTTTAACAGTTTCAAATATGTCTTTACCATGAAATGACTAATCAATTATTCCAAATTTATTTCCCTCATTTATATTATTCTTAATCTTGAGTTAATCTCCCCCAAATTCGTAACTCCCTTGGCTTCTTCTTGTAATATGTTAAATTCATATTGTAATGTATTAAATTCAAAAGATATTTATACATACTGATTTTTTAAATGTTTGTTCCATTCAATGTATGTTAGTTTTCCTCTTTTCAATGTAGCTCCTCCACACAATAACCATCTCCTTAGTGTCCCTAAGCCTACATATGTTGAATCTATAGACGGTCGATTTGTAGATTGGATGACAACACTTCACTGAAAATCTCCCTCCATCCATTGTTTATAGTTTAGATCATGTTAAGATCTTCTTTGTCTCCTAGTCTCTATCCATGAACCCTTTTAACCCCATGGACTTTCAAACCTTTTGAGATGAAAAACCTCTTGACTCTTGTGGTAACTGTTCAATCTTACAATCAAATGTACATATCTAGATCTTGCAATGACCTTAACAACCATAGTGAGTACTAACCCTCTATCAACCCTTGGAGGTCATGATCAATTTGATTCATGAAATTATGAATATAGAAAAGGATTAGTCACAATGATGGTATCTGATCATGAAGTGGATCATGGAAAATCAATGTTACAGCATATGACTTGTAGGTGAGTTTTCACGTCATGCATTTTAGATTTTCAATTTTGTTCTAACGACAAATAATCCATGTGTATCTAGTTGGGAAGATAATTGTCATTGATAATTATGATTCTTAACATTAGTAACAACAATTATTTTAATTACTCCATCACATATATATATGTAGATATAGTATGAAGTCTACAAATTCTATATGGTTATGGTCCTAGTGTTGATATATAGACCACATACTAGATTATTGTAATGGTATGTCATGTATGTAAAGCATTGTCAAATATGAATACCCAATCTATTTGATGAATCAACTTGGTATGGACTATATACATATCAGTATATACGTATCAGTAAGTAGCATTTTTTATAGTTAGTATAATTCCATTGAGAACATTCTAGCTATGAATGTCATTTTTGTTCCAATTAAACCCTAGGTTCATATACATTTATTTCATGGTAGCTAGAAATACAATAAGAATGTAGGTGTGGATATATCTAAAAAATTTCCTACCTTTATTTGAAAGATGTAATAGATATAGAATCATATTTATTTATATGATGAGTAATAAACTACATTGAACTAAACGGTAAAGGAAGGAAAGAACCTCAATTATGAATGATGAGTAATAGTCATTGACAAAGAATAACATGTAATCCTTATGGATAACCTTATGTGACAGGGACACTCAAATGTGAGGTATTCCTAAGGTTTAAAACCCATAACTCAAAAATAAGAGACCAAGATTAGGTTCTATACTTTTGATTATGAATGAGTGAATGTAGATTGTGTGTGTTAAAAATACTTTTGGGTTAAGAAGTAAGAATGGTGAATTTCACCCTTAGAAATAGTTAGTCATGAAGAATACAAGTGTCATTCGCACTTGTGATATTTGGGAATTTATCTCCTCTTGATACCCCTTTTTCTTTTGCATTATTCATCTTGAATGAGGCATCATCTTTTAATTGTTTTAAATCAAGTATTTTTTTTAGAATAGCATTGGATGTTCATATTATCCACTTTTAATGTTGTTGAACCTTTATTCACGTTATGACTTAATACCTATGCCAAACTCATTACACAAGAAATAGTAACTCATGTGTAGTATAGTTTAATTGTATGAGGTTATTAGGGCTTAGTTGCACATACTCCTTGGACTTAGTCCCTAAGTATGGGTGTTTGTCCTTAGCTACACACACTCCTTTATCATAGTCTCTAAATAGAGGGTATTTGGTCATGGTTGCACATACTCCTTGAATTTTAGTCCCTAGATAGGTAGTTTATGGTATGGTGCAGCTATTGTTGTCCATATTGTTAGATGTTACTAGTCGGGTTGTTCACATTTATGTAACTTGTTATATATTTATGCATTGTTGCCATTTATCTATTATTAAGTGAAAACAATTGACTAATTGAAATTCTCCTAAAATAACTCATAATCTAATTTTTGCATAAATTGTCATTGTATATCTTATTGCACTCTATCGTCTCTTATTTAATTTTATTCCACTTGTGTCTTAACTTCTCTTCAAATTCTTTCTTTCTATTGTCCAAATAACATGTGTAGTACATACCAACATTTGTTGATGTCTCTCTAATTTCTTGTTTATCTCATACATATTGTTATACATATTTTAGGATGAATTAAAGATTATATATATATATATACATATATATGTGTGTGATGTGGACCTGAAGGTAGATTAGTTTGGCTTAGAACTTAGGATGAGATAATTAGATGTTGTCCTCTATTCGTTCTCCAGATTGGTGTAATCATATGAATTTTAAGTATCATGTATTTGAAATAGCCTAACTTGATGTTGCCAAATTTTATTTATGAATTTTAATGGACTTTTAGATACCTCATTTTCCTTCTATTACTTAACTATTTAAGTCCCTTAGGATCAAATAATTAATATCATAAAATTCATCACATAAACCAAGGGAAAATGAAAATGAAAAATAGGATTTAGTGCTTTATCACATAAAAGTAAAGCCAAGGATCCCAAAAATCGTGTCTTCACAATAGAGGAACTACTAGGTAAAGTCAAATATGCTCAATCTACATACATCACACATTGTGGTACCATACAAGTAAGGAGCGAGACCCAAGAGAGGATCCACTCCTTACTTGACTAAGGAATAAATCCATCAATTCCAAATATACAAAAAGTAAGAAGGAAGGTGGACAATTTCATTTCTCAAAACGTATGTTATACCAAACAAAGTGATTATATAGAAATGGAAACTTGGACTATTTATATTATCATAAAATAGTCCATACATAGTTCCCCACAACATTTGATATTAAGTAGAAGAATAGTCATAATTAACTAATACAAAAAACTAGTAGTAGAAGGAAACCTAGTCATCTCAAGTTATCCTTATTATCTCGACTTCTTGTTACATGTTCCTTATGAGTCGTCTTCCTCTAAAACATCTTATCTAGGTGGGTTTGGAGTGGCACCCTGAAAGAAGAAACAATAGAGAGGTATCCATCAATATCAACTGATTGTGCAATAGGAAAAAAATTTAGAATTTAATAGGAAAATATAAAACAAATAAGGAAGTTCCAAAGAAATAGGGGTTTGTAATATATAAAAAGTTCAAGATAAAGTTCATTCATGATAATATTCAGGTCAAAGAGATGAGGCATCACATATACTAATTGGTATCATCATTTCAGAAAAAGCATTCCTTAAAATATTTCAATAATATCACTATAATCATTAGTTCGTGTAAACATAACATAGATTAAGATTATTTATAGTAGGGATGAGACCCACCAAATCTCAAGCCAAAAGTGTTGGGTGGAAAGATACACTGTGGGTAGAATGATGGACCCATGTATATAGTTTGGTGGAAAGGCACACCATGAGTATAAAGGTGCACCCAATAAATATATGGTGGTAGAAAGGCGTTGCTACACTTAAAATTGTAATTTCAAGTGTCATACACAATAGTGAAGGCAAGTATATTCTTAATCCATTTAAGCACATTTCAAATAAAATGGAATGAGAACATCCATATAGTATCAAGTTGAGTTAAAATGACTCATTAATAATATTCCACAAGTTCCTATAACCAACGAGAGACAAAGTCCCATAATAACATATATATTAAAGAATTTTAATAGATAAGCCAATGAGACACATTTCTAAACGATATGCCTCATACAGAAATTTGGAATGTCTTAGTTCCCAAAAAGAAATCAACTAGAAGAACATACCTTAATAGTCAATTGTAGTCATTCAAACAAAACCTAAGAGTTCAGTATTAGAGTTTTTAGCACCCAAATCTATTAGAGAGAAATTTAGCCTAAATATTGAATCAAATGTACAAATCCCTAAAACTGAATTTATGTACTTAGTCTAGTTAGGTCTTATAACCCATATGAATTGATAGAACGTATTTTCATGATTCTATATCATATTTTATTATGATACTTTGACACTAGAATATTTAGTTATGATTTTATTTAAAGTACTACATTTTAAATGTGGTTTATAAACAAAGTCCAGGGCAACTAACAAATTCATTATGCATTTTACAAGGAGAGGCCAATCAAAATTTTAGAAAATCAATAAATGATTAAGAACCAAAACCTAGGCATTATCCAGATGGGCCGATGAGGTGGCCCTATAGGGACCAGCTAACCATGTACTCTATGAACCAGTGTAGAGGCGACTAGAAGGAAAACACAATGATATGACAAAATCACCCATGCCCAGAGTTACCTGATCAAAAGAATACAAGTGTAGAATGATAAAATTTAGATCATCAATTGTTGATTCAAAATCACCGAACTAGAACCGGTTCACGTGTGAAATCAAGGGTTGAAGTTTGATCAAAATGAAAAATCTCCAAGAACCTAAACCAGGAATGGTTTCGGTGTCTTCTTTAGAATTTGGCAAGCCCAAACTTGGGTTGTATAGTGGAAAGGGATTCTAATAGGTGTCCCACCAAGAGAGAAGATGAAGGAGGAAATGAGAAGCAATGAAGATCAATTAAGTAAAAGCTCATGATGAGAAAAGTATGTTTCATCAAATCAAAAAAAAACTTGGCTAAAATTAAGAAGATGGATGTCAGAGCTAAGGGGTTGATATCAATGGCTAAGAACAGCTAGGAATTAGGACCAAAGAGTATAATAAAGACTTCCAGTAGATTGCTAAAAGATATCGCTTTCATTTGGCAATCTCTTTAGGCCTCGCTAATGTCAGAGCTAGTATGTCAAACCCTAAGAAGATGTTTAAGGTGACGGATGTTGGCAAGTTATTCTCCAAGAGGGATGATACTAAACCAATGCACATGAAATTTTAGAAAGATTATTGTGAAGGGTTTGGGATAGATTTATAGGAGCTAGAGTGGTTGAGGATACTGGTAAACTTATGGGAGGTGAAAATAGAGGGAAAAGGGCATGTAGGGTTTGGTAGGGAAGTTGGGTAGATCCAAACTTGGTAAATTTTGGGTTGTCAAGTTAAAGATGGTGTGGAATACAAAAATATGATCTTTAAATTGGATGGAGAGAAATATGAGATATGGTGAGGAGAACAAGAAGATATCATGCATTGTTAGGCCAAAAAAGTAAGTTTTCTAGTGAGGATGACAACATAGAGCCACTTGATAAATTCATGTTGAGTGAAAAAAGGAACGGATTAACTTTTAGTTGTTGGATATCTTATTAAAAATTGGAAGGATCATAAAAAAAGGAGCATGATAGGGATGAAATGAAAACTATTGAAACCAAATTTAATTAATCAAGTTATATCATTTTTATGCTATTTTCTTTCCTAGTTTAGTTTAGAGAGAAAATAAGGTCCAATAAAGATGAACCTTGACATGTTAAATAATTCAAATATGAGGATTTCAAATTTATCATTAGTTTTTATTTTGTGGTGATTTGATTTTCCAATTAAGATATAATAATATCATGGTACTGTTGTAATATCTATAATAATGACTAACATATTCACCTAATATCTAATAGACTAATTTGATTCTTTAGTTCTTATTGATGCCCAACTTTCCATAATATCTATTAATGAGCTTTATCAAAATTTGATGTGGGCTTCCCTTTTATGATCTTTTGTGTGTTTGAATCCACTGAAGGTCCAAGGCTGTTATTTATTATCATTAGTAATCATAAAGACATTTTTAAGTGATATTGCGTACTCCTCTTTTTTTATTGATTTTCCAAGCATGAGAATGGTTTAGAATTTATTTATTCAATAGTAAAACCTATGAGATATTTTATACATCAAAACCCTTACTTATATTTAGTTATTAAATTTACAATGAAATCTCTTATTAGTAAGAATTGAACACAATCATTTCATATCTAACTTCCTAATACTCCAATTATTATATAATTCATAGGAAAGATAGTTACAAACTAACTCTAATGGGAAAAGGCAACTTGTCACAGAACTAGAATCCCAATCCCATGAACCAAACAAATACCAAAGGAAACATGTGGAAGCATAAAGCTTAGCACACAAGAAAAAATAACAAGATAAAGGCACCAAAACAGTCTCAACATTCAACAAGTATAAACTATACAAGGTACATCATATTCATGAGTTCAATTACACATTTCCAAAGTCAAGGTACAAGTCATTCATGTGCACTATATCTGGATCTTACAACAAGTACACCTAACATAGCTCACCAAGCCCATCAACCTTCTAGCCATCTCTGAACCTAAAAACAAAATACGAGAAACGGGTCAACACATGAGGTGTTGAGTATGGGGTAGAAAGATACATATATATGTATAAGCTTTGCATAATTTGAAAAGATTTCAAGACTAAACGAACAAGAATAAACATGTTAACTGTTTAACAAAATGTGAAACCATATTTTATGTCATTTCACTCCATTATACCAACAATATCAAGCATGTTTAAGGCCTTTGACCATATTCCCGTCGGAAGGGTCCGTAAGGGTGCTCAAGATTAGCCAACCATTTTATACGAGAGGGGCCTCAAGGCCATAGCCAATAGCTAACCCTTTATCAATCAATATTATAATGGATTTCTATATATATGTGTGTGTGTGTTCAAGTTATAAAACTGACGAGGCAAACATCGAGTAAGACATAGCAATACTACATGGAAATATTTGAGCAAGTAAACAAACAAGCATACAATACATGTCTTTTCAAGCAAGAAAGTGATATTCATATAACTAGATAAGGCCCATACCTAATTCTCAGATTCTTAACTTAACTTGTCCATTACCATCTATATCATATGCCCACCTGATTAACAACAAGATTACATGTATGCATTAGATTCTCATCATTAATCCTAATTAGATGCATTTTAGGGTTTTGGCCAAAATAGGTTCCAAGTTGCTTATTATTATTAGTACATTAGATGATCCTTTATCAATCTAGAGGTCATCGTGAAGGTGTGATTCAATTTTCCAAGTCATTTTGGAATTTCATATGGACATTGCAAGCTTTGATTCATTTGTGCATAACTAGGTCATAAGACTCACAATAGGAAACCAAGATCAAGTATCATCAAGGAAGAAGAGCCAAGCATAAGGGAGGGTTTTAGATCAGCAAGAAAAGATCATAGGAAACACATTCAAAGTAGGGTGATGTCCACTAGGGTCTAGGCATCAAACGACCAACATGGGGTACCAACACTCACTCACACATGCAGTTATCATAATAGCATACATATATCATCAAGAGTATAAGGAAGGTTATAAGACTTCCCAAGGGTCCAACATTATAAAATATTGATCTCATGATTGGTTAATCATTTGGAGTCATTAGGTAGCAAGGTTAGCATCAAAAGAGCTATGTACATCATTATAGTCCAATATGGTCACATATGTACAAAAAGGAGTCATTTATGAGAAAGAGGGAGAGTAGGACCTTCATTAGGGCTACAAAGACATTTGAGTTATTGGTTTGGTGCTTAGGTGGGTATATATGCATCAAAGTTCCAAAATTCATCATAACATTGCATTAAATATGTTAAGAAGATCAAAAGGTAGCATTTTTGGAAAAATAAGAGAGCTAGGATCATATTCAGGTCCTGAAACCATGTCCAAGTTGTAGATATTTTTCAGAGGATCGATTTGATATATAATTTTGCCCTATTTGGCCAAGGGAGGAGGGATATATCATTTTCTAAAAGTTCACATTGAAACTATATCCAAGAGACTTAGATGTTACCATGATTAATGTGCATGCTGACGTTGACCGTTGATGTGCTTCCCAACGGCCACGATCTCACATCCCAGCTCTAGAGTGATGCATGCCGCCTGCACGCATCCACCATTGATACTCAAACCATCATGGTCCTTCCTCAGATCGTCAGGCTAGTGTTGGATGTATCAGGGTCATCGATGTGACGTGCCCTCCATCGAATGGCTGCCAGCCGCTTACCTACTCCATGCCCCCCTTTCTCATGATTCCCCGATTTCAATGCCCAGAATAGGGGCTGAACAGGGGATGTCGTCTGCCATTCACGCCGCCAGCTATAGGCCAAGCAAGTGGGAGAAAGGGCATATGTTGGGTGGTCATGGTCCCCAGAGTGGTTGCGGTTGCTCTTCCTTGCCAAGGACTTGACTATTAGACTCTGGTGGGGATGAGTGGCGTCCAACCTCTGCAGGAAACCAGTGAAAAGAAAAGGTTGGGGTGAAGGGAATTGGAAGCTAGACATAGAGGAGAGGAGAAAAGAAGGAGGAAATAATAACCGGAGAAAAAGCTAGCAAGGAAGGCTTTAAAAATGAGCAAGGAGTTAGGGTTTGAGGTCCTTAACTCCATGGTAATGTATCTTCTTTCCCGGTTTGGCGAGGGAGAGTCTTTGTGCCATGTGTTTCTTCCCCAAATGGGAAGGGGAAGAAGTCAAGGGGTGGTCAATCCAAGCGGTTGGGCTGCAATCTAGCTGGGCCCATGTAGAGCCGTCCCAACAACTTAAGGCATAAAAAGGCAATTAGATCATGTCATCTTCCAAAGACCATAACTTTAGATTGATAGCTCGGATCTGGGTGATTTTTGTTCCATTGGATTCAAAATAGAGATCTTTGCATTATGATATGTACTAGGAATCCAAAAGATTATATGATGAGGCTCAAAATTGGATTTTAAGAAAGTTATGTATTAGAACATGATACTGAGTTCAAAGGTGCACATAGATGTCACACCTTGTTCAATTGATCATTGTTGTCACCAAATTAGAGCACCATCACATTCACACTATAGAATTGACACCTATTTGAGAAATATGACACTTGATGAGAGATAAGGAGTGTAATCAAATATGGAGGAAAAATGGGGTTGTCACACAACTGGAGTCTAAAGATTAGAAATATTCTAAGAATGGGTTGTGATACAATAATTCTCATGATTTGAGGCGTATTTCAATTTCCTTTTTAGGCTAACCAAAAATAAAGTGTCAATAAAAATTTTAATGAAATGTATTTCAATATAAGTTTTAGAAATACCAAATATAATTTGCTAACTTAGAGAGATTAGACTTTGGATAAGAAATTGTGAAGAAAGTATAAAATTCATAATTCTGTATAGAACATTAGACATATCATACTACCAAAAATATGAAAAATCGTCATGTTAATTAGAACCAAAATTATGCTAGAATGTACTCCACCAAGATCCATAATTTTATTCACTGAAAATCTCATTGTTTCACCCTAGGGTGGAATCTAACTATCTAGATATTAGTTAATGAAAATAAGGTTTTATCTTTATTGATGGGTATTTTCAAGGCTTAAAGATGCTTCTTGTTTAATTAAAATATAATTAATATTTACCTAATTATGTTATAAGTTTTAATGACATCTTGATAGGTTGTACAACTTGTTCCATGAGTCATAGGATTCACAAAAGTTATACAACAATTGTCGTTACCTAACCAATGCCAAGCTAAAAGGTTTATAAACTTGTAGGAAGTTTTGTTTAACATATGGACCACCTTCATTATAGTTCAATTGCATCTCCATATATCAACCCTAGTGATTTTTTACTAAAAGGTCTTGGGAAATGTCGAATGACCTTTAGCCCATGACAAACCAAAATCATTAACGATTATAAGAACTACATTGGTTGATGAAAACACTAAATTTATTTCAAATAAGATTTCTCACCTGCTCAAACAACTAATAAAGCATCACAACCTAATCATTTTATTTTTGTACTACTACTTTATGGTTGATCACCAGAGCCAAAATTGTCCAAATTTCTAAGTATACAAACTAGGGTTTTGAATTATGAAACCCTAACCAAACTCTATCTACACTATTTTAACACATCATGTTGTCTTCTCAACAAATATTGCTACTAAATTAGAGATCAAACACACTAAACACATAACTAGTAGGTAAGCCTAATTACATGTCTAAGTTGGACCTAGGCCCTCACAATAACCCCTCATATAGGATTATATACTAAAAATTTAGAAGAGAGTTGAATGGCATTGTATATCCTCCTCTAACTCCCAAGTGGCCTTCTCAAATTTTTGATTTGGCCAAAAAAATGTACAAGAAATATTTCACACCTTTGTAGCTTGTGTATAACCCTCATTAATATGGTTTGTTCCTTCCTTGTATGACATATTATGATCTATCTAAATATCAAAAGGAATAAAGAAGTTTTCTATACAAATATGGAACTTCCTTAATATTGAAATGTAAAAAATTCATGCAAATGGTCATACTTGAGCAACACATAACTTGATAAGCTACAAACATCATTCGTGATAGGGTAAGTGTCTTTGTGATGTAGTTCTATTTTGCCTCATATCCTAAACCTTAACACAACCTTATGATGCTATGCTTTCTAAATAATAAGAAAATATGGGTACGTTCAAAAAGTGAGGAAACCCCTTCACCATTGTTGACACTCAATCTTTCAGTTTTCCCTATTTGGTTGCCTAAAAAATAAATACATGAAAATTGTCTATTAAAGAGATCAATGGAACAAATACACATATGTGATCAAATTTTCAAATCAAAATATATATAACAATTGATAATGGGTGTAACCATATACACCTAAATTTGTATGAAGGGCACTAAAAGTCATCATGGATGATAGAAAGCAATGTCAACGTCTAAAATAATTTGGTAAGATACTAGGGGATGTTAGGATGCAAAAAAAATGATGATTCAGATGTAATGCTTAATATACCCAACTAGCCATGAGAATTATGAAGAGATTAGTGATAGGATATCAAGACACAATTTGGCAATCGTATCAATTGAAAAAATAACCAACTGGATAAAAATAAAATCGACCTATATCTCTCATGATTAGTAGTCAATTTGTAGATTTAGATATCAAATTCCCTCAATGAGAATACTATGATCGGGACCAATGTCCAAATCATGGAAACTTCATTTTAGATTACCTTATTTAAGGTTGTGATCAGGGTCCCAACCCAAGACAGTCTCACATCATGGTTCCAATATATACAAGTACATTTGTAGAGATGCAAATTTGGGTTCAAACCCCACCTGTACCTAATGAACATGCCCATAATGAAAAAAGTTTGGCATGGTTCCTAGAAGATGTGTGACATGACCTAAAAGGTTGAATCATGGATCAAATTTACCCCTAGTTTAGTTAGATCAAATCCTATCAAACCTTAGAATAGATAAATGTCCATAAACCCCACAACCCCTATTTACTAACTTTATTGGGCCCACTAGAGTGTTGTGCATCCATGCCAAGAAGGCTCTAGAAAGTGAGGTGTTTGTCTATCATAGGCCCCACATTCGTCACCTTCTTATTTTAACCAATCCACTTCATGTCACCCAAACAATGCCCTAAAAGGCTCCAAAAAGTGAGAACCTATCTATCATGCACCTTGTACACTTCTCCCCCACACATTGACTAGTCAGCTATGTGTCACTTGAAAATTTCTTTGGAAGGCTTCAAAAAGTGAGGTTCTCATCTAATATGTGCCCCATGTTTCTGTCCTTGACTAGTATGATCGGACCACATCCTTAAGACTCTAGAAAGTTGTA
This sequence comes from Alisma plantago-aquatica, assembly GCA_963693085.1. NCBI lineage: Eukaryota > Viridiplantae > Streptophyta > Magnoliopsida > Alismatales > Alismataceae > Alisma > Alisma plantago-aquatica. The sequence goes on from OY856409.1 coordinate 957,560,655, forward strand.
ATCCACCTACATGACAAGACACCTTGTATCCAATCTTAGACTTGAGAACACTCCAAAGCACACCTAACCCTAGGGACCCCCATATCCTCTACAAACAAAATTAAATGGCCACCATTTGAAAATGTGGTACATCCCTAGACTATGTCTTTGAGAGTATGTGATTCAGATAGAGGCATGCATTGGATAGGAGGCTGAGACTTCCGTGCTATCATTTGCAAAATTCTACAATGCTAAAATTTGAGGCCACACCACTAGGGTACTAGAGTAGATCCACCCTAAGAAAGAGAATATCTTATTTATACATCAATAATAGTCTAGAAAGGTAGATACATGTAATGGACACAAAGTGGTCCATCCCTTTATGCCTCCCTTTCCACTACTTAGTGGTGTGAGGATATGATCATCTAGGATTTGTAACCACTAATATAATTATAGTATTACTAACATATTTTGTATGATGTTATATCTTATTCTTGCATCTCCTTCTTTTTCCTTCTTTCCCCTTTTTCCAACCCCTCAGTGGTGTAAGGATATGGGCATAATGGGTTTGCAACAACCTATATAATATCATTATCTGTAACACTTGATTTGTAGGTGTTCTTTTCTCATTATTTTCATTATATCTTGAACAACGAAGCCCTTTTGAAAGGAAATAGAATGTCATAACCTAATTGATATACAATATTGAAAGGGCATCATCAGGGTCCTAACACCTTCCTCAAGGCCAACTTTGTGCCATACCCTTTTCTCCAATTTTTCTTTTTTTTTTGTTCACCTTATTTTCTAAAGTGTATCTTCAATGGTTTTCTTTATTTTTTTGTATTGTTGTGGTAGTGACTACATTTTCTCAATGAGTCTATTAGTGTCCACCCTATGGTTTCCATCGAGCACCATAACCTTAGGGGTGATACATGGGGAAATTAGCATTTGAACAATTGATGGTTTCAGTTAGGTTCATTTTTTGTATTTTGGGCTTATAGGAAAGGGAAGATGCCATTCACATGCCCCATTTTTTTCTTTTTTTCTCTATCAAATTAAGTTTATACCGATGAGGGTGTTGTCTCTTATATGCTTCTTTTGGATATAAGGCATCAGGGTGTAGGATGAGTGATTAGGTCCATATCAAAACTATTACTTGGTAATCATTTCACATATTCCTCTAGGATCATTTAGTCGTCCTCATATTCAAAGGGTGTTCTACACACCTCTCCATCTTTCCTTTCTATCTAAGCTTTCATTGATGAGTACATAACTTTTTTGTAGGCCTCTTCATGAGAATATGATCTCATTCAATGGAAGGGATTGGTGAACCTATGGTTAGAATGGTAACTTGGTGGTCATGTGTTTTAGAACCCAAGAATCGTTGTCCATTTACATATTCAAGTGATGTCTAACAAACTGATTATCTCTTCTTCTTTTTAGTATTTTAGACATTTATGAGATAGGGAGATAAAACCCACTTGATTGGATATTCAGGAAGAAGGGGGGCGTGTTCTATGAACAATCTTACTTATAGTCTATACTAGTCATAATTGATTTAATTTCTCATATCGAAGGCAACATGTCATTTTAACATGTCTCCACTCTCATAGGCTTCAATTATTATTTTTAGTAACCATTAAGGTTAGGTTGTGACTTTCTTTCTTTTACCATTTCCTTTATTATTATTTTTTATTGAGATTATTTTAACGAGCCACTTTAAATAGGAGAAAATTTACAAAATAGATTGTACAAAAAATAGAATAAAAAATAAAAGAAAATATAAAAGAAAATTGATAAAAGTCATTGGTAAACCACTAAGAGCAAGCCAAATTTGTGAATACATTCACTGAATGAAAAAATTGCAATTATTATATTTGCTTTATGTTAAAGTATATGTAGGGTCTCAATTATTTGTTATATTGTTGGTTTCTTATAAGAAAAAATTTCTTCTGCATGCATAGAGATGGATTGATGTTCTTTCGCATTGTTTATTTTCCATCTATTCTATTGTTTTGATTGCCCTCACATTGCATTATTATAACAACAAAAAGATAGTATTGGGTTTTAAAAACTAATTCATCACACTTTACACTCTCTCCTACATATAGTGACAAGTACAAAATTAGATCATTCACAGTGAAAGGTATTAACATCACTATGGTAATAGTAGTGGCAGGGACCTAGAAAAAGTGGGATATCCTTAGATTTGATTGTGCCCACTCCCCCATACCAGAAATCCATTGTATTGACCATGATTAGGAGGTATATTGAGGGTATACTCCATCCTGGTGAACTTGGAGACTCATGTAGGATTGAAGTTACGCCACTCCTAGTGAAGCTCAAGACATCCATTTCACCTACTGTTGGAATAGGTATGAAGAGGCTAATTATATATTTGTTAAACTCGTGAGTTTTAAAATGGGAGAAATGTGTTATCTTGTACAATATGTAGATATGTACCCACTTGTTCTCAAAATTCAAGATACATCCATAATGATGACCAACTTTTGGCTCCTTGGTAAAACCCCTCTAAAAACTCGAGATATGTCATGCACATGCATGGCATTAAACTCAAAAACCCTTCTTTTTTTTGAACCTGTGATACTACCAACATGCTACCTGAACTTTTTGCTCTTTGGTAAAAGCTCTTTTACCTATAGAATTATATCATGCCCACATAAGGCGTTGAGCTCACTAAACACTATTTTTGATAGAAGAAAACACCAAAATAAAGTCAGAGTGCTGCCTAAATCTAGTCTTCGTGGTAAAACATATTTTAAAAGGCTAAGCTACATATAGAATGCCTACATGAGGCATTGATCTTATGAAACCCAAATTTTTGAAACATGAATAGATTGATGAGTCTAATTTTCACATGTTTGTAAAAAAAATTGAAAACAAAAGACACAACATGTTTGCATAAAGCATTGATCTCCGTAAAACCACTTTTATAAACCCAAGATAGAGTCAGAATGCTACCAAAATTTAAATCCTTGTTGAAACCTTTTTTTAAAACCTAAGATACATCATTTCCATGTGAGTCATTGATCTCTATAAAGCCCCATTTTACAAAATACAATTAAATCTATGATCAAAAAACCTATCCTATTGGTAAACTTTTTTTTGAGATCTAATTTGCATCCCTATGAGAGAATATGGATGCTAGAAATCATATGAAACTCATGAGATAAACTCATATGATCCCTACAATCACTAAGGAGAAAAAACCTACATCAAAGACTTGTATCACGGAAGTATGATTGATAAAACATTGCACCACTTCTGAGTACATATCTAGAATAAGCAGTAAGCCACGAATTTTAGTCAAAGAATAGGAAATGTAGCACTCACAAAAAAACATATGTGTCAAGAAATTTCCATTCTTCCCTTTATGTTCCATGTTGAGGAAAAATTTGAACAATCCTAACTTTTCACCTATCATTACTTCCTTTTTGAGGTCCCTTGAGAAATGGGGAAAGATCATGAGACCTAATTCCTTGATAGGGAAACATACAACTACTTAAGTTGTTTCCATACAACAAGCCATCATACCAAGTTTTTGACAATGGATGGGCGATCGCACCCTACTACATCCACATATACATAAACAGTCTCATGTTAAGAAGTCTCATGAGGTAACCCAAAATTAACATTATATGACTTGGTAATTAGAATGCACGTGCCAACTATGATTACCTATATTTTTTCTCATTCAAGTTATTTACATATTGACATATTAGATTCCCTAGTGTACACAATAAAATTCCTCACCCTCAATTTGATGGTTTTAAGTCACTTTTATGCTCAATTGATGAGTTGGATTTGATAAAATATCACTTCCTGCTTATAAATGGCTTTAATTTTAGTTTTGAACTAAGTGTCATGCTTTTATATATCCTCAACTTGCAATCCAATTTGAACCCATTCCATGAACTCTCCTTACTATAAAATTTATTTCATGATGTAGACAATTCTCAAAAAGGAAGTGATGATAGGCGAAAAGTTAGGACAGTTCAAATTGTTCCTCAACATGGAACATAAAGGGAAGAGTGGAAATTGCTCGACACATGTTTTTTGTGAGTGCTTACATGGTGATGAATTATTCTCAATCTTTCTAGGGTTGTGGTTGGATGAAGGAGGGGACGGCGGTGGTGTTTGGTTTGGGGTTGAAGATGATGGTTGCATTCATCCTATTCAAGGGTTCCACCCTATGTATAGAAATCGAGGGATGGGTCTTAAGGTGTCGAGGATGCTCTACCGATCAGCCGCACAGAGGGTGATGGAGGTGGCATACTAGGGTTTTCTTAGCTTTTGAACCACCTGTTAAGGGAGTATGAGAGTCGGAGAGGCCCATAAAATCAAGAGGGAGGGGATCGCACTTCTGTAACTGATAGCATCGTCGGGCATTATCTGAAGAGGGAGATGCAATTTGAGGAATAGGAATGCACAGGTCTTCCTCTCATTTAAAACCTAAGAACTAATTGTAATAACTACTAATTTAGTCATGATTTCTGATTTTTATAAGTCCTAAATAGAAAATCCTATTGCCCTAAGGTTTTGACCATGCCAGCAACTTTAAACAAATTAAGTTACATGAATACTAACTCTTCACCTTATGTCTCTAAACTAGTTCATTTACTCATGCATTAGTATGTACTATTATTAGTGATGTTTTTAATTAATTCTAGAGCCTTTAGTTCTCTGATATAGAGTATTCGAACTAGGTAAGGTCCATTCAATATATTCATACTCGAGTCTTTTTCAATTGCCATTATTGATGCCAAAATGATTCACAAAATTAAATTGAAGGAATAGTTTGTAAATGTTTCTCAATTGTGGATAATGAACTCATTTGAACACAAAAAACTCAAAGGAGGGAAATAATGAGTGTTGAATGACAAGTAAATTTGATTGAAATAACATAATAAGTCTTTTGATAGAGGAATAAGTTCAGGTCATGGAAAATAATGAACTATAGCTCAATAAATATTTAGTAGCAAAATTTGATATGTTACAACCTCCACCTCTTAAATTGGATTTCATCCTCAAAATCAGTTGATCCAGGTACTACTCTCCACCACTTAAAGGATTCAATTGGAAATCTAAATAGGCATGTCGACTACAATGTAGCATCTTTCACATTATGTAGACCATTATCCTATACCAATCTTTAGGTTTTATGTGACTATCATCTAGGCTTTTCTCCTATCTCCTATATTGTGACTTAGATTAAGGAATCATCGACAAAATACACAAAATCATTTTTCTACACATATGGTATAATAAGCAAATTAATTTTTTGATGGAAAAACTTTTTGATACAAAACTAAAAATTGCCAAATTCAATGCGAGAACCAAGTAACATTCACCTCATGTCTACATTCTAGTTACTATTACTTCATCATACTAGATACTTAACATATTTTAGGAATTTAAATTTCTATGAGACCTAAATACTAGATTAAGAGTCTAATTTATGAATACTTAAATTGTGTTACACCACAAACATTTTAAATAAACCATAGTATCATAGTCAAGGTGAAGACTTTATCAAATTCTACCTAATATTGTTATCACTAAATTTTTGTAATGTTTTATTGGGTCAAAATTTTGGATATACTTCATTTCTATTTCTCCATTTCTAGTGGGTGTGGTTTTACATTAATATAACTATTCAAAGTTTTGTATATGTATAAAATTGGGAGTTTCAAAAATTTGGAGGTCTTGATATATATCACATATAACCATTTAATTATTTTGTTATGGATTTGGATGCAAATCTAAATCTCTTTTTTTTACATTTACAAAAAAAGATCTAATGTCATAGTTACATATGTAGAAGGAGATCTTATTATTTATTCTTGACTTTTTTTTGTAAGGGTATTTATGTCAAGGTTATCATCAGGTAAAAAATATTTCTTACACATTTTGTATTAGTAGGTTTGTATCTATGTCCTAAGATATTATCATTTATTCCCTCTCTGTTGAAGGTGGTTAGACATACATTTTCTTTTTAAGTCAGGTTATTGACTAAATTCAAAATTAGGGTTTTCCTAGGTTATTGAGGAAAGTCCACCACCACTTAAGTAGATCAGGATTAGTTACACATGAATGTTCACTAAATATCCTTCCTTAGACACATCATCTAATCCCACTTACATGGTGATGAATTATTCCTAATTAACAAATTTGAAGTGTATTATTTTCATTACATCACTCTCAACTATATGTTGAGGTTCTGAATAAATGTTCTCAAATGTGATTATGTATACATGGAACTTACCATGATATGATACTTATTTATTTTATTTCCTTTTTCTCATTTGTAGTTACTTACACCCTAATCATTTTTTTGTATATCAATCCAATGTTCCAATGGTTATATTCTAAATCTACATACATGTGTCTTTAATACTTCTTCTTCAAGGGTATTGAAATGTGAATACTGCATAGGGAGTCCAAATCTAGTAGATAGGCTAGGTATGTATTGTGAATTTTTAGACTAAGGTATATACTTGACATCCTATGCTCTCAGTATTTCTTTCTTGTAGTATAAGTATACCCTAATAATTAATCCAATGATTCTAGGGTTTGTATAAGCTATTTGTCTATATTCTAGGTGTACTACTTGTTAACCCTATTTTTTATGAAACACACATGAGTGTCGATTGTTTATAGGCTCTAATACCACATTGTAAAGATCCAATCTTTACAGTTGAATATTTACACAATAATATCTAGATACAAACAAATCTTTGTTACAATCAAGCTTTCTCGTAAGAATCGTAGAAACTTTATACAAGATTACAATTTTGAAAATAAGAATTGATTTAGATCTAGTCTTCAATAGAGGATAGCTCTTGCATGTTTCTTCTAGTCCATGTTTGTATCACATGTCAATGAGTTCCCAAAATAACAAAACCACACATGGACCCCATAAAGGGAAAATAAAGGTCAGCAAAGCCAGTACTAAATTCTTATATTGATCTATTTGCAAAATATAAGTGCTAAGTACGATTCAAGGTAATATCAAAATTGGGCAGGAACTATTTGTTGGACCAAATTTATTAAAGTAAGGACAAAAATATTTCAATGTTTATGTTTCAAGATGAAATTTCCTCAAGGCTATGCAAAATGGTTCAAGATATCAAATTATCAAAATACTTGCAATGAATGATTTAAATATTAGATTGAGAAATGTCATATCATCTCTTTATATATGACTATAATTCCATGTGTTCAGTCATCTATGAAAAAACAACACGGTAGCTTGTTATTTTAACCAATATATTGGGGGACCACTAATCCATTTCAACATGTGCACAGGGCGGCGGGGCATACCCAACCTCTAGGAGCCAAAGCTCTAAATGGCCAAAGCCCAAAGGGACCAAAGTCCAGGGAGAAAAAACTCCAAGATCAATTTTAGTGGCATCATAATAATTACAATATCCAATAATAATGAATTTGGGGTGGCAAACTTTCTAAAAGGTAGGAAAGGCTTATAAAAAGTTTAGGGTTCACCACCAAACATGATATATTGAATTCAAAAGGGAAACAAAATAACTCAACAAGTAAATTGAGAATCTAGTACCTCATTTTATTCAAGACTCAGTAGATGGAACAATCACCAAAAATGACTCCAAGAGCATAAAATCTACAAAGTATGGTACAATTTGATTATCATTTGGCTTGGAATCAATCTTTTTAGTTTAGTGTTTTCTTTCCCATCTATATCATCATAGTTTTCCCATTATCTCCCTTTCTAGGGTTTCTAGTGGATTTGCATATATAATTAATACTACTTGTTTATTCATCTTATACTATAGATTATCACTGCCTTATATTATTAATCACTTCCTTATTCACTCTTCTAAGGTTTTTGATATTGTTAGGTATGCATAAATATATATGCTTTGAAATCATATCCAGGATAAATTAGAATGTGGGATATTCTTTACGGTCCATACTAGAACTACTAATCAAATTGATTAATTATTAAATTACATGTTGTTGTGAATTACTTGAATGATCTATGATGGTATAATGTGTATACTAGAGATATGTACTTTAGAAAATGATCCATAAATCTGGATTGATACTATTGTTACAAAATATATATGGAAATAAGGTTATGATATCATCTAATAGATTCATACATATAACAACATTCATAGTAGATATATACATTCTTTTATGCATCTATAGTCATCTTAGTTACAAGATTTACATTAAGTATAGTTCGGCCATTTCTTACCAATAATTTGTTTAACTATGATGTACCTACTCATATGATCAATCTACTTAATATTTCAATTAACTATAGTTGTTGTTGTCATCCATATAACCTATTTCATACATTTAGAAGTAATGGCTTATACCTTCTACGTATTTGATGTATACAATTGCATTGAATTCAGTTTTACCCTAAATTATATGTTTCCAAACTCTTATCTAATTGATCGTTACTTTGTTATCTTGTAAAGTAAAGTTTAACCTCTCATTAGAAACTACTAATCTAATTAGCACTATAGAATAAAAAGAAACCTTACCTTGACAAATTCCTATTGATCACTGATTAAATCATGTTGAATACAGGTAAAAGACCTTGATCTCTCTACATCATTAGGCTTCTTCTAATGTCCTTGGACATAGTATAAATGATAAGGCAGTAGGAGTATAAGTAATTCTTGATTCTTGCACTAACATCATGCTATGGAAATTTGGCTAACCAACAATAAATTCTCAGGAGTTACCAGTATGTCGTTGTCAAATGTGGATAGGTCAGAGACCATTCGATAATTGGAAGAGGTGCAGTAGTCGGAATCTAAGAGGTTTCTAGGGGCAACCATAGGAACTAGTGGGAGATTCAAGTGGCTATTTTTGTTGAGGAAGGTTAAATAAGTGTTGATGATGTTTCTTTGTTTCTAGTATTCCTAGTGGTGATGAGTCCTTGCAAGTTGATCGGTTGCAGGGAAAGAAGCATACGATTGGTGCACAATCTGTGAAGGTTGCTGGTGAGACCCAACACTGGCTGGTGGCAAAGCAAGATCAGACGAAGGTGCATGGGTGCCAGTTTGTTGTTGTAGGTTGTAGGTGAAAAGTTGGCAATGCCTAAAATCCTAAAGATGCCTATTAATCAAGTCTATTGATCGTCGAAGTCAGTATCTTGCTTAGAACCAAGGATCATGGTAGGAGAAGGAAAAGAGGGGAAGAAGAACAGCCTAGGCTTGTTGTTCTCACATATGGTGTTGTATTAGGTGGGTTTGCGGAGGGGACAATCTATGGCAGGGCCAGAGGATGAAGGCAGGAAGAGAAAATGGGTCTGCAAATTCATGATGGTGGTCGACTAGTGATGATGTAGTGGCAAGGATCAAGATCGGAGGAAGAGGCACATATTCTAGTTTGTAGGCAGAAGAGCTATATGATACTCGGGTGGATTTTGTCATCCTCTGTCAAGACTACTAGGTGAGGCATTTACGGCGAGACAGCCTAGTGGAGGAGGGAGTCCCTTGATAGCTTATCTAGGTCGTCTGGGTGTTGGAGGCATGTTAGACCTATGTCAAGTTGGGCTCTGGGTCGACATACGGTGGTGGGGGCTTTGGCAGGTAGGTATATGACCAGAGCTAGTGGTAATCAGGTGTGCCTGTGATATGGAGGATGGTGCTCCATCAATTCTTGGTGGGTGTTGTCATAGGTGGTGGTGTTAGATATGTAGGCTTGTAGGGCACCAATGGAGTTTGGATCAGATCCAGGTTTGTGGTTGGATGAAGGAGGGGACGACGGTGGTGTTAGGTTTGGGGTTGAAGATGATGGTTTCCTTCCTCCTATTCAAGGGTTCCTGTCTATGTATAGAAATCAAGGGATGGGTCTTAAGGTGTCAAGGATGCTCTGTCGGTCACACGTACATAGGGTGACGGTGGTGGCATACTAGGGTTTTCTTAGCTTTTAGACCAACTATTAAGGGAATATGACAGTCTGCAAGGCCCATCAAATCGAGAGGGAGAGGATCACACTTCTATAACTTATAGTGTCATTGGGCATTACCTGAAGAGGGAGACACGATTTGAGGAAGAGAAACTCCTCTCTTTTAAAACCTAAGCACTAATTAGTAATAACTCCTAATTTAGTCATGATTTCCAATTTTTATAACGCCTAAATGGAAAATCCTATTGCCTTAAGGTTTTGACCATGCGAACAACTTTTATCAAACTAAGTTACAATAATACTAACTCTTCACCTTATGGCTCTAAACTATTTCATTTACTCATGAATTAGTAGTACTATTATTAGTGATATTTTTAATTAATTCTAGAGTCATTAGTTCTCTAATATAGAGTATTCAAACTAGGTAAGGTCCATTCAATATATTCATACTCGAGTCTTTTTCAATTTCCATTATTGATGCCAAAATGATTCACAAAATTAAATTGAGGGACTAGTTTGTAAATGTTTCTCAATTGTCGATAATGAACTCATTTGAACACAAAAACTTCAAAGGAGGAAAATAATGAGTGTTGAATGACAAGTAAATTTTATTGAAATAAAATAATAAGTCTTTTGATAAAGGAACAAGTTTAGGTCATGGAATATAATGAACTATAGCTCAAAAAAGACTTAGTAGAAAAATCTAGTATGTTACAGTCTGCATCACAACTACAACAAGGACCACCTAGTCACAACTTTCTATAACGGTCTCACTCAAGTCAAGAGAACTTTGTTAAATGCTTCCATATGAAGTAACTTCTTAGGAAAAAACAAACAAGACTATGAAAATCATCGAAAACATGGAAGCTCTATAGGTAGGGATGGATTTTGACAGAAGAGACAAAGATTCTACTACGAAAACATCTGAAGGACCTTCTATGCAATCAAAAGCTTTAGAAATTATCACTACCCAGATTCAAAAGATCACATGTCAAACAACTAAAAGACTCTAGAAGCATGGGCAAGAAATATGTTGAAAAAGTTATAAAATGTGTTACATGTGGCGAAGGAGGTCATGGAATTGATAACTACATCTACATGCAACCAGAACATAATGAAAATAGCAAAGAAGAAGAGACAAAGAATGTCTCTTATGAAAACTATAAAGACCATATCACCCTGGTTTCAATTATGGAAACAAACATGTTGTAGAAAACTCTCACCAGCTATGTGGAGCATCTAAACCACCACCATGATTTGGAAGAGGAGGTGGGCAAACTCAATATACCAAGACTACCACTTACCAACAAATTAGAAATAATTACCAAAGTCAAGGGCAAGGTCAAGGCCAATATCACAACAAGAGTACAAACTGACAAACCAAAATCAAAGCCAAACCAAGGGCGGCAACCAGCTAGATATGATGGCTCAACTGTTTGATTTTGCAAAGAGACAAGTGTCGATGAATGACCAGCTCACCCAAAGTGTCATCACTAACTCGAGTGTCTTAACCATGACGCAAACCCAAATGGCCGACATGCAGACATCAAAAATAGATTAACCAGCAACTCGCACAACTTTCTGAACTCATAAAGAATCCTCAAGGAAAGATCTTCTCCAACACAGAGACTGCGAAGATGGCTACTCTTCACTCAGGAAAAGTCATGGAAAGACAATAAGAAAAATTCACTAAGAAGGAGAAACTGGCACCAATCCACAACTTGAACCCACTATAGTAGAGGAGGAATTCGAGAAGGAAGAGTCCACAAAGAAGGAAAAGAGTAAAGAAAAATACCAGTAAAAGAAAAGTACAAAGACTAAGAAGTTAGATCCTACTAAATAAGTCTTCACACAAATATATCCCTACTCCCCAAGGGCTCCCTTTCCTTACAAGTTAATTAAAATGAAGACCCTTCCTTGCCACATGTAGAGCCCTATTAGACGTGGAAGAAGGGATTATTACTCTTCATGTCAGAAATGACCATATTGATTTTCATGTCTAGGATGCTATGAGAGGACCTTCTTTATTTGAGTTGATCTACTTCATGGATAGGTATATCTAGTACTGTGAAGAAGTACAAGAAGACAATGCCATTTTCGATCTGCTCATGCGAGCTTTCAACAACCCAGACCTCAGCATGGAGAATCCCGAAGTAGTAGAAATTTTGGATTATCTAAACCAACTACAGGAAGATTTCAGTGATGAAGAAGGTGTTGTGGAAACGACAAAGTATGCTTCACCGGAAAAAATGCTGGAAGAGAAAGTTGCACCAAAACCAAAACCTGAAGTATTCTTCAATGGAACAAATGATGAAAGAGAAAGTTGCACCCAAAACCAAAACATGAATTAAAGCAATTACCTGAAGGTTTGAAATATGAGTTTCTGGATAACAATGAAAGGAAACCCACTATTATAAACTCCACTCTAACATTATATCAAGAGGAGAAGTTGTTAAACAAACTTAAGCAACATAGAAAAGCACTTGGATACTTAGTAGAGGATATCAAGGGTCTAAAATCGACCCTCTGCATGCACCAAATAAACCTGGAAGACACTGCCAAGCATGTAGCTTAAACATTAACGAAGATAAATCAGATGCTCAAAGAGGTTATTAAGAAGGAGGTAATCAAGTTGCGAGATGCTGGAATCATATATCATGTAAGCAATACAATTGGGTCAGCCCAATTCATGTTGTACCCAAGAAATGGGGATGACTGTTGTAAAGGGGGGAAATGGAGATGAAGTGGCAACACAAACTGTGACAGGTTGGCATATGTGCATAGATTACTGGAAATTGAATGCAGCTATGAGTAAAGACCATTTCCCTTTACCCTTTATTGACCAGGTGTTGGAAAGGTTGGTGCATCATTCCTATTTTTATTTCTTAAACTGATATTTGAGAATTTACCAAGTGTTGATTCACCTAGATGATCAGGAGAAGACCACTTTCACATGTATCTATGGCGCCTACACCTTTCACGGAATGTCGTTTAGATTATGCAATGCACCTGCCACCTTCCAAAGATGTATGATTTTTATGTTCTTGATTTTCTAGAAGATATAATGGAAGTCTTTATGGATGATTTATCTATATATGGCACAGATTTTGATAAGTACCTAACAAATCTATCTCTAGTCTTACAATGGTGTGAAGAGAAACACTTAGTCTTGAATTGGGAGAAGTTCCATTTCATGGTACAAAATGGTATTGTGTTGGGACATAAAATTTCTGAGAAAGGAATAGAGGTTGACCTTAGTAAAATTGAAGTTGTATCCAAACTCCCACCCCCCAAAAATAGTAAAGGGGGTAAAAAGTTTTCTTGTTCATGTTGGGTATTATAGGAGATTTATTAAAGACTTATCAAAAATTGCCAAACCCATGTCTAGCCTCCTGGTGAAGGATGTTGAGTTTGATTTGATAGACAAGTGTCTTGAGGACTTTAATACCTTGAAGAACACCTTAATGACAGCCCCAATATTGCAAGTGCCAGATTGGGAGCTCCCTTTTGAAATCATGTGCGACGCCAGTGATTATGCTATTGTGTTTGTTCTTAGTCAAAGGAAGGATAACAAACATCACACAATCTATTACGCCAGTCAAACTCTCAATGAAGCCCAAGTCAATTACACCACCATGGAAAAAGAGATGTTGGCGATAGTGTTTGCTTTTGAAAAATTCAGATCTTACTTAATAGGATCAGAGGTGAGGTGTATACAGACTACGGAGCAATAATGTACCTAATGCAAAAGAAGAATACTAAGCCTAGAATGTTAAGATGGGATCTAATGCTTCAAGAATTGATCATAAGATCATTGAAAAGAAAAGAACAGAGAGCATGGTTGCAGACCACCTTTCATGTATTGTGATTATAGTGGAAGATCTATTACCGGTTAACGACAATTATGTCGATGAAGACCTGATGATGGCAAGTTTCGTTGAGCCAAACTTACCATGGTTTGTAGATATCTGCAATTATCTAGCGTGCCAGCAACTACCAACTAACATTACATATAATCAAAAGAAAAGTTTATTTTCTGATCTGAAGAATTACTACTGGGATGACCCACTCTTGTTTAAGAGATGTGTTAACAACCTGTACAGAAGGTGTATACCGGAGGAAGAAGTATCTCAAATCTTATAAGAATGTCATTCCTCATCTTATGGAGGGCACCTAGGAGGAGAGTGTACAGCAACAAAAGTCCTACAATCTGGATTCTACTGGCTTACCTTATTCAAGGATGCTCAAGCTTTCGTTAAAGCATGTAATGAATGCCAAAGAATAGGAAATATTTCAAGAAGAAATGAGATTCCAATGTCAGACTGGATTGAAGTAGAAAATTTTGATGTATGGGGCATTGACTACATGGGACCGTTCCCATCCTCAAGAGGAAATCAGTATATCTTGGTTGTTGTGGACTATGCTTCAAAATGGGTAGAGGTTGTTTCTACCCAAACCTTTGACTCAAAGGAAGTGATTAAGCTTTTTGAGAAAACTATCTTTCTGAGATTCAGTGCCCCATGCCCCATCATAAGGGATCCCACTTTGGGGAGAGATAGTTTGAAGCTCTATTGAAAAAATATGGAGTCAAGCATAAGGTGGCAACACCTTATCACTCAGAGACGTCAAGACAAGTGGAGGTATCAAATAGATAAATAGAGAAAATCTTGGAGAAAATAGTTAGCAGAACAAGGAAAGATGTATCCATGAAACTCGATGACGCACTATGGGCCTACCATCTACATACAACACACCAATAGGGACCACTCGCTATATACTTATATATGGAAAGTCTTGCCACTTTTAGTGGAATTATAACACAAGGCCTTTTGGGCCATCAAATTTCTGAATATTGACTTGAACCAAGTAGGAAAGAAAAGATTTTTGTAATTGCAAGATCTAGAGGAACTTAAATTACAAGCTTACGAAAATTCCTGCATTCACAAGCAGAGAACCAAGGTTTGGCATGATGCCCACCTAAAAATCATGGATGTGTCTGAAGGGACAAGGTTCTTATGTTCAATTCTACTATCATGTTGTTCCTAGGAAAACTCAGGTCCAGATGGTCTGGCGCATTCTTTGTTGTGAAAATCTATCCATATGGAAGGATGGAAATTACTAGTGAAAAGAGGGTTGCTTTCAAAGTAAACGGGCATAGAGTAAAAAGGTATTATGAAGATGAGGACTTTGTGAGTAGGTCACAACTCCCCTTGGAAGACACCAGCCTAATCCACCTAAAGAACAGTGAGGGGCCAGACATGAGGGTCAAACTAAAGACTATAAATTAGACCTTCTTGGGAGGAAACCCAAGTGCTTTTCATAACTCTTTAAATTTACAATTCCTTTCTATTTCTGTTTCAGGACAATCTTTCTACTTACATCCTTAGCTCTTACCTTAATGGTGAGTTACCTTTAATAATTAGCCCTCTATATATTTAGTATCCAATTCTAGACATCTAATTTAGATTAATTAATACCCTAGTGTTCTATTGCATGAAAAGTTTCTTATAGCTGCACACTTTAGCTGTTGCAAAAGATAAGTAAAAGTTCAGCAGTCATAAAAGACAAGAAGAGTTTCAACGACCACTGAGGCTGTTGTTCACTAGTGACTTAATAGAAATCTCTAACACTAGAAACCATAAAGGATTAAAACCCTTTGTGACTGCTAGACTTTTCTACCAAAGGTATAAAAGTTTCGCTCACTTTCTCTCTCTCCCCTTTCTACTTTTGGTGGTTTAGCGGAACCCTAGCAAGTTGCAAAAAAATGAAGAGGATGAAGGTGAAGGGAGATGAATCTGAGTCGGCAGTGACCCTATCAACATTGCCTCCATTGATCAAGACCTCCTAGCAACAACATCACTACTGATGATTGCTTGCTTTCTTTCTCCTTCCCCTTTCCTCCAACCTAAGGTAAACCCTTTCACCCACCTTTTCTCCACTCTATCCTTGTGCACCACCACCTAATGATTTTAGAGGGTTTCTTCATCCCACTGCTTGATGTTTTCATTCTTGACCATATCCATCGTCACGCATGCAATCGCACATTGTCTGCAAATCATCACAGTATAGGGTCTTTCAAAATGGCCACCGTCTACGTCTTGAATGGACGAATATAGTTGTGGAATACCATCTATGCGACTACAAGGCCCTAGGCTGCTCAAAGGTCATTGGGGATCATGTGATCCTAGAAACTGATGGGTTTTTCTAACACAACCCTTTCTTACCCTCTTTCCCTTCCTCGATCACTTAGGTTTTCTTCAAACTATAAACGTCCATTAGAATGTTGAGACCATTTGATAACTGATAATATGCCCCTCCCCCTTAGCGACCGCAACAAATTCACCACCTACTTCTAGTTTTTGTTTTCGACAAAAAATCATGTTACTATAAAACTAAAAACTTTAGGTATAAGAGTGCCTCAAAATAAAACTAGATCTATGTGCCTCCACGCAGGAAGAGCACATCAAATCAGAGCCAAGAAAAACACCTCAGATATCTAAAAACTAAGAGCATCATAGAGACCTATCAGGAAGAATAGAATTAGAAAAGAAGAAGAAGATCACACAAAAACATTAACCACACCCAGAAAAATATATATGTGATGCTCCTAGCTAATTTACTAGAGACCATTCACCAGATACATCTTAATCCTGCAACTTGAGTTGGCTGATAGATGAGAGATGCACAAGGAGCTAATGAGAATTGCATGACCTGCCACATCTTGCAATCTCCCTGGAGATAAGTGAACTGCCACTTGTAACCCAGCTCCATACAGAATAGGTAACTATTCAGGTGACATAATCAGACTAAAAGAGCCCCATCCAGGACATACCTAGGTCTTTAGCATCCAGCCATCGTCAATCCAAGAACACTGACAGTCTGCACACCCACATAGTTTTGTTGCACGAAGAGAGTCCAACCAGCCACTTACAGACCAGGCTAATCAACAAAGAGCAAGCTCACTTCAATCTGGGTATTACACCTATTTAGAAACCAGCACACCCATCCACGGAAGGTTCATAAAAGGGATTCTAAATAGACCCAAAGAAGTCTATCATGGGAATCTCTTCGGTTTCAGTCCCAGGCTAGAAACAGCCGTCTAGGATTTGGGATAGATCCCAGATCAGCAGCATCTCGAGGAGACTTCAACAGCCATGACACAAGCTAACCACACCTGAGCGAGGCAGAGAGATGATGAGATCCTCTTGGTGACGCTTTGAACTCCCTTCACTACCTTAATCTCACCCACAAATTGTAAAGAAGTGAAACTAGGAGCCACCTTTACAATCAACATGATCTCTCTAACTGGCTATGGCAGCGCAGCAGCAGCTTGTCGAAGCTTCAAGATGAATATCGCAAGATCATATGTGGAAACATAGACCAAAGAAGAGAACAGCCCTTTCGAGCCACTTGAACCTACCTGCTCTGTGTGCACAGAGCATTTAAACGAACACCCTAAACCTCCAAAGGAGGAACTGGTGTCAACGACCATGGCCAGGGCCATCCTCATGTGATCGAGATCCGGAGGCGCCAGGACCCAGAAGGGGGTGTCGCCAATGCACCGTTGGGGGAGCCCCACCAAGCAAGTTGGAGAAGACCCGACCCAGTTGGAAGAAGGAAAGGGGATAATCATCAGCCTCAGAGGGGGAGGAGAAGGATCCTGTAAAGGAGTAACCCCCTTCACCTGCGATGACGCAGTACCGACCAGTTACAAATCCATATGGAAGCGCCTTCTCCCTCCATCACTCTTGAACAGAGAGGAGCCGATGTAATCAGATGCGAACCTCGGAGCTGAATCTGGCTCCATGCTGTGTGTCATGTCGCCTCTCGACCCACACAGCCGAGGGAGAGATCTAGTAATTCCCCTTCCTCCAGGTCAGCCGAGAGGAATCCCCCAGCCACAACTTAACTCCAGGAATTCGCACCAAACTTCAATTGGACCTCATCGAGGCTGTGTGGTAGCCCGGAAGAGGAAGACACCAAGGAAGCACTCCCTCCCCCCAGTGGCGGCCACTGGGAGCCCTAGAGAGAAGGGAGAGCGGGTGACCTAGAGAGAATCTTCAAATGCATTGAGCTTACCACCTACTTCTAGTTGCAGGAGGGATATTTCTATAATGTTGATTTTGAATTCATAAATCTTTCCTATTTAATTTGCATGAATCTTCCCACCCACCCCCCGCTTAGTCAATTAGTTCAGGGGTTGGGGAGCATAGGTACCCAACTGATCAAATTAACTTCTATACAAACTGCAAAATTTTGTTAGCAACTTCAGACTCCTGGCATAGGCAGATAACCTCACTCACAGGATTGGAAGAAGAAATCCAAGAAATTGATACATATTTGGAAAAGCATCTCAAACTACCAGAGACAAATAAGATACAACTACCATTACAGATAGAATTCTACGAAGTACTATTGGGACACGAACATTCTAAACCTTAGGACGAGTCATAAATCACTCAGGCTACAAATACTTCAGAGTACCAGCCATCGGAGGAAGAAGTCAGGCTACAAGAAAGTAGAAAGCATCAGACCTAGGGGAAGAGACATTGAAAAAGAAGAAGTCAGCAATTATAACTAGGTCCAAAGCTCAGACGCCAAAGGAAGTAAGAAAACCAGCAGGCATACTGGTAGATTTGATAAAGTAGTTACATTTGAGGACCAAGAAGCAACATTTGAACCTAGAGATAAGGAACACTAGGTGATGTAAAAATTGTTAAAAATAGCAAAGCAATTCAAACCAACAAGGTACATGGATCATGCCAACTTCAGGAAGTTAGGGCTCTACAAACAAGTCACTGAATTCGTGTGGGGGCGGGCAAATTTAAGTGTCATGTGTCTGGCGGGTCATAACTCCTAAACAAAACTCATAGTAGAATTCATGTCCTCACTCATAAAGATTCTTTTCAAAGATAAGGAGAAGAATGAAGCAAGGGGGAGTACAAACTACAAGTAAGAATAGGAGGAAAGGGTCAATATATTACTAAAAGATTTTTGAAGCATTGTTCACCGATACTAACAATGAAGCTAAAGCCTATCAAGAGGAAAAAGGTGATAAAGATATTGTTGGGTTCAGTAGCCACAGGATGTAGGAGAGTCTGACTGGGGAAGATAAACACAGCCCTGGGAAGTCAAAGGCAACTCAAATAACTTCCTATTTCATTAGAGTAATATAGAAAGTCCGTGCTAACACTATGTTCATCCAATTAGAAATAGGAAGTGTATCAAGGGGGAACTTTTCCTAGTCTTCTCGATGATAGAGAAAAGACCAGTCAACATTGGATGATTATTGATTGACAAACTATCCAAGCAGTTGATCAAGACATCAAATAGAGGATGAGGGATTACTACATGGGTGGTCAAATTACACTAATTGTGATATTCTTTCTAGATGCTAAGAAGCTAAGTAAGCATGATTTGACCAAAGGTTACACAAAAATTGATATCAAATACCTGATAATAGTAGGAATGATGGTGCACAAAGGTGAGCAGTTTTTCTATAGGCAAGGCAACTCCAAATTGTTACTCACCCTCCCAAAAATGGCATATTATGACGTCAATAAATAGTGACCAAACATGGAGGAAGTAGACAAAATTCTATCTAGATGTATGAGGAGACCTACAGACCCACAGTCACCTGCTAGCATCAAATAGGAAGAGGAACAAGTGCAAGAAATAGAGCAACAAAGGCTAAAGAAAAGAAAGAAACTTGCAACTACAGCCTCAGTGATTCAGCCACCTCCAGCTCAATCAAACAATAATGATACTATAAAGAAACCATCCTTCATAGAGAAACCACACTACATTGATAGAAAATTCAATGTTGCATCACCCCCCCTCAGTGCACAAGCAAAGCACCATAAGTAACAATTGTTGAGATGTGTAACCAACCAAGTGTTCCTACGAACACAAGAGACATAATAGAAGTTGCAGAAGACCTAATCAACCACCCTGAGAACTCATGAATACTGACGCCCCCTGTAAGTGAAGTAGCACCAGAAATGCCAGTTCATGAGGTAGATGTTCAGCCAGAGCCATCAAAGGTTGAACAAGTACAGCATACAAAATGCAAAGGCACACGGGAGGAAACCACGCATCAAGCAAACCAAGACCTGCCAGCCTCTCCTTGATGAGAACCCATTGTTGCAGCATCAACTCTTCAGACAACACCAAAAACAACCACAAGACAACAATAAGGATAGCAACAATGAAGCTTGACATTTGGGGAAGAATTGGGACGTCCTTCGATGCTCTCTTTCCATAAGTACACAATTCCTCTTCACAAGCACATTTATATTCTGCTAGCCTACAAGCGCTAACAATGTAGATAATGAATATAGACGAGAGGATTTTAGATCTCCCAGAATTCATAAAAAACGTCCTCCTCAGGCTATGTGATATGATGCAAGAAATCACAAAATGTCTACAGAGATGGTGGATCTCAGGAAGGAAAGAGAAATTATATGTGCTAAGAAAGAAATGATGGGCACGGGTTATGAAGAAGCTATGAAGGAACTAGAAGAGGAGCGCAAATAGATGGAGGAATGGCGAGCTAGGTCAGCATCAAGACAATGATTCAGTCCTTTGTCGTTGCATGTGTCCTCTAGTCCCTTCAACACCGACAACCACAAAAAATGAAGAGGCCTCCAGCGTGCCCCCACCACAAACAAATGAACGATCCCAACTACAAGAGCAACAACTTTTTGAAATACCTCCTGAAGTCACCAACAATGTTGTGGCATTGGAGTTTGACTTAAACTCCTCACCCACAGTAGACAATCCTCTTGAGGATATTCCAACTGATGCCAACCCACCTCAACCAGGAAAAGACTTTGGTTCTACAAATGACAGGATTCTACATGAATTAAACATATATGTATACGTCTGTGACATGTACCTAAATTTTGATGAGCACAATGAGAGTCATGATGAGATCTATGATGGAAAAATGGCTACCATACTAGTGGCACTCAACGAGGCAGCACTTGAAACACCATCGGATGCAAATCCGTTTATAGAAGAGCATGTTAACATAGTTGCAGTTGAAAATAAAGTAGAAATAGGCCCAAGTAAGACTATTGAAGGTCATGCTCCCAACTCTCTACCCACCACAACTATCACAGCCCCACCTGTGCAAATAAGTGGTGAGGGGACATTAGATGATGATGAAAGTGGTCTAGCATCATTTTTCGTCGGTGCATAGGAAAGGGAATGAAAACCATCTATAGAATATTATAAAATAGTTGCAGACCTCTGTTTCCATGCAAGTTGGTTGAAATGGACGTGTCAACAGTTTCCAAAATAATATATAGAGATGTCCATGTCCTGGCTGATATAACGATGAAAACCTATGAGGTATAGATATTGTTTACCACAATAAAGGGAGACCGTTGAATAGGGAACATTTCAGAGGGATGTTCTTGACATGTGCATAAATGTCTATTTAAGGTGCTCTATGCAACACTTTTGGAAGAATTCTTTCACCCTGATAAAGTATATCCAGTGTTCAAAGGCACCACACAACTATCTAGGTATCTATATGAAGAAAAATATAACTCTGAATCTATGAAAAAAATGCAGACTACAGTCACAAGGGTAGAAACTAAATTTGTTACCTTGCCCATAAGGACAGTTAAACATTGGGCGCTAATGGTAGTAAATATTTATGAGCACCGGACTACCATATACAACTATTGTGATTCTAAGATGCAAAGCACATCACTAATTTTCAAAAACAAGGAGGCATGTGACATGTTGAAGGTACCTATTTTCCTTCAACGTGCTATACAAGCAGAAGACCATCGCCACAAATCAAATTGGAAGAAATTCACAATCTCCACCAAGGTCCCTCAAGAACAACAAAGATCAGGGGACTGCACCTTTATAGTGCTCAGAATGATGGAAGTGATAAATAAAGGCATTCCTATAGAATACCTTCTTCTTGAAGACTTACATGGGTTGAGAGGCACATATGCTATGGACATCATCTACGATTGCCGCTTTTTCAATGATCCAGCAATGCCTCCTGATGTAGTGCCACATAGACTGCACATTGAGGTCCTGCTACCTGAGAAGAAGTCATGGAGAGAACAATAAGGACATTATGGCTCAAACCATATGAACCAACCTAAGCATCGACATGGAAGGCAAGTTGGGAATTAATGCAAGATGGCAAGCATGGAGCACAGACTATCCCTTAGGAAAAGATAGTTGATGAAAAATTGATGGCCAAGTTTGAAAACGAAGGTGAGAAAAGATCAATCGTTAATCAACCAGAAGAAGGAGAACTTAATTAGGATGTACCACTAAAGATATGACCAAATGGGCCAGTAGGACTGATTGAGCCCTCAATTCTTGATTTTGACATATGGGCTTGTGAAGACCTTTCCTGGGAATCACAACTGCTCATTATGAACAAGTTCAAGGAAGAAGATAATCATGGAGATGTTATCTTCGAATGAGAAGGCATTTGTGTTCTTAAAGATGACCTTTGGGACACGCTAAAGACGGGAGGATACCTAGTTTTAAGCATGATGTATGCATATCAATCACTGCTAGGAAATCATATGGCCAATATACACATGGCCTAGTTCTTGCTCGTCAATGATATATTAAAGAACAAGGATTCTGGAGAAAAGGAACATCTATGGCTTTGTTTGATGAATTGCCTCCCTAATTTCATTTTCCTACCCATCCTCCATGATAATCATTGGACACTTTTAGTGGTGAATATCAAGGAAAAAATTGTGGATAACAGCTCTGATTCGGCCTTTGCATTGAACAAATATACAAACATGACTACACCGAAGACACCAACTGAGAAAAAGCTATAACTTGCACGAAAGAAATAGTCAACATGATCCTCCAGTTTGGGATGGGGTATAAACATATAAAAAATAAAGACTTCAAGAAGACGCAATTCTGCCACAGAAGCCCCCAACAAATCCCTAAATCAAATGATTGTGTCTTCTATTGTCTATAATGTATGTGCATCATAGCTTTAAAAGATGTGAAAGTATAAAGCCTACCACACGAACGATACCATGCACTTGGAGGAGATATGTTGAAGTTTTGTTGCAGTCAAAATGAACAATCCATGAACTGCCTCAACATAAATAACTCAGCCTGTGTAATTCTACTCTTCTTCTATGATACTCTGAGAAGGAGTGTGTGATAAGTTTGGGGGGTCTATAAACGGGCATGAGAGGTACTTATCTGTAAGCTTCCTCCATTTTAGTTTCAATGTACCCGTTTAAATTATTGTTCATCTAACTCAATTTTACTCAAATTTTGAAATTTAATCTGCCTAAGTGGATAGTTTTGACTCAATATCTCTCCATGTATATATATCCTTGTGCAAAAAATTCATGAATAGGTAGATTAAAAAGGTAAATTCTTGAATATGATCTTTCATAATAGTATCGTAACTCCAGCTCTTAGACTTTCTTGTCTTCAAGCTAACTCTTAGCATAATTACTTTAAGAATGACAAATTTGGGTTACTTAATCTACCTAAAAACTTGAGTGTGATAATGTTTTAATGTCAGCCTCACCTCAAAATAATGTAGAACACAAGGATGCTTGTTCCCCAGGGTAAAACATTGAAGCAAGGAGGAATCAGTCTAATACACCCCTGATTGATCATCATGTTTCAAAATAAAGGTAGGAAAGTGCATAACCCTGGTAGGGAGGAAACAACTATGCCATCTAGTGCAAAACTCCCAACTTTGGGATCAAAAGAGGCATGGCATCCCAAATATTTCCCAAAAATCCTTTTATCCCAAAGCCTATGAGCATGAATAAAAGCTGAGAGGAATAAAAATATGAGAGCTGTGTCTGGAAAGATGTTGAAAGACTTTTCCCGACCAGCGTATAACTTCACTTAGGAATACAGATTTGACACTCAGTAGTGGAGTCTAGAAGCCAACAGTTATACACCTACATTTCAAAGGAGACCTCACATAACCACCTGACTCTACATCAAGGCCAATTTGGGCACATTGTAACATGTTGTTAATAAAAAGACATTTTGATGTCTAAGTGGAAGATCCATGTGTTTAATAGCTTAATTTAGAGTTTTGATATATTAATGAGCATTAATGGACTTAGAAACCCTAATCTAGGTGGCAATGGTTTCTAAAGTGATATATTTCAAAATTCATTATATGAAAGCAATACTAGGATAATCCTAAGCCTATTAGGTGATAGGAAGATGTTAATATGATTAAGTTGGATAATTAGGGTTTTGAACCTAGAATTGTTGTTTTAGGGTTTTGTTGATATAAAAGAGGAAAGTTGAAAATAGATCTAAAGGAACCCTAATGAAACCCTAATTCGGATTAGAAACCCTAGAAAGTAATTCCAAGTCAATAAAATAAGTCCTTGATGAGTATGTAGTAAATAGGTTGTACATGCTTTTCAAGATTATGTTCTTTTGTGTGGTTGGCTTTCTTGCTTGCTTGCTTGGATTTCCTGATTGGATTGGAGTGTGCTTATTTCGTATGAAATCTCCAAATTAGGCATGTGGTTAATTATGAGTACACGCTTTAGTTTCCCGGTGCTTTCCTGATGTTTTATCAATTGCAATGGAATTAAACTATTTGGATGATTTTATTTTTGCAATCTTTCAAGTGAATATGATTATCACAATCTAAGTACATATACGACTTTCTCGAACCTACATACCATCTATGGATGTAAGATAAGAGACCAAGCCCCAGAGGGAAGTTCTGAAGTGGTCAAGCCCCGTAGGGAAGACTACAGGGTACCCAGAGAGGTGACCCCAGGTACCAAGCTCAGGATGGAAAAGGTAGCCTTCAAGTCACTTGCAAGGACTTAACCCTAGAGAGGGTATCCTAGAGGATGAGTAAAAGCGGTTGAGAAGTCATATTGAAAACTGTAATCTTGCATTGTTAACAACTATTTGATGTGATTATGTTGTTAGAATATATGTGTAATGTTTTGGTTGTCACCACATACGGGTATATTCATTTATACTGACTGACGTTTTTTTTGTCAGCATTTTAGGATTATCTAAAATTGGACAACCAGTAAAGTGGAACTGGTGAAGATTAAAGTTAATTCATAAAGGAGGATTTAGATAGTTAGAATTCTACTGAGGGTAGAAGTTTCAGTTTCCCACTTTTGAAAGTTATGTGAAAAGTACATTTTTATTCTAGGTTTAAGTTTAGTCCTTTGTAAAATCTATTAATTATTTTTTATTATTTGCAAAACCATTGATCCTGCTTTTGGGATAGCGTCTTTGACTTCTTGGTCTTCCTTAATTGGGGTTACCAGGAAGTGGGCTCTGTATAAGTCATTATAAAATTTCCAAAGTGAACAGCTTGCGACCGAAGTACAGTTCAATCTAGAGGTACTTTGGTTGAAGTACAATTCGATCAAGGAAACATTTGCTAAAATAATTTTGAGCGCTCCATTAATTGTTGTTATTAATTCTTTTATTAGTCTACTAGCTAGTTTGATTCTAATTGCTTCCAAAACTCCCCTAATAGCCATACTAAGTATTACTAAGTATTTCCTATAAGTATGATAGCCCCATGGACACCCAAAACACACTTGAGCACTTCATTACTTGCGTAATGAAAGCTTGAACCAAATCCTATTAGCTACAATATTCAAGTGCCCTATTCCACCATTCAAATCATGTTCTAACTATATTGGAAGTGACTCATGCCCTTGATATAGGATACTTGTATATTGTAAGCATTGGCATCCTCTTTCCCTCTCCAATCTTGTTCAAAAACATTGTTCAAGTGTTCTTTGACTACTTCTTGCGAGAAGGATGTCTGAGGACTTGCTAGAGAAGAAGGAATCTTCTCATCATTTCTCTTCAAAGTTGTTAAAGAAGAGGTGAAGGTTTGGTTCTCTTCCTTGATCATGAAAGAAGATGATAACAATTATACTTTGTATTGTTCCTTGTGAGTTTATTAAAAGTTGATTGTTACAAATCCTGGTTGAGAACAACTTGGTAGTGGACCAACATCATTTGATAGAACCACTCTAAATCTTTGCCTCTTGTGGTTGATTGCTTATTTATTTTTTCTTTAACAAATACTTTAATAAATTATTCAACTGATAGATCTATTCAGGCCCCCTCTATATCTAACAATTGGAGTCAGAGCATGCCTTCAAGGAATCTTAACGCTTTATTGAAGAATATAGTAAACTACAAACTATTATCACTAGAATTATGCAAAGAAACAAAAATCTTGAAAGCATTATTAATTAATCTTATAAGAAAGTTTGCCGAAGAGGTTTGGGATATGTGCCAAGAAACAAAAGCACACATGTACCTAAGAATAAAATCATATATGTGCTTAAAAACAAAGTGATTGATTTTTATAATATTGTAACAAAAGATCAAATACCATTTATGACATGTCATTATTGTCAACGCCTTAGAAACTACTATTTACATGTTATTATCACAAGAAGGGACCCATTTATGTGGTTTGAGTTTCTAAAACCTTAAACTTAAATTAAGTTGAGGATACACTTGAGATTGATCGGCACTTAAATTTATATTGCTTTATGTCTTTTTTCTCAAGTCATATATAAATTTACTTTGCTTATATATTATTTTTGTCTGGGAAGTTCACATTTTTTATGACTCCCACAGATTGCATCTCGGTCGACAAATTTTTCAACTGAGGGGCCCTCTGGTCAAGAGACAAATTGACCGAAAATAAGTATGTAAATAAATTTTCTATAAAATTAAAATATTGTATGCATGTTTGTTTATTATATATAACCAACAAGGTCTCCACTTGGGTACTAAAGATCTCTTATTTGTAGGATTGGGTGGTTAATAGTGGTTTCTTTAAGCACAAGAATGAAAATAAGAATGCCTTAAACAAACTAAAAAGAAAAGAAATAGATATGTTACCTTTGGCGACAATGGCAAAGGTATCGTCATCAGAATTGGTAATATTGGAATAAATCTCTCTATTAAAAATGTGCTTTGAGATGATGGTTTGCATTAGAATCTACTTAGCGTTAGCCAACTTTATGATAGTAGATATGATGTCTTCTTTAACAAATTTGCGACAAACTACTTGATGAAAACACTAGTAATGTCATCTATAAAGGAAAAATGAATAGAAAATCCATACATACTTAGGCCTAAATCCATTAAATATATTTAAGGAAAATGTCGTATTGCTATTATGATACTCAAACTCTATGGCATAGAAGACTAGGACATGCTAGTTTTCATATAATAAAGAAATCGATAAAACATGATTTAGTCTATGGCTTACCTAAAATTTCTTTTGATAAAACTAAAAAGTGTGAACCATGTCCCTTAAGTAAACAAGTCAAAACTTCTTTCAAAAGTAAATCTATGCTTGGTACTATTCTTGAAGTTATTCATATGGATTTGTTTGGTCCCATGCAGACTCAATCAATAGGTGGTAAAATTTATTGCTTTGTGATTGTTGATGATTATATTATATATGCATGGTTTCATTTTCTTTATGGAAAAGATTGTATTATTGAAATCTTTATAAAGTTTTGTTTTGAAGTAGAAAATTAACTTCAAAAAAAATCTACTCTATTAGAAGTGACCATGGTAGAGAAATTGAAAATCATGTATTTGAAGAATTGTGTTCATCTAATGGTTATAGCAATAATTCTCTACTCCTTGTACGACTCAACAAAATGGTACAGTTGAAGAATAAATTGATGTTTAATAGAAATGGCTAGAATCCTACTTTTAGAACAGAATACTCCTAAACCTTTTTGGGTTGAAGCCGTAAACACTTCTTGTTATGATTGAAGTCATATTTTAATTCACCCACATATTAAAAGACTTCTTATGAATTACTTTTCTCTAAAAAGCACAAATTTGATTATTTTCATACTTGTGGACCACCTTATTATATTCTTAACATTAAGGATGATAGACTAATCCACAAAAAAGGTTTCTTTTTAGGATATTCTACAAAAAGTAAAGCTTATAGAATTTACATTATTATCTCTAAAAAGGTAGAAGAACCAATTCTCATAAAAAAAAATTGAGACCCTAGTCGATAATAACTCAGATAATGACATATATTCTACAACTAAAATATTACCTTTTCCAATGAAAGATAATAACAATGTTGAAATTGAACAACCACAAGAACAAATTGTGGACACATCACACCAACACCAAAATGAATTAAAGATCATCTATAGAAGCTTATTATTGGAAATTTTTCTAACAAAGTAAAAACAAGATCATCTCTTCAAGATGAAGCATATATAGTTTTTGTCTCAATTATTGAACCTAAGAAAGTGGATGCAACTCATAATGATGATTATTAGCTTATAACAATGCAAGAAGAACTAAACCAATTCACTAAAAATTATTTGTGGGATTTGGTTTCAAGACCCAAAGATAAAACAATTATTGGAACAAAATGGGTTTTTTTTAATAAACTTTATGAAGTTGGGGAAGTTATTAGAAATAAAGCAAGATTAAATGATCAATGGTATAATCAACAAGAAGTAATAGATTTTGATGAAACATATTCACTGGTAGCTATAATTGAATCAATTAGAATGCTTTTAGCCCTAGATGCACATCAAAACATCAAACTATTTAAAATGGATGCAAGAAGTGTCTTTTTAAATGGAATAATTGAAGAAGAAGTATATGTTGCTCAACCTACCAATTTTGAATTAAATCATATTGATCATGTTTATAAACTTAAGAATGTTTTATATTGTTTAAAACAAGCTCCACAAAATAGGTATGATCATCTTCAAAATTTCCTATTTCAAAATGGGTTCTCTATTGGTAAATAGATTCTACTCTATTTATCAAAAATTATGATTCAAATTTTCATATTATTCAAATATATGTATATGATGTTATCTTTAGTGCATCTCAAGAATTTCTTTGCATTCAATTTAGTGATATCGTGCAACATGAATTTAAAAGGAGCCTAGTGTGTGAATTAACCTTTTTCTTAGAATTTCAAATAACAAACTCCATATGGTTCTTTCTAAAAATCAAGAAAAATATATGAAATAAATTCTAAAGTGCTTTAACGTATGCAATTGCAAACATGCTTCAACTCCCATGACAACGTCTACTAAAATTGATAAATATGGGGAAGGTGAGCCTATTGACAATTATTTGCATTAATTTATAATTAGAAATTTATTATACTTAACTACCTCTCATCCGTATATCACGTCATATGTTGGTTTATGTGCTAGATCTCCATCTAATCATATGAAATCACATCTAGTTTCTTTCAAGAGCATTCTAAGATATTTGGCTGCCACGATAAATTATGGAATTCGATGTCCTAAAGATAAATCTTTTGATCTTCAAGCTTATATTGATGATAGTTATGTGGGTTTTCATCTCGATCAAAAAGGTACTAGTGTGTGTTGTTTATTACTTGGAAAAGTTTTGTTTTATGGTTTAGTAAGAAACAAAATATTATTCATATATCTATCACCCAAGTTGAATGCATGGTTGTTGGTAGTTGTTGTGCACAAGTTCTTTGGATGCAACAAGTATTACATGATTTTGGTTTTTCTCTATCTGTGACTCTCATTTTATGTGATAATATGAGTGCCAATAGCTTATCTCATAATCCCATTTTACATAGTCAAGACAAACATATTGAAGTTCGACATCATTTTCTTCTAGATCATATTGCTAAAACTAATATATATCTTCATAATGTTGATAGCAAAAATCAAATCCTAAACAACTTGCTTTAAAATAATTTTAGGTAATTTGAAATAAATTAAGCATTGTTCTTCTTGAAGATGTGTATTTTGATCATTTTCTATTGCAAATTAAATTATTTTTTAAATTTGATCAAAATTTTATTTTTGGTTCAAATGCATTTTTACTGTCATATGCAATTTATTTCATAGATTAGTTCTTTTTACTGTCTAAAACTGGCCTAAAGAATTTGTCTCAAAATAATGTTTAGAAATAAATTGAACTCTCGGTTGAATTGTTGATCAACACAAAAGAGGAACTCTTAGTCGATCAATTGTCTGACTGAGAAGTCCCTCGGTCGACAACTAGATCGACCTAGAATTCCCATGATCGATAATTTATTTGAACAGATTAAACCACTTTCTCAGTTTATGCTCCCTTCGACTGAAATTAGCCATTATTTTACAATGGGCACCTAGATCGAACTATAGTTTTACTAAGAATCAGTTTGTTGCATATATAAAGTTTCCAACTTAGTCATTTTTTCCACAACAACCTTTGTTGTCACCTTCTTCTCTACTTGGGAGGTTTCTAGTGAATCCTCTTAATTATTTTAGGTTTCTTTCTACTGTCAAACTCTTTTCTACTCATTCTCTACATTATAATAAGCCTTCTTCTTCATTCTTCCACCAAAATCTTCAAATGGCATCATCTTCTCACAATGGGAGTAAGAAGAAACTTTGTAACAAGAAGACAGTTGGCCAACTGTTTCTCATTGACCATATTAGCTTCATCAACTGCACTACGTCGATAAAATCCTTGAATTATCTTCAAAGACACCTCTACCTTGATGGATGGTGGATGTTGATTCTTTTTCAAGGGTGCTTGATCGGGGTAAACTCTTCAAATTTCAATACCTTCAAGATTTTTGCCCCAATGGGATCGCTCATGGCCTTCTAGAGTCGTCAATCAATTCTATGACAGCCTAGTTTGCTTAGACAATGACCCATATTCTTTTAGTTCCATGGTCAATGGTTTCTCCTTTCAATTTGATGAAAATGATATTCACACTTTACTTTCCATACGAAAAAATTATTTCAGCAATTATATTGACCTCACTAGCAAAAATTTCTTTAATATCTTTTGAGAATATTTAGATGAAAATATATCTCTCACATCTATTAAAAAGTTTATTATTCTTCATGGTGCCCCTATCATGAGACAAGAGTTACCCTCTATGTCTCTTCTTTATCCCAAGAATCCTAAATTATCAATCTTATGATTAGCACAACATTGTGCCTCGAGCTAAAAAAACTAAATTCCTACAATTTCATATATATCTTATCTTTTCTATCCTTAAAAAAAATCGCATAAAGTTTATTAAAATCCTCTACCATGAGATTCTTAATTTCAAAGGATCCCCTCCTTTTACTAACTTTATGTGTCAAATCATTGAGCATTCCTTTGGACAAACTCTCTCAGATTTAGAATATATTCATGACCGTGTTTTCCAAAGAATTAATCTAAACATTTATGAGAAAATGGGAATTGATTTTGGTCACAAATGGTTTTGAAATGAATATATGTTCCACAAAATCCCACTCCTCCACCTCCTTCTTATTGCACCCATGAAAATGATTTTGCATATTTCAAAGGGGTTGCTTATTAGATTGGTAGACAATGAACTACCAACATCATGCCATGATAGTAATGAACGCATGCAAGACTTAACTCCTAAAGACCCAGATAATTGTCCTTCTCATCTTTATCCTGGTAGTGTACCTCCCTACAATTCAAACATTAACTATTCCCAACCACCTGCACCACTATCTAACCTTCACATAAACAATCCTCAGAGGAAAAACTTCAAGATATAGCTATCCTCTTCAACTTTTCTAGGGTGGCCAATTATTAAAGCTTATTCCTTAACCACTACAAAGGCCTTGAATTTGGAAATCTTTTTCAATACTATGATGTTGTTTCTTTCACAGGACATGATCCTAAAAAGGGTTATATTCTTAGTCTCATTGGGAATATGTAAAAGTTCTTTGGGATTTAAGTCATTTGATTATTCATGTATTTCATTCTAAGCATTGTAACTTTGTTTAACCTTATAATAGAATGAACTAGATGATGGATTAGTTTGCCTCCCTATATAATGCTTGAGCTTATTGTGGCTAAATTTGATATTTCCATCTTTCAACATTAATTTTGAATACTATTATTAAGAAGAAGCATTATATTAAGGGGGTATCATTTTTAGGGGGGGCCATGTTTATCTCCCCAACCTTTTTGTAAATGGCAAAGGGGGAGAAATAAGCCTTAAAAGCAAGTTTTTTGAAGTTTGTGAGTTTCTTGTTTTCATTCTCTTGACCAAGATGGATAATTAATTCCTTCTCTTAGTCTTAATAATATGTTTCTTGATATGAATGGTTGCACATTTATCTTGAGAAATGATGTCATGATCCATAACTCTTAATTGAAATAGCTCACACATATGAATAAATTGAAGGGATGCAAATTCATACATAATTTCCTTCTTTAAATATTGCTTATTTTCAAAATGTATGTCATCTAAAAAAAGGGGAGATTGTTGGCTAAATTATATATTTGCACACTTTCTATTTTGATGATGAAAATAGTTATCTTTTGTGTATCTCATGTGCTATCTAGTGTTTTAGAGATCAAGAGATACATAGAAAAGAATTTCATACATATTTCATTAAACACTGTGGTTATTTTGTCATCTATTCAATGTATTATATCATGTTAAATCAAGATATGAGTCAAGATATTTTTAATAGAGAGATTTGTTCCAATATTACCAATTCTGATGACGGTACCTTTGCCATTGTCGCCAAAGGTAACATATCTATTTCTTTTCTTTTTAGTTTGTTTAAGGCATTCTTATTTTCATTCTTGTGCTTAAGGAAACCACTATTAACCACCCAATCCTACAAATAAGAGATCTTTAGTACCCAAGTGGAGACCTTGTTGGTTATATATAATAAACGAACATGCATACAATATTTTAATTTTATAGCAAATTTATTTACATACTTATTTTCGGTCAATTTGTGACAAACTTATTAGGGAAACTACATCGTATCTATCCAACACACATATATCTAAATCAGAGCCATGAATTGACAATTATTGGAATGTGGGAAATTGAAGATGTCTGAATAGAAGGTAATGACACGATTCTTAATAAAAATTTAAACAAAAATACATGTTCTCTTGAACCATGAACCCCTTATTGTGATTCTTTTGACCTCTAATTTTGATGGCTTGATAGAAAAACTTACAGTTAGAATCTCCCTCTTTTATCTAGAGATTCCTAGATTTTTGCCTAAGATATAATGCTCATTCTTTAGAGCTTTATTAGCATTATTCCTCATTTTAATAGTTTTATCTTGCATGGAGCTATTGTAGGGATTTACATCTACCTTATATTGATCATCATTTGCAATAAACTCTAGATCTATAACTCTATCAAAGAAGTTCAGAATTTTCTTGTTCCACTCAATGAGTTAAATTCTTGTGTTGAGCTTTTCATAGAGAGTAATGATAAAAAACCAATAAATTCATATTTTAAAGCCTCATGAACTAACTCAATGAACTCATCTTTTTAAGCCAAAGAGTTGAAAAACTTAAAAGGAGATTTATTATTCCTTTATTTTTAAATACTAAGCCATGATTCTATGATCACTAACAAGGTTAGTGTGAACTTGTCCATGACACTCGGTCATAGAAATTAGAAAATCATGACTATAAATAATTTCAAATTTTGAAGTAGTATAGTGATATCCTTTTTTAATTGAGATCTTCAAGGAAGAAAAGGAAGGCATATCTTTTCTAATTCTCTCATTTGAGTATCTACAACATGAAAATCTCCTATGAAAATTCTAGAAAAATGAACAATACCAAAAATATCAACCAAATTATACCATAGATGAAATTTCTCACTTTCCCCGTTATGCCAATAAACAACAATGCAATAATATTTTCGAGAATCAAAAATGAAATTAACGTATAGAACTTGGTCAGAAGATTCTTTTGTCATGCTAATAACGTAACTTCTCCATTGTGTAACAATTCTACCAAGAGCATGGTTAATATGATTTGAAATCCATATATATCTAGGAAACCACTAACTCATATTTTTTGCATATTCTTTCTCTTATTTTTGATTTAACCATAAAATAGTATGAGATCTTAATCTAATCAATTCTCTCTAAGCATAGATGAAGCCTTTAATATACCAAGAAATTATAGAAAGGTTATAATCCATTATGAAATGACGAATCACCTCTTTCCTATGTTGAACCATATTCAAAGATAAACCGAAGTCCTTTATGTATATTAATCACTAGATAATATGTAGAGTTAATAATTCTCATCATATCACTTGCTTTTGGATTTTTGGTTTATTTAGGAGTAAATATCACATTTTTCATCAATAAAGTAAATCCATCCTCATTGTTGGAGGTGTCTAAGTAAATATTGGGGACAAAAAGAGTTGTCCTGATGTTGATGGCACATTTTATCCATTATCAGGCGATACCTTGATTTTGATAGCATCATTTTTAACATTGCAATAGAAATCTATTTAGGAACTTTTGGAATAATCATATTTGATGAACCAGAGCTAGGATTATTTGATACAACTGCTGAAGTAGTAGAGATATTATCAACAATAGGAATTGTAAAAAGATTTACATTGATAGAAGAGGTGTTACTGGATTTATTAGTTTCCACAACAAGTTTAGGAACCCAAAATTTCCTAGTTTCAAAATTTTATAACAATTTAAAGCATCATGCCATAAAGCTTTGCAATTTTAAACAATTGGAAAGTCAAAGATTACAAAGACAATAACTTGAATCATAGCATAATCTAGCCTCTTGTAAGATTTAGTCAACTTGTTAGTACATAGAGGTTTAACTAGAGAAAACACTTCCATTTTCCCCTTGAGCTAGATCAAACATAAAAATCCAAATAGAAATATCACTCATCATATGTTTGATGAAATGACTTTAGGCTTCCATTTCATAAGAGTACTTATTTTGTTTTGATAGACCATGGACCTAATTTGAAAAAAAGTTCAAATTATATAGATCCAAGAACTTGACCAGAAGTATCCTTTCCTATAACTGTTAACTTCTGTTTCCACATCAACACATGAAGGGTAGGAAGATGTGGCTGAAGACTGAGAATGTGCTTTTCTAGATAGTGGTCCATCTCCTATATTTTCCTTAACTTATTCACCATGATAAATGAGTCTTCCATATCTAATGATGGATTTTATTTAGCTTATACACACACACACACAAAGACACACATACACACAAACAAACACACACACATGTGCACACACACGCACACACACAAACACATACAAACACGCAAACACACATGCGCGCACACACAAACACACACATATGTATATATATTGAGGAATTTCAAACCTAATTAACACTACTGAAGTCAATTTAGCTTGTGGATTGTTTGGATAATGACACAAACACTAAATAATGATATGAAACATAGATCTTTGTGGTTTTATTACTAGTTTTGGTATTTTTTTCTATGCTAATATTTTTGGTATACGATAATATTTGAGTGAATAAAACTTGTGAAGGCCTTTGAGGCTAAGTTAACACAATTATCTTCTAGAATCTAAATAATTAAACTACTAATATGAATGGATAAAATGGGTATTTTTCATTTTTTTTGTATTCCATAAATGGGATCAACCTATGTGTGTCTAGAGATATTTATAAATATTGACAAGTTGAACTCTAACTAATATCAACAAAGTCACTTTATCTTGTTGATTGTTTAATATTCACTTAAACACTACATAATGGTATGAAACATAAATCTTTGTGTATTGATTACTAGATATGATACTTTATTCTATGTTAAAACTATTTGATCAAATTTTACTTTATTCTATGCTAAAAATTGTTTGATCAAATTTAATATTTTAGTCAATCAATCTTGAGAGGGAAATGAGGCTATACTACTTCATTGCAAATTCTAAACTTCTTTGATAGAGTTATAGATCTAGAGTTTATTGCAAATGATGATCAATATAAGGTAGATGTAAATCCCTACAATATCTCCATGCAAGATAAAACTATTAAAATGAGGAATAATGCTAATAAAGCTCTAAAGCATGAGTATTATATCTTAGGCAAAAATCTAGGAATCTCTAGATAAAAGAGGGAGATTCTAACTGTACGTTTTTCTATCAAGCCATCAAAATTAGAGGGCAAAAGAATCACAATAAGGGGTTCATGGTTCAAGAGAACATGTATTTTTGTTTAAATTTTTATTAAGAATCGTGTCATTACCTTCTATTCAGACATCTTCAATTTCCCACATTCCAATAATTGTCAATTCATGGCTCTGATTTAGATATATGTGTGTTGGATAGATACGATGTAGTTTCCCTGATAAGTTTGTCACATATAAGGAAATGGAATATGTGGTCTTTGGCATTCATAATGATAAGGCTTCATGCCCTGATGGGTTTGTTGCTTGTTGAATCCTCTTAGCATATCAAGAATGGTGTTACTAATGCTATTTTAGACTTTTTTAATTGGGAGGCTACTGAAAGAATTTAATAGGACCTTCGTTACTGTTATTTCCAAGGCTAATAACAATGATACTATTAGAAACTGGTATCTTTTTCCTCTTTGCAATATCATATATAAGGTCATCACTAAGATAATGGGTAACAAAATTAAATATGTGTTGCCTAATTTGATGAAGAACAACCAATTTTCTTTAGTTAAGGGGAGAAACATTGGGATTGGTACCCTTTTAGAAAAAGAAGGTATCCATGAAACTAATAGGAAAAGGATATGGATCTAAAATGTGTACCAATTTCAACCTGACTAACGCGTAGGATTTTATCAATTGGGATACCTTCCTCTACATGCTTGATCTGATGAAATTTCCAAAATGTTGGTTGGTTCTAATTAATGAAATTTTTCCTACCTCTAGTTATGAATTACTCCTTAAAGGTGAACCTACTAAAGTTTTCAAGCCTTCTAATGGATTAAGATACCATATATATTTGTGATCATCATGTAGGCTTTCACATATGTCATTGATAAAGAAGTTTCTTCTAATAAGATCAGTCATGTTAAGGATCTAAAGACATAAATGTGTCTCACTTGATCATTATGGATGACCTTATTTTTGCATATGCTAATATAATTAACGTTGAATGCTTGAACAAAATTCTTTTCAAGTTTGAACTCATTTCTAGATTATCTATTAATCAAAAGAAAATTTCCATCTATATCAGTAAGAATAGCAAGGCTAACACCATTTCCACTATGAACATTGAAGAAGGATCCCTTCCTACTAGATGCTTAAGATTTTTTCTTGTTAGTGTCAAGTTAAAAAAGGAACATTATGCTCCTCTTGTTGTAAAAATTAAGTTTAGACTAGATGGATGGAAATCCAAAGTTATCAATTTGACCTGGAGAATTGCATTAGTGAAATATATTACTGATGCAATTGATATTTATTGGTCATCTAGCTTTCATGTTCCTTGTTCTATTGTTTATGACATTGAAAAGATGTGTAGGGGTTTCATCTGGGACAACTTCAAAAACAAGCATAATCTTTATCAGTAGCCATTCTATTTTAAAATTAGAGACTCTGTTATGCAAGTCTTATTCTCAATGCTTGGAATACGCTTCTAAAAAGGACAAGTTTAGGTTAAATGATTGCACACAAAATATCTAAGGAAACTTTCTTTTTTGTTTGTCAAACCCAAGAATTATATGTCTTGTTTCTTTCTTCAAATCAATAAGCATAGTTAGTTACTAGGAACTTGGTTCAGTTTCAAGTTGGCAATGGCTTTGATATTATCCTATGGCAGGTTCCTTGGCATACCAATGAACGTTTCTTAAGTAACATGATTGATAAGAAAGACATTTTTATGTTGGATTTCTTTACAATGCGAAATTGAACTATATTGTATCTGATTTGTATTGACATGTCATCGAAAGAAGGAATGAGCCCCTCCAAAGCAATATTATTATTTTACCATCTCCTATAGGAATACAAGATCATGTTATCTACCTCAATAAACATAATTCCAAGTTCTAATGTTATATGGAATGCTAATAGGTATAAGATTTCTGGTAAAATATCATTTTAAATGGATTTAGAAGTATGTTGTCACAAAAGGGTTCCAACAACATGCATAGGATCCCCACTTCTAAATATATCAAACAATTGGGCATTCTTTCTTGCTCTATATGCATCCTATGCAAGAGATCCGATGAAGGTATTGACCACTTATGTTTTGTTTGCCTTTATCCCAAATGTGCATGACGTATTGCCATAGATGATTAGTGTGTGAAAAGTATTACTTCTAGCATCCTTGAGTGATGTTCAATTGTCTAAAAGAAAAAACACCGTGTGTCTCTTTATTCTCTATCATGTTTGGAAGGAAAGAAACCTTAGAGTGCAAGATAATGTTTATCATCCTCCTACATGTGGGAATCACATATACATGGATGTAGTTGGTCTTATGAATGTCTAATTCATACAGCAGCTTCTTTGCAAAATCATTTCTTGTATAGCTTGGGAAGGGGGGTTATTGAGAAAAAAGAAGAATCGACTTAACCGATATGCCCTAGGCTTTTGATTGATAGTTTGCCTAAAAAGGAGGCTAGAGTTTATTTAACTTAGAACATGTATTTTTTACCTAACCCGGTTACTGCTCGTTTCTAAATGCTCAAGTTCTTCTATATAGATAGAAGGGCATTTCCAAAAGTGTTTTCTTGCTGTTTTGCCTCATCTTTTTCTTCACACGTTTTATTTGTTTCTTCTTTTCTTCCAAACCAATGTTACGTTTTTTGCTTTCTTTTCATTCTTGACCCAAGTTGAGCTATATCACTAGATCTGTATTGTACACACGTTCGTTTCCAAAATATTAACAAGAGATAGTCGAGATATTGCATCCAAAATTAAGTTAAATAATAGAACATATATAACATTTCCTTTCAAGTATGGTGTACTTTTGTTATTAGTCACATGTGAAACGAGATGTATAGGAATATCTCCTCCCAACACGGCACGTATATAAATTTAAAGAGAGAATGTCTCCTTTTTTTTTTTCGTTTACCAGCAAGAGCAGTAGAGGTACCTAGACAAGGTTTGTTTACAAAGATAATCCTAAAACTTTATAGTCTCATTTTTTGACTCAATTTCCAAACAGGACATCATCGGGGCATGTACCTAATGATCTCATGGTCCCTTGATGCAAATGATAAAGCACGCTGATGCGGCCTCCAGTCACACTATTGCATTATATGGGAGCTACCATTGCACACAACGTCTCACATCAATAAATATTGATACACACAAGCACATAACCAATTTATGAGCTACGAAAAGATATGTATCCACATTGTTTTCTACTACCAATTTTGCTACAACTCCACACTTGTTTCCTGTCATCTTCTGCGCTCCTATTGTTATAGACTACTCAATCATGTTTACATATTTATCTTGCATTTTTTAATAGTTTTTTGTTGAGTTAAATGATCGTAAAGTTACTAGTCAGTTCTTAATTACACATACAATTATAGTGTTCATTAATTACCCCACAAATTAGCACTGCATCCAATTTAATGGGTAGTGCAACTTTGTGATTAATCATTTAGTGCAACAGTTCTCAACTACTAAAGATACTAACTTACCACAATTCCTGAAGTTGCATTTTCTGCATTTCTTACAACAAAAAAACTTCATTGCCTATTTACAACAACTAAAAATGAGTTCCAAATTTGGCGCAGAATGATGTCATAATTCAAGTGACCAATCTAAATCGTAAATGTTTGTTTTAGTTGCAAGACAAGAAGGCAAAATAGCAAATTACATCACATTTTCTCTTATATATAGTAACTAAACCAAAGGTGTTATATTAGGTGTGTCAAAGTTCAATTCCAAACACGAGAGGAAATGTAATTCCAATCCTACAGGCTAAATCGTTTTCTCACTTAACCTATCCTTACTTTTTTTTTCGTTTCACATGAATCAATCATGACACAAACGTAATAAATTAATCCAAATACAACGTGCCGAAAGATATTATATCACTAAGAAACAAATCTATGATGACATTCAAATTTTACACATTTTCATGAAATCATTGACTTCAAAATAGTGAGCAATTTTGAATATGCTAAAATCAAGTAATGAAACAAGAGTGGTTGCTACCAAACAGCACATGCAGGCAGGAAATTTTTACTCCCACTTGAAGATAATTTATAGAAGAGGAATGAAAGCAACCAGCTGAGTTGAAGATGGCTTTAACTGTTTATTACTCAAGTAGTCAAGTGCACAGCAAGGCGGGTGGACTTTTGCGGCTTAAAAAAACACCAATTAAACAACTAGACCCAGGATTACGGAGGAAGTGCCAATGGGCCTGATCTAAGAAAATTTGGGACCGCATGGACCACAACTTGAAAGAGACAATAGCAAGTCTTTTTCTCCTTGAGCCCCTATCCTGTCTGTTTCGCCCATACTGTAAGCCCCACGAAGCGACACAGTGATGGTTTGCAGAACAAAGATACATATGCACCATCCAAAATCACGTGGACTACAAAGCTTCAGGTCAGCAATAATATAGTGTAAACATATCCTCCAATACAAAGATCCTCTAATTCTACAAGGGGGTATTAGTACTCCGCTCTTCTTTAGCAACTATACAAAACTATAATGTGAATAATAATTTCAGAC
Source organism: Alisma plantago-aquatica (assembly GCA_963693085.1). NCBI lineage: Eukaryota > Viridiplantae > Streptophyta > Magnoliopsida > Alismatales > Alismataceae > Alisma > Alisma plantago-aquatica. The sequence continues at coordinate 957,601,027 of OY856409.1, forward strand.
CAATTAGAGCTTTTTGTTAATAACGTTTTAACAAATTAGCAAGCATTCTGTTACATCTCACTAACATTACCCTCATGGGATAAAAACCGAACAGAGGGTACACATTAGCACAGTAGAATCAGACCTGGTGGTTGAGCTGTGTGATCGGTTTCCTAATCAATGTAAACTACATATATCAATGGCTGTCAGCATTCTCCGTTGGGTTTGCCAGGTGCAACCGATTCAGATTCTGGTTCATCGGCAACTTGATCTTTCCCTGCCTTGTCTGCCTTCAGTCTCTCAACTCTCTCCTGTATGATTACAAAGCATGTTTCAAGAAAGCTTTACCACAACTTGTAAAGATGGTAGTGAATGCAGGAGAGAATGGGATGAAATTTGTGCGAAATCACAAACTCCTAGGAACAGGGTTACTTTATACTACAGTTTGCTCATCTTCTAAATATTTCTTACCTCTAAAGAGTACAAAATTGACTGTAGAAAGAATCACACAGTCACTCAAGGATATTATGTGAACTGTAAATATTCTAAGCAGTAAGCACCATTTAATTGTTGGACGTTACTGAAACGACTTATGTTCATAGATTTTTTTCTAAACTTTGCTTTAAAAAGTTATCTTATGAAATCCTTAATGAGACCAAGATATTTTGTAATGCGCAGAGATAAAAAACAAGCATGCGTAAAAATGTGTTGGAATATTTATGGTTGGAGTAAGTTCTCAGACAAAATACAATTTGGAGAATTAAGAGGACTGTAAAATTCATGATTGATAAGAGTAAAAGGAGCACAAAGAGATGCAAAATAGATCAAAGATCAGTTGTTTACTAATTTGGAGTATCAGTTAAGCGCACCTTATTGATTCTGTTAAGCTGTGCACACACAGAAACAACCATAGCAACTATGAGTTTTAGCACAAATTATTAGCTTTAAAGTCACAGAGACAAGACCTTTAGCAACTTTTGGCAGAAGTTCATCGAGTTTATAATTTTTTTGGATATGATAGCATATAATATAGGTCACAGTTTTTTTTACGAGGGCATGTGATTAGTGCACAACTATACATGAGGTGACAGTGAAGAACACTAATAGTATGCAAGATGACAAGCAAGTAGGTTATAAATGGAAACTTTGACACAAAACAAATTGGGCAAAAAAATCTCTAGATGACTCAGAATACTAAACTACACTATATATTAAATAAAGCATGGCAAAAAAATCCAGTCCGCACCGGACCCATCCGATCCAAATGGATCCAAGCTGCAACTTGCGGCTTTTTGAAGGTCAACGGGTTACTGCGGGAGCCATTCGCGGACCAGAAGTTTCATGCGAGGCGAGATGGTGTGAATCTGGTTCTACATTACTGGATTGTGTGTATCTGCGGCGAAATCCACTCGTGGCAGGAAGTTCCTCAGTCCGTCTTTAGCTTCCCTGTCCCTATGTGGTGTTCTATCTCCACATCCAAGGTACTGTAATCTCCCCACTCTGCCTTCACCTCATGGTACTTCTTTCTCCTGAGCTCTGCCTCATCACACCAGGGTCTTCCTTGTCGTGGCGTGCAGTCACCACCGTGCTGGTTGAGCCCAAGCAGCTGGTGCTCACTGTCAAAACAAAGGATGGCACCGCAGAGATGAAAACCATTCCTGATGAACTTGTGGTGGTCAAACTCAAGCAATACGCACAAAGGCAAAACAGAGCGTTTTGAGCAGGCAAGTTTTGTACCCCCCCCCCCAAAACACACACCAAGCTCCCATTCCTCGTGTACCCATGAACACAACCCTGCTGCAGCCACTATCGTGGCCGATCACGTTGGGGTTCTTCATGCAAAGTTGCACACAAGGACGTCAGAGATGGTGACCCACTCTGTGTCCACAGAAGATGGTCAGCTTCCCACTCTGAGGCGGCACCACGGTGTTGCCATTACTGGTTGGTGGCCCGTCCATGCAGTGTTGTTGTCACAGCCACAAGCGTCAGGCAGCTCGCTAGCCATGCCAGCGCAGCGACCACCTTGTATCAGTGGTGGCATGAGCTCATGTCATTGTCGCCTCTATTACCAATGGTCGCAGAACGCCTCTGCATGGTCAAAAGGGTTGCTCAGCAAAGAACCACAGAGTCGTTGGTTGCCAGTGAAGGAGTCATTCAAGTGAAACCCGGTCGAAGGCAAAGAATGAGGTTTGATGCCACGTCGATAGCATGGAAGCCAAAATTTATTGAAATTTCGACACAATTTCAATAAATGCAATTGTACCTGTTTCAATGTCAAAATGAATGAATTAAGCCATGAAATTTCACATGCGTGATCTCTACACCTAAATGCATCCTTTGATGCAACAAAATTTGATATGGGGATGGGTGGGGGGTCCTTCATGTGGGAGGAAAGGAGACTTTCTTGTTCAATGGGAAAATTTTGAAATTTGGACAAGATTTTGTTGGTTTCAACATAGCGGCACAATGGCAAGGTTTTGTAGTGGATGGCATTGAAATTTTCGACAATTTTGACAAAACTTCATTCCTTACTCGAAGGCTATATCTAATAATGTGCAGACCAAGTCAAATTTTACACATGGGTCTCACAATGGTGGTGTGGATCGCAATGGCAGCATAGTGGCCGTGGACAAATCCTTCTTGTTGTGCGAGATGCCAAAGCGAATGGGGAGGCCATATGTATAAGAATGTTGTATAGTGGAGGTTGGAAGCCAGTAGATCGAATCGCATCGGTTAGTGTATTCAACTTTTTTCTCATTGTACAACTTTTTAATGCTACAATTGTAGTTCAAAATTTTTAACATGTAAAATTCCAATTATGGTGCATATATGTAATGTTTTGACTTGTGGGCAGGTCAGATTTTTGAGGCTTGAATCGGATGTTTCCGCTCGAGTTGATAGGTATTTTAGATAAATTAAATTGCGGGTTCGAATTGGGTTCGGGTTTGTACCTTTGTGTGTTGCTTCGGGTTTGAAGTGGATTGGCAAAAATCTGACCCGTTGGCATCCCTATATCGAATTCTAACTCGTACTTGTAAAGTTCATACTTTATATATACATGCATGGATACAAATAGATAAATGTTCACTAGGGTATGCCGCACTAGCAATTGGACAGAAAATATATGGAAGAGGTCATAGGTTCAAACACCATAGAGGGGAGAAATTTTAGGATTTTCTATATAGCAAATACATGGAAGAGGTCATATGTTCAAACACCATAGGTCTACATTGACTCTAATGAACTAGCCTTAGGTTGCCTACCATGTTTGCATATGTTCACAAGGGGTTGTAGAACCTAGAGGAGATTTCTTTCTTTGGTCTAATAATATAGATACATTGATACACACACACAAATATGGCCCAATGGAAAGGACTTTGTGTGTGTGTTTGTCTGTGTGTACGAGATACAGAAAGAGTAGACATCTAGTAAGAAGCATGCTACATTGAGAGCATAAGAGCTCTTTGAATAACTGCAAAAGATAGGGTTTTTATTTCAAAATACAACCATGTAGATGAAAAGCATATAATTTCCTTTACCTTCACACACAAGATCGCTACAACAAGACGTCATTTTATCGTGTTTATATATACAGAATGAATATGCTTCTGATTTAGTAAGTCCAAAACTCGATACGAAGCATTGAAAAAGTGTTTTGACGGAGTTGTAGATAGGTAAATGCAACAGTTACTACATTTACACATGAAAAAGGGATCAGAAAAAGGGTTGTCCAAAAACAATGCTCTCACCATGTCTTTCTGTGTTGAGTTAAGGGGGTTAACATAGGACAAACTAAGTGTATGGATGTGCACTAAGGGGGTCATGATATTGTACGCATAACACAAGGGTATTGGCCCTCAAATATATACAAGGATATCAGTGGATAGTGGATACACTTAAGCGGAGAAATGGATCCTCACTCAAGTGTGCTAGAGACCGAAGAAATTCAAGGCATATAATAAAGTGCATGGGCTTAGGCCCTATGATCACTTATACCAACACTCCCCCTCGAGTTGGAGAGTATACACTGTAATTCCAGCAAATGTCCATATGTCAGAAAAGAGCTGGAGGCAGTGGATTTTTTCATAATATCAACAATTTAATCCCTCGTCCATACATGAGGTGTCACAATTGTCTTGCCTTTGAACAGATCCCGCACAAAGCGGAAGTCTACTACAATGTGCTCTGTGCTTTCATGGAAAACTAGATTGTTTTGTGATGTGAATGGTTGCTTGATTGTCATAGTAGAG